>JAOUZG010032859.1:2153354-2204662 GCA_026289955.1 Argiope argentata | reverse complement strand
TTTATTGAAATGACAAATAAAACTCACAGTAATTGCAAAAGAGATGCGCATTAATTAAAGTTGGCTAACCATTGCTCAAACTTATAAGGCTAGTTCTCTATCTCTTCTATGCTTCAAAATGAGACATCTTAATCATTGCATTGTATTAAAACTACTTTGATATAATGCTGGAAAAACTTATAATATATAAATAAAATAATATTTAACATCGGGAGTATTAATAATAATATATTTGACCTAATTCAGTTCAAAAGTCTCAATGGGAGAGGATTATTTTTCTAATGGAATTCTGCAATATCTTCGAGAGAATTTACAAGATAATTATTCCTTCAACACAGAGAGACACGATTGCAAAATCTTCCCAGATAAGCTACTACCATTACTCACCAATGAAGTAAGATTGAGGGTCTATTTGTTTACTTTATACACAATTTCCTCTTCAGAATAAAAGACGATTCATTAATCTTCCTTCATCTTGTTTGGATGGAACAATCTACTACTCAGCATTTGGATTTACCCGAGTAGAGTTGTTCTTCATATATTGTTATGCAACTTTGGGAAATGGCAACCTTTCATCCTTGAGATAAATTAATTACAGCATTGTGCAGTACTTCAATAAGGATCATTATAAGGAAAATATTTCGCGATGAGCATACAACCATTTACGGCACTGATATATCTTTGAAATTCATTTCTGGTGTGTATATGCAACCTGTATCTCATTATTTCCAAGAAGCTTAGTTATGAGTGCATTTCGCTAACAAAGCATCTCATGAAGTGAGGACTGAGATTTGTCGACGTTCGATTTCTTAATGATTACCATTTGATGCGGGCTTCAGATTAGAAAGAAAAATTCACCAAAATCTCGTCTGCGATTATAACAACATATCCTCTAGGTTTGTTTACATTATAGATAATAACTTGGATGATTGAATATTTGAAATCATTTGGGCGAATTCCGATTGGAGGATAGGATTCTCTTTTCAAGGATGATTTGTTTTCTCTCTGCACGGGATTGTTCACGACATAAATAGAAATAACCGTAATCAAAATATTAAGAAACTTGTTTTTATGTTAAAATGTGTTAGGAGTATTTTCTGTTTCGATTTCTAAGTACATTATTTTATCAAACAGAGATCGTATTTCGATTAAATATCAGAAAAAGCTGATAAAAAGGAAAAAAAAATCCAAAATCTCAAAAATAATACTCTATTAATACAAATACAAAGCAGTTTTTTTGTATTTTAATTTGCTTGCAGTATTTAAAAATAAAATGGAAATCATGTTTATTTTGAATTCAATCATATGTAAAGCAGAATATCTTTAAGTTTGTGTTGATATTTCGAAATCAAGTTTACAGTTCTTCTCGAGTTTAGGATAAGTTTTGGTAGATGTAATGATTTAATCATATTTTAATAATTGATTAAGAGAGCTAAAGTTTTAATTTTCGAAAGATAAAAAAATTTCAATGAAAAACAGGGCAAGGTTTCCTGATTTAATATAAATATCTTTAATTTAATAATGAAAAAAAATTTCACATCAGTCAAAAATTGAAATTCAAGATAGTATAAAGTTAATGATTTATTTAATTGTTATAAGATACTTCCTAAATTTCAATTTTTCAAATATAATTTTCTACTGAATGTTCATTTTTGTTCAGCAAAAGTTTTTAAAAATCATAGTTTTGAGCGTTGAATCTATGATAACTTATTCACCATATTATTGATAAGTTAAGAATGTCTTTTTTCTCACGATTATTATTACTCTAGAATATAAGCTATATTTTTATGATTTTATATTAATTTCTATTTGAATTTAAAGATTCATTTATTTATGTATTTGAGGCATCATTTTTTTTCAATTAGTTTTTAGTTTCAGAAATTTTTTAAGTTTCTAATTGAAAAATAAAAATATATCCAGCTTGTTTTTTTTTCTTTAAAAAAACATTACTTTAGAACTACATTTTCCTTTACGTGCAGTTTGATGCTATGCAATTACAAAATGAGTTCCTTGATTTAAGCTAATTGAAAAAAAATACTTCTTTTTCCTTTAATAAATTTTATCCCTGAAATACTTTTTTATTAATAAATTGAATTGTATTAGAGAAATTCATTTAATATCTAGTCACATTTTTCAGAATACGTTTTCGTCATATCAGAATATGATGTTTCCGGGGTGAGGTTTTTGGCGTCAACAAAAATTTATAGATTAAAAATAAAAATTTTATTATCTGCACGAGCATATAAAAAATCAGATTTTAATTCGAGTTGCCATTGCATTTATAAAAGCTCTGATTTTAAAAAAAGGTTAATTACTACTGCAAATAAAACCTAGAAAAATGCCATTTTGAGCTCATGACTATATGAAATGAAATAAACAGGAAATGATTTTTTAAACAATAAATGTGAGACAAAGTTTTTTGAATCGTTTGCAATACTAAATTTACTAATTCAATGAAACAATTAAAATTAATAAAAATATAATTTAACTTGCACGAGCACGGGGTGTTTGGCCGTTCAAGAAATTATGTTCTGACATAGCAGATTTCATTTTAATATTTTTATTTTATTATTGATTCAAGAGGAAACTCAATTATATGAGGAAAATGGTATCTAATATTTGTCATTTAGAAATGGAGCTACATCTCCAATTAGAAATGGAATATAGTTTCATAGTTTAAAATTCTGATATGTTATTTGGTATGAATCGGCACTTGAGTTTAGTTCACAAATTATGATAATTGATTGTCTTATTTAATTTTTATTTATAAATTATATTTAATTAATATAGCTTTTATTAATATATTGTTCGTCTTAATTTCTTTTAAAATTCCATTAAAAATTCAGAAAAATCAGAGCGTTTAATTTCCATTTTTATACGAGTACATTACATAAAATCAATCAAATAAATTTATCATTCATGCAATTCTAATAAAAATCTATTTCCTTTTTTTAATTAAAAAACCATCTATTTGATACTAATTTTATATATACTAAATTTCTTGGGATTACATTTAGATAAAATGAACTAAAACATTTAGAATTCTTAGGGTTGATTGTAAGTATGTCTCATCTTATTTTACATAGTAATTTCATTTAGTTTCTGGTATATAGTTTCTTCAAAAACTTTTTCTAATCCTGTATATCTTAAACTTTTGTTTTTTGAACTTGAAAATGAATATAAGCAATAAAGAAAACCCCCAACATAACGTCTCATCTAAAAATATTTAAAAAAATAAATTCATACTTATATTTTAAAGAGTGACAATAAATCTGATTTTGAGACGAGGTTTTGAAAGCAATATGCATTTTTAATACTTTATTTATGCAATATCAATCATGTCAAATGAATAGTTTGTAGTCTGTTTTAAATTTCTATTACGTGATACGGTTAAATTTTCGCAGTATATGGCCTTCTAAACATAATATCTATTGTAAATTCGCATACATTATCTGATGCAGTATTCATCACCTTGTTTATATTTTAAAACAAGACACATACGTTTCAATTCTGCTCGAGGCATAATGTTCATATCCTGAATTTTCAGCATATATATATTCTTCGCATTAAAGGGAGAAATATGGCATTTATTATAAATCTTGAAAAAAACAGTTATGAGTTTATAATAGCTTAAAATAAACTATGAAGCGCATATATTTTATATTTTACAATTATGTATTTTCATAGAACCATTCTTAGTTTTTTCATTATATCCCCTGCATATCATATTTAGAATTTGAATTTATACTTTCAACAAAATTATTTGGCATTAGAAATAGCCTTTTCTTTTATTCTATTCTTTTATTGGAGTTCTTTTTTATAAAGAAGAAATATTTTTGATATTTCCGTCATTTTAAGAATATAGGAGGCTCAGTTTAAGAATATAGGATAACTTCACTATTAAAACCCAAATACTGAATCATTGTTCTTACCGTTATCGTTATATTGACAACTGATTTAATTCTAATTCATTACATTTAATATTAAATAAATATATAAAGCTACGAGATTCTTTTTCATATAATTTTTTATTAAAATAAAAAGAAAGTATACTAATAATCTAAAGGAAAAATAAGATTTTATAAAAATCTACGACAAATTTTAAAATACAAATTTAACTGTTTTCGCTTTTATTTAAATAAAACACTTTTTACCTCTCAATTATTGATTTTATTATAAATAAATAATAGAAAAACTTGCCAATTTTTAAAAAAAGTATTATATTTTTTTTTCTTGACATTTGATGTGCAATCTAAATTCTTTTTAATTTAAAGTGCAAATAATATACTTTGAAATAGATAAAAATGAATTACTTCAAATATTTCTTAAGTTTAATTACTTTGTTTTTAATGTCGAAATATAACAAATTCGCAAACAAATATTTTAAATGGAAATAAGGAAAGATTAGCTGTGTTCATCAATTAAGAAATCAGGAAATAAAGATATTCCTTTGTTTAAATTATGAAATTTTCCCTTTCAAATAACAGCACATTCAGACAGCATTTGCTTTCTAGCTAAGCATGTAAGAACATTTTCTTCTTTCTTTTAATTGTAATTTAATTCCTAATTATTTAAGAATTTACAAGATATGAAAGAAAACATTTTTGAATGCTGGCAAAATTAATTACAGCTTATATTAATTAAGGAAATTTTTTTGCATTGATTATATGGGAATGATAATAGGATGCATTAACTTAGCAACTGAAACACGTTTCTCGTGTATATATATGTGTGTGTGTTAATTGAATACCATTATTTACTGTAAGTTCAATTAAGGGGAATTGCGTTTACATTTCATTGCGTCAGCTTAAGCGCACTGCTTGAAAGGTTGAAATCTCTTCATTGTTTGGATTACAGAGTGTGGTACTCAAAATTCTAGAAAAATTCATGGAATAACATTGCTTATTCCAAAAATGCCTGTGAAAAATCCGAGATATTTGTTGATGCGCGTGTGACGGATAAAGGTCGTGGTATGAACCCGAGAGGCAAGGGCCAATAGCCGAGTAACATAACTACAATACTAAAAGTATACTCCCAGTATCGTAGATGTTATCTGGCTTATGAAGCTAACACCACAGTATTTCCCCCAACAGTATGAGACGAACGATTTTTATATCGTCAAGTGTTATGGCGGACTTGTGAGTGCGTTGATGTGTCAAATGCGTTTGACGGCTTTGTTTTTTTAGCTGAGGCGGATTTTGCTTGGTTTCTGCGTCGAGTGTGTGTGACGACTTTGTTTTGCATCAAGTGAATCTAACGACTTATGCTGCGGGTAGATGGCGCCACGACAGTTGCAAGTGATTGCGTTGTCAAGGTCACCAATGTGCTGGATGAAGGTCGTGGTGGTTTTTTTCACACGAGACCAACTATTGCGCGCAATAGAGGTTCACGCCTACTTCCAGAAAAGTCATGTGACTACAATGGGGCAATGGCAAACAGTTGTCCCTATATTTCAACACTTTGCTATTGCTCCAACGACGTTATCTCAGCTTTCATATGAGTACAATACAGACGCAACAGTGCAGGGACAACGATTGTGCGCAATCGTTGGAATCGTATGAACCCACGTTAAGTGTGATAATCAGAACATAATTTTGAAGGCTGAACATGCCCTTTATTTAAAATCTTTTCTATTTTTGAAAAGTAAATGGAAATGCGAAAAACAATAATCTAAAAAATTTAGATTCAGCCAATATGTTTTCATAATTTTAACATTCTCACATTTTTATTAATTAAAAAAAGATTAAGACTAGAGATAAATAAATGAAGTTATTGATTTTCCATTCTTATTGAATTTAGGTGTGTTTGAAATAGTATTATTGAAATTAATCCAGTTAATTATTTGGTATTAATAGCTACAAAAAAATCCAATTGAATGTTTTATTTAACATATTGGCTGCCGTGTCCAACGCCGGTGCGCGAGAAATGATATATAATGCAACAAACCATCTATGCAATTAGAAGATCCCTTTTCTACTGCAGTTAAGAAGAGAAGGGGTGGGGTCATCTAAATAGATAGATTACCCGTATATTATGCGTGAGTAGTAGTAGCGAACGTGTTAACTTGGTAGCGCAAACCAAAATCGCATTTCAACTTTATACTCATGTAACGCATTCTGTTTGGAAAGTTTTACTCGTTTCATTTGCTAGCACTCTACTTCTTCCTAATGTTATCTCACCTAAAAAGTAAACTGGATTTCAAACGACAACTTTTAATTATAGATCATATAGACTTGTTCTTATTGAAGATATATGTATTTCAGTGAAAATATAAAAAAAGGACAGTAAAATAAACATTCAAGTTTTTATGTATACTATAGGTTCTTTATCCTTAATTTTAATACATATATAGTTATTTAAATTTATTTCCACGAGAAAGCACTCTATCTTTTTGAAGATATCTAGCAGACAGCGTGAAAACACGTCATTATGAAACATGAAATGAGAATAAATATCACTATTTTCGAAAAAAGATGACCTGCCGCAATGATAAATCCATTATGGGAATTCTTGAACGGAAGGATTCCTTTATAAAAGCCTAACGTGTACTGTGCATGGATGGAATCTTTTATACTGCATAGCAGAATAACATCTTCATTGTGTAATATATGTTTCTTCCTCGTAATATTTTTCGTACGCAAACATTTTCATAGCCAAAAAATTTCTATATAACCTCTCATAGCGGATAGATAAATTCATTTAAATCCATTATACAAAGATAATTCATATTATTTAAAATTTCTTCATCAATTTTGTTCGCTATGTTGTCCATTTTTCAGACCTCTATTAGCTAATGAAGGTAAAAAAAAATTAATTAAAATGGTGTTTCTCTTGCTGAAAGTCTAAGAAAAAAATATAAATTTAAGACTTGTATAAAATGTTCGTTCGTCTGTCTGTCGCTCAGCAATCTAATCTTGTCCTTCCTTTGTACACGACTACCAATCAAAGTTCATCTTTTTATATGTTGAATAGGATAAGTCCTTTATTCATGACAGAAATTGCCAGTTCTATATATGATCATCTTGGTCCTTTAAATTAATTTTTTATCATTGAAAATATTAATTGAAGTCCGATCTGAACTTGAAGACATCTGGTTTCTAGCCCATTGTAGATAGTGCATATGCCTAATGCCTGTAAATACATTTAGGCATATATTTTCATTTATGAGTATAAATTGTTTGGAGCTTCTTTGTAGTTTTAGACAGTTTCTGAAACCTGTGTGATACCTGTATTTTAAGATTTGATAGTACATCTTTCTGTTTTTGTTCTTGAACATATCGTATCAGTATTTTTAGGCCTTCGAGTCTTTCTTTTTCTTTTGTTCCCCTCATCAGAAAGAAGACTAGATAGGATTTCTTATGAAATTTTAAGCTGTATTTAGACTTCTTTAGATGGCATGCGATATCTCTCAAAAATTAGTAATACATTTTGAAGGTAACACTTTAAAGTCATAATATTTTCTTTTTATCATTCGAGCAAATATAATATCAACGGTTTTCAACAATATATATTTTTCTTCATAAACACATTTAAAAAGAATGGAACGCCTAATTTCAAGATGTCCATCATCTTCCGAAACAATTATTTTATCGAGTGTACATCTACTTTTATGACACCCTAAAATTCATTTATCATCATTTATTTAAATTTTTATTAGTGGTAGATAAAATTTAACTATTCAAAATAAAACAATATTTATCAAATATCATAAAAAAGAAATTTAGGTCAATTGAAATAATATACAAAACATAATTTACAAAATAAAACTCTCCTACTTTTTCACGAATTAGGTTGGTTAAGGTCCCCATTTGGTAGGTTTTAGTAAATTGGTGTGTCCTTTAGAATGCAATACACACAGATAGATCTACTTATTTTCATTTTTATTAGTAGTAAATAGAAATTGCCTGGGACTGACAAGTTAGAGAAAGAAATTTTATTACCGAAAGAAAAAAGAACTGAACTAGAGTATCCTAGCTCTTTTATTTTTTTAAGACCAGAGATAATATTTTAGTATATTCATCAGTGTTTATGGTTGCTTATCAGTAGCAATTAATCTATTATATTGCTTCTTGTTGAATTCAATCAGAGTAGTAAACTATGAATCTTCTTTAGAATTATGAAGAAACTAAGCCACATTGATTTGGTGGTTTTTTATAGTGATTCCAGTTCTTTCTTTTTTATTGATTATAACTGCTTGAATTAGAGTTATAATTAGATATATTATTAATTTCTGTCCTTGACATTTCCTGCATGAGTATTTTTAAAAAAATAACTTAACATTGTATCCAGACTGAAAAGATGGTTCTTACTTTAAAGCTTTCTATCAATTCTTTAATATCTAGAAACTTGCTTTTAATTGTAATATTAGATAAGATACAAGTCTAATATTTTCCCCAGACAGCAGAGAAAGTACTTCTGAAATAGTGTCCATCAAAAAACAAATAGTAAGACGCTCCATCGTCAATAATAAATGATGGCACTTAGTGAGCTCACAAATAAATAACTGTAATAGCTTCTACTGACAGTCCAAACATATGGCCTTTTCTTCGATCCCGGAGTCACAAGTAGTTATAGACAGACGGTAACAAGAAACAAGTATCTCTTTCTATCTTTGGATGGCACAGCTGAAAGGCTGGCGTATTTATTCTTGATTTTTGTCCTTTTTTGGGGAATAAAGTAAAAGAGAAAAGGTAAAATGAACAAAAATATGCAATGATATGACATTTATTCAAATATATACATTTATATGATATTTATTTAAAGACAAAAGATAAGAATTGATTTGTCAAATTATGCTAAAAATATGACAAATAAATAATTTTTCCAATTCACAAATAAAACATCACATTTTTTTCTATTGGATTATAATGAAATTCTAAAA
The DNA here is from genome assembly GCA_026289955.1 of Argiope argentata. NCBI lineage: Eukaryota > Metazoa > Arthropoda > Arachnida > Araneae > Araneidae > Argiope > Argiope argentata. Next base: position 2,195,781 of record JAOUZG010032859.1, on the reverse strand, counting down.
TACGTTTGTGAACATTGATAATACAAAATATATAAATATATGTAAAATTAATTATAAAAAAGTATCATTGCATAGTATTTGTTTAATAAAAAAGCTGCTTTTAAATGCCATTAAGTTTATTTTTGGGTTTTAACACAAATGAGTTAAAATATATGTAGCTGAAATAAGTATGCAAAGAAAGAATAATATATATATTTTTTAAAAAAAGCATGTTGATCGTTTTTTATATAAAGGCGTTTCAATTATTCCTTCATCAAACAATCTTGCATTAGCTTTGGTGACAAGTTAATTAGCCGAGAATAAGAGGTATATTTATTTAAACTATTTAGCTGAAACATACCATGTTGTGAAACTATGTGACGTTAAAATGCGTTACTTCAATCTTCTTAGATATGTTTCGCTCATTTTGTATATGACATTTTTTAATGTCAACCAGTTCTAAAATCAATTTGTGCAATAATATTTTTGAAAGCTATCGAGAAAAAACGTTACGTTTCTATTTAATTTTTAATTAAAATTTCAAAAACAAATCGCAATGAAATACTTGTTTCGACTTATCAGCGGAAATATGTTCTGAGTTTGGCTAACCCTTGATCAAATGGCCCAGAAACGTCGATAAACTCTTATCTTTATTATTAATTAAAATATGTATGCAATCGCCATTAACCAGTTTTTTATTGATATTAAATCCTTTTTACGCAGAATAATTGATTTCCCCATAGAATTATTTAATTAGAAAGGAAAAAATAATAAAAGAACTAAGAGTATCATAGACTACCTATATGGATATTGTGAAGATTCAACTCCTTTGACCTGAGACAACATTTCCTGGTTCCAACACTTGATAATTGGAGTTTCTGCCCAGCTGTTTCATCGACTTTGTAACACTTTCACATTGTTAAGGGACTCCAGAATGCCAGATGGAAGTTCATATCCCTTATTTGAGTTATCATTAATCGAGACCAGATAAAAAACTACAAGTGTGTATTCTTTGTTCCAAGGAAATAAATTGTACACTAAAAGGAGAAGAATATAAAACCTTTTAGATGCAAATCTTCATTATTTTCATTGTGAAGAGTCAGTTACCTGGATAGATCATTAACGAACATTCTTACTCTTAACTGGAGACTATTAAAGGGTTTTTTACAAGTATTGGGTAACAGGGAGCTCTATTGCACCAATGTGAAAATGAGAGACGAAGCTTGGCAAAAAAAAAAAAAAAATGCGAGATTTTTGGAAGAGAGGGTAATCTTCGGAGATAATCGTCGTTTTGAAGGAGGGGGGAGAAGCTTCGTGGGATTCAGGCTTCGGAGTTAAGATCCATTTCTTAAGCTTCTCTAGCCTGATCCGCTAACAGCCTGTTAGCTTTTCTTGTGAAATTGCTTCTTCGAACTTAATCGATGAATTATTCCTGTATAACTGTCAACTATGATGTAAATACTATGAATAATATTAATCTAGATGAGAACGAGTGGCTTTTATGTACGAAAGGCTGTAAATAAAGTAAGCTCTACCCTCTTATTTGATAGGAGAGGATCAACCCTTTACAAAATCTACGAGACGCATTATAAAAATTGCTAGTTGTATTTATAAAATTTAAAAGAATCATTTCAGTTGAATTAAAATCAATGTGATATAATTAGAAGTAAAAATATTAGGTTTTTCTGAATTTTATACTAAAAAATAGCAAAATAAAATACGAGAAAAAAAGAACTAAAATATCGGTATCTACTAAATTATTCTTGAAAATGTATTCATTCATTTATATTTTGATGCGAGTAAGCAATTAAATTATTTTCCATGTTTAGGAAAAAATGTACTTTTCATAGAAGAGAGCGCAGGCACGATATTTAAAAATAATATTTCATAAATGAGTAGTATAATTAAAATTCATTTTTATACCTTCTCTTAACCCCAACCCTCATCTTTGAATTGAATCATGAATCGTCTATTTGGAGATATTGCACTGTGATTCCTGTGTCAAATTTTGTGAAATCAAAGTTACTCTCAGTGTCTAGTCAGGTTGTATGTGAGGAAATAATTATTTTGTTCAAACTCAAATGAATTCCTTGATATATTGTTTATTCATAAACTTTACAGTAACGAAAGTATTTAATGTTAATCATTTATCCTCTTTCTTCCTGTTTTAACCTTTGAAATAAATATGTAGTTCTCACACATATCCTTTTATATCAATGCAGATAAAAGTTAAGTGAAATTCTTTTTTTTATTTCGCTACCTCTCTGCTCTGAAAAAGAATTGATATGTAATATATGTTTTATAGGAATAAAAGCTTCAATAAACTTGGAGGAAATTGTGCTACTTACTCCTGGTAATGCGGCATTGAATCTTTCACAAACCTTTCGATAAACCAATTATTCTTTTTGAATTTTCAAAATTTATGTTTTATTATATGAAATTATTTTTTTAATTTTTGATTTTTTTATTGTTTTTTTATGTAATAGTTTAAAGTGAAAGCTCTGAAGGAAAGACATTATCCTAAACACTTCTATGAATGTACTCTAATTTTATGCGAAATTATGAAATTAAATTATTTAGTTATATTTTTAATAAATAATAATCACCAGATATTTCTAAGGGGATAGCATTTTTGTCTTAAGCGTAAATTAAATCTAATCTAGATCAATTGATGTTCATCATTTTATTAAGATATTTTGTGTACTAAATCGAGATAAACATTAAAATTTAACTATTTTTTGCGACAATGTCATTATAGTCATACTTGGAGGAATAAATATTTTTCCTTGATTGATTATTTTCAAAAACCTTGCACCTTATCATATAAAAATAATAATGTATTTCATGTGCATAAATCCATTCCAAAAATCCAAAATCGTACAAAAACCTATTTATTTTTCGAAGCTCTCTTACAGAACACTTTTCTTCCTTCTTCTTAAACAAGAGAAGATTTTGTTTCAGAATAACTACTTTCCCATCACACTAAATCTCACAACAGTGCACTCGAATAGTGCCAAGTTTTGTCCTGTGGAAGTTTTAGCCCCGACCGAAGTCACGTTTCATTCTCTTATCTTTAGAAGAAGGGCAACCTTTCTTTACTTACTTTTTTTTCACTTACTTTCATTTTTTCTCAGCTTATCCCTTAGAATAAAGATAATACTCTACTTCTTTATTTAATAGCCTTTTCCTTTTAATTTGGGGAATGCTGTGAAACTCAAGAAGGGAAATAAATATAATTTCATTTATAATTTCTGTTATTTTGTATTGCATTCATAGCATAAAAAGATTTAAACTTATACGTTAGTTATTCAGGGTTTATTCTTTTCAATGTGTCTTTTGTTTGTGTGTCGATAATATGTTACTCCTTTCAAGCTCATAAATTTAGCTAAAATCTGAAATATTAAATTATTTAACCTTTATATTTCATCTATTATATAATTAAATGTAACCCTGTCATAAATACTCATAAAATCTTATCTTGAGACAAAATTAGTTCACAAAATTCGTTCAGTCTTTTTAATTGTTATCCGGACCTTAAAGTCTTCTGCTTTTTTAATGTAAATTCATTTTTTCTTAAGAATCAGCTAAAAACGCATGTAAAAAATATCAATACTGACAATAATTTTTAAAAAATACGTAATTTTTATATTTTCGATTTTCAGTTTCCCTTATTGAAAAGTTTTAAAAGATAACTTAATAAACATATGATATAAGTATTTCTTTAATCAATAATTAGACATGAAATTTTATTTTAGAAAGGATTTAATATAGTTGTATTAAAAGTTTCTAGAATACTTCAGGTGTTCATGGAAGATCTTTTATGAAATAATTAATAATTGAAATGATTGAATTTTATATTGATATTATTGAAATACAAATTGCAACTGCTAACAATTCTCTGGGATAATATAAAACTTTTATTGATATAAAAGAAATTTTAATCAATCCATTTTCGAACCATTACATATTTTTCTTATAATAAAAAGCTTCCTGTTTTCGTGCGATTACAGGTTTTTTTAAAAATACGATTAGTGTAATATTTGCTATAATTGTTTTTATTTACTGGAACAATTTGTAATTAAATTTAGATTTCCTATTTTGAAAACAAAATGATTCCATTCATGCCTTTGCATAAAATCGGTATAGTTCTTGTAATAGTTATTTATGTGCTTAATGCTTCTTTAAAAATCAAAAAAAAAAATTCTAAAATTGAAAACTTATTATTTATGGGCTGTAAAACTTTGCATGATAATATGAATCTTCATGAAATACGTATAAAAATAATGAAAAATATACGTTTAAGTCATCATGAAATTGGTTACAAAAAAATGAAAATTATTTTACATTTAAAATTATTATTCACAATTCATATAACTAAAAAATAAAGAATAAAATACAATGGGTACCATTTAATGTAATCACAATTAATATTATCATTCTCTTTAAAATATTAACTCTTTAGTCCCCATCTGATGTATTCAAAAAAAATCCTTTAGTGATATCTCTTTAGTGGGTTGCAGTTATGAGTTTTGAGAAAGAAAAATGGAGCGAACCATAATTTTTAACCAGGATTTAAAGAATGGCAACCTGGTAAATTCTTACTCCATTTGTATGGAAATATTTGGGAATATTTTTTCATAGGGAGGGCTCACTCTCTTGTTATGACAAGAGAGATGTGAATTATTTTAAAAGTACAACTACACTGCCAAACAAACGTAGAATGTCGATTAGAATAAACCACTACTAAACCTAATTTGAATTATGAAAGCAAAATTGATTTAAAACGACTGATTAGACTATTTATTAAATGCAAATATTTCTATTAAGCCCATTTAAATTAATTCATGCAATACAAATTAAAATACAAAAATTTTAAAACTCATTTTGTAATCAGAATCAAGCAATAATTATTGGTGATTTTAAAGAGGATAGAAACGCTCCAACGAACCTGTTGTGTATGCAATATTCACAAAATTAAAAGTAAGAAAGACATATATTAGCAGTATATAAGTGATTTATTAAGGAATACCTTTAAATAAGCAAGCAAGGTAACTTTTAAAATTATTTATTTAAATAAATTTAGATTGTCCTTGAGTGTATGTGTTTTTGGCTTTCCCATTAATGTAATTCAATTATTATCTTTACATTTATACTATCGAATTTCTTAAGTACCATTGCGAAAATGTAAAATTAATAAAAATGTGAATATTTTGTTTTAATTTTACTGTAGAAACTTCTGACATAGATATTTCTTTATAGACCGCGTATAAAAATTGGTCATTGCCAAACTTCATCAAACGCTTAGTAAACTTTTTTAAAATGCCACTGTTTTCAGACCACTCATTTATTATACCTCACAACTCCTTTCATAAAGTATAAGGAAAGCCAAGAAAAATATCCATTTTTATTTCTTAATTTTCTTCTTTTTATTCATTCCATTTAAAGTGATAAATGACTAGTGTCAAGTAGAAAAATCTTTTTTTATGTTTTTATACTGCAAAGATGACTTAACTTTCAGACGAACTGGAGAAATTTGTTTCAAAACAACCTTTTTTGTTACTTTGACTGATATCATATGTCAGAAATATGTAGACAGAGCATAAAATATTTTTATTTCTAATAAACGTATTTTGTTTTAAAGCATAAAGTTAAGAATTCTTAAGAAGGAGATTTTACTTTAAAAATGTTTCAGACCTTGAGATCTTTCAAAAAATTGTATTATTGATGATTCAAGTATAATCTAGAACTTTACTTTTTTATTCATAGTGATTGAAATAATAGCATTTCTAATTTCTCTTGGAATTTTTATTTCTATTTGGTTTGAGTTTTGATCTAATTTGAAATTTTCATTTGAATAATCATTATATTCTATTTATTATTTTTTTACAATTATCGATATATACTAAAATTTAGCGAAGTTTTATTTAAATTAATATTCCCATTATTGCACATTATTTCCATCATAATTGTAGCGGATTAATTTGAATTACATTCTAAAACAGATTATATTTTTTGTATCAACTTAAAATATGTTCTAGTTTATTATTAAGAGAGTTAGCTTTGAATGAAGATAAAGCAAAAGTTAGGAGTATAATGGCACCTAAAATGTGTTTAAACTATAATGAATACTAAGATTATGTTTGATTAAGCAGACGAGGTTTTTCAGATTAATCCGGTAAATATTAGTTTGTAAATTATGTCTCTAATCTGGAAAATTTCACGTCTGCTTAGTCTGGTAAATACTATGTTGTATATTATATCTCTAATCTGGAAACATCAAGTGTGCTTAATCTGTAGTTATATTTATTAACAATGTATTAAGAGAAGGAAATATATCATTTACTCTTTCCCGATTATTACGTGATGAAACTCCATTAATATCGATAGTTTCTGGAAGTATAATACAAGAAACGTATTCACTCAATCTAGATGTCATTTACTTTCGGCTGTACGAATTAATGATGCTACAGTTAGTTCTTGAGTGATTGCCTTCTGGGTTTTATTTATATTTTTGTGAATGCATTGGAGTTCATTTCATGTATCATTAACTCATAAATGGTCAGTTGAAAATAAATCTTGTATTAATTTATTTAGAACTCATGACAGTTTTGATCTCATTTGACTTCGCTTTTGCTATTCTGCCTTTCATAAAATCAGAAGGTCCCAATTCCATAATAAAGCATTTCTTTCTGTGCTTTTCTAAAATTGCTCATACTGTCATAAATTTCATATATGGATCCTTTTTTAAATATTTTATCACTACTGGAATAAAGCAATAATAAATTATTTTTTATTGTCATAGTTGGGATTTTATGCCTTTTGTTGCGACTGCTATGACTGTACCGTTTAAAAAAATTTTTTTTTATCACAATTTAACTAAGGAAATTACTACGCTCTCCATCGAGTATCCATTCTTTTCATACGCGAGAGCGTTCTGAAAAGAGAGATTGAATAGCTTTTTTGAAGCTTCTTGTGTTAATACTTGGATGAAGAGAGACGTGGCAATTACGTCACACTCAATCTCGACGGAGCCTGTAGTTTACAGATACTTGAAATGTTTCCAACAAATTTTAATAGGTATAAAGGATGTATAATACATATATACGATTTATCGTAGGTATAGGTGATTTTTCATAGGTATATGTTATTTAGCATAGGCATTCACTACAGTATATTAGCACAGTAGGACAGAATCATTTAGAAATAAAAAAAAATCTAGATTTAACTTATAATCTTTTTAATAGCTTTCATAGAACAATTTTCAGTTTTTCCACAAAATTTAAATAAAGTAATTAATTTTTAGTAAAATACACATTTAACCGATTTTTTTAATCTTTAATCATTTTTAGTTTGTTTTTGAAAATTTTATCTATTATTTTATTTTTGTTTTGAAAATTTTTAGTTTTAGGTAAAAAAAAATCTACAAAATTTCAATGATTAGGCATAGATTTATGTTTCTATTGGCTCGGACAACTACTAAATTTGTCTCTAATAATATTTATTATTATTTTGGAAATTCAATTAATTCAATAACAGTTTTTCTTGTTGAAATTAAAAATTATTCTCGTATTTAAAATAAAATTATGATATTCTTTACAGTCTTTTTCTCTTTGAAATTAAAGTTACTTTATATATTGAATCTGTTGAGAATTTCCAAGTTTAATTTAATAATTATACGTCTTTTAATAATTTAAATTTATTAAAATTCCTTTAATGTGATTATATAATATTCAAAATAATTAAAATTATAAATTATTTCATCTTCTCTTTAAAAAATGTTTGCATTTGAAATAGATACCAATATAATAAGATATATTTAAATACAAAAAGAAAGGCAGTGAATAAGAATTTAAATTTATGATTCGGAATTAATTATTGGAATTTTTTTATTGGAATAATTATTTGGAATTATTACCGTTTTACTATAATTATGATTTGGAATTATTTTTTAATGTTAAAAAAATAATCATGTTATCATAAATGATAATATTAGTTATTCGTAATTTATTTTAATTAAATTTAATTTAAGCTCGAGGTAAATCCAATCTCTAATTTTGCTTAATCTTTGGTCTTAAAGGAATACGATTAATTTAATTTCAAATAACAGAAGACATTTCCCTTCAAAATTTATAAACATTCCATCATAAAACTATTAACAATGTCATAAGGTGAATATCATGAAAAGTATTAAACAGCGATATTTTCACATACACGCGATTACAAAATCGCTTGAAGTAAACTATTGTCATTAATCACAATTGATTGTTCAACATTTTCCCTGAATATGGTTAAGATGTTATAGAATGCTTCTGAGATAGTTAGTAATTAGTCAAAACATAAGAAAAAACTTTTCATGGTTTATATGCCTTAATTACTCTAGAATATGGTTCTCCAATTATAAATTTTATCAACACTTATCCAAGCTCCACTCATTTAATGTATTAATTCTCAGAACATATTTCTCTTATGTATGACAGAAATTTCAACCTAAGGATTTCATAAACAATTCATTGCCTCAACTGAAGTGTAAGACACAACTGACGTTCACTGTTAATGATGAAAATTGGGTAAATGCTTCAAGAGGCCCGTATGAAATTTCAAGAAAAATTTTATATTTAAGATGTCAAACTTTCCAGACTTGTTTACAATATGGATAACGATTTAGAAATTTATGATGCAAGAAATTATTTTAACTAACTTACACCTAAGAAGATTTTTTGGGGAAGTATATTTTTACTCTTAGTCATAATGTTATTATAATAATTAAGGGAAATAGTAACTAGTATTAGGAAAACAGTTATAACATTTATATATAAAATTAGAAAACTTTTTTCATGGCAGAAGAACGTTTTGAATAAAACTGTTAAATATGTTTCTAATTATTAATTTTTCAACTGACAGTATTTTCAGATTTGCGTAAAAGATGTTATTTAAGGAAAAAAAGTTCTGATACACTTCGAATGTGGAGGGATTTTCATATATTAATGCATGTATTTTTGTTATATGTGTAAAAAGAAATTTTACATAGTTTCTTCAAATTTTAATCATTTAAAGCTTAAAAAGGATTTAAAAAATAGCTAACTTTTTAAAAATAGACATTTAATTAATAAGATTAATTTTGAAGATTAAATTATAAAATATTAAAATAATTGATGTAATAAAAGGGCTAAGATATCGGTAAAATCCATTATTTGCGAAAAAAAATAATAATAAGCAATTCCTCAGCAAAAGAATACAGTAACAAAACAATTATATATTTACATGAATAAAAAGTTATAATGGCATTCTTCTATTAATTTAAACTTATTTTGAATTTTTATAGATACATTGAAAATAAAATAGACTTTCTGTTTTGAAAACTTTTTTGGGGGTTTTTCATGAATTTATAGAATATCAAAGCTAAAAAGAAAATAGACTAAAACATATGTATTAGTTGCTCTTATTTTAATTTATGTTATATAGGAATTTCTAAATTTACATATGATTATATATATAAAAAAATATGGAATATTTTTAACGTATAGAATAAAAACTGATAATTAAATTTTGGCATCGGCACAATTCTTTAAAAAATAAAGGCTTTATTAAGCTTTCTTTTCATGTAGAAGGAAATAATATTTTTTGTAAAACTATACAGATGATAAAAACAATAAAATTACATATTTTTTGAACCAAATTTTTTTTTTCAATTTTTTTTTGTTTTAATTTAATATAATTTTTAGTTTTCTTTTCTTTACCTCCAGCTGCAGTTTTTTAAAACCATTTTGTAAACAAAAATATCAATTCCATCATTATCTGATTTTTAAGTCGAAAGGCAAAATTATTTTACTTTGATCAAAACAATTAAATTTTTCGTAAACAATTAAATATTGTATTTCTCCTACAAAGGATGTTTTTAACGATTGGAGGATTAAATATCTTTAAAATATCAAATGCCCTCAAATATGTGCTTTCCCTCATTTATGTGTGATATATTTCGTAACTATTATCATATGTGAGGAAATTTGAAAATTTTATTATTTTTAGTTATAGCTAACTGCTTTTATATTTGCTTTAAAATTCGACAGAAATTAAGAAAATGATAATAATTATACTGTTATGAATTTATATGACTTTTCTGCGATGTTTTCCTAGCAAAAAAGAGTTCCACCTCAAATACCTCTAATAATTTGGATATATTCTTGGTGACAAATTTTGCTACAAATTTTCAGAATAATCTAGAACATCGAGGCTAATTCCATTACGACTCGATTTCAGCATTTGTTCTAAAACGCTTGATGCACTATTACTAGAACTATCAGAGTAAAGTGGAAACAGTGTTGAGTCGAGTCGAGAGAGTAATAGTCAAGTTGTTGAATTTAGTTCAAGATAGACCATGATTGAAAATTATGATTGATAGACTGTTTGATTGAAGTCATTTCTGGACTAAGATTGATAGACTATGTTTGGTTGAAATCATTTCTAGACATGATTGATAGACTATGTTTGATTGAAGTCATTTCTAGTCTATGATTGATTTTCTTCTAGATTTGCTTCATTTCTAGATTATGTTAATCACCAGGAAGTCCTTTCTAAATTCTTTTTGGTCTTCTGTTAGCTTAGTAATGATTTGCTTTTGTTATTGATTTCTGCAAGCCCCGTTTGTGCGCCACAATTTTTTATTACTAATATTTTATGGTTTTATGGTAGCTTTTTTTAAATCTTAAATTGTTCCCTGTAAGTCATCGGGCGAAATTTACTGTTATACTATCTTTTATAACATTCAGGATATAGTTAAAATATTTCATAACATTAATTACTCTAATGTGGAGGATATGAACATAGTTAAATATGCACTGGTTATGGCATATGTTACAATGAACTGGTTGATGACTCATTTCACATCACTGGAAGATGCATTTGTTTCAAGATTTGCAATTGGATTTTAATGATGCTGTAATTGCAAATGATCAGTTTTATTTCTTATGCAACATGGTCTTACTTTATAATGAGAGGAGCTGAGGGTGATGATTAAAGGTACTTAGAAGCACTACTATTGTTACTTATTTTCAGTATTGTCTTCTTCTGCCAAATCTTATCTTGCTTATTTTATTAAAGTTATTAAACATATCTTAAAATCTTTAATACTTTTTGACTATTTACTTCTCTAAATTGTTTTTAGTTGATGAAAATGTTTTTATTAACTAAAAACTTAGTGTTATCACGTTTTATTATTACGTAAAACGTACGCTATCACGTTTTTATTTATTCTTAAAGTCATATCACAAATAATTTTCTTTGTGTGTGTGTCATTAAAATTCATTTTATATACAACAAAGTTTTCAATTCAGATCATAATCGTTAGGAAGTCAATTCAGTCTTAAATAGATTGCAGGTATTAAAACTTTCTTAAATCAAAATGGATAAGAAAATGATTACACATTTTTATATATCATTTATTATTGCTCTTTTCTACACTATAAATGTCTCGATGATGAGCTTGCAACAAATAAACTGAGGCCCGAAAGGTGATTAAACTTAATCCTTAATTTTTACAGCGGTCACGTCTTATTCTCTTGTTTAATGGAGGGGATTTATAGCCTTTCTCTAATAGTTTTTCTTCAAAAACTCTGATTACTTTTTAACTACTTTAAGAACAAAATATAAATATGTGTCTTTTTTCTGCGCTTCTCTCGCGTTTTGATGTAGTTTTGTTCCTTATTAATTTGAGATGCGGCATTCAACACTCATTGATAACTAAATAGAAAATGACGACATGCCAACTGCTTATTTTACACTCGATGTAGATTCGTGTTCCTTTATTTAAATGTATTGAAATACAGTATGTAACAAAATACAAATGGTAAATTAAATAAAACCTGCCATATTTACTTCAGCGTTTTATTTTTAAATTCATGTAAACGATATTATTTTTGGTTATTTTTATTTCCCAATTTTCAAAAGGCAACTTTCAGTTTTTACATATTTATGATTGAAAATGGTTAAATTTAATTTTTTTTTCTTTTTACAGAAGCTTAATTTTCATTGTAATCATAATTTTAAAAAAAATCCTTCAAACAAAATGTTTTAAATAGAAAACAAAGAGAATTGTCTCTTCGATTAATCATAACAATATTTTTTTAAAAAATCAGCTTAATTCACTAAAATTAACTTACAAAATAAGTAATAATCTCCATCAGTGATATTGTGTTAAATATTGGTTGCAAGAGCTTTTCTGAGTTATTACAACAATTATACCCATACATAGAATAAAATAAAGTCTTCCGAAAGCGTCTGTATATTGGAGCCACAAAAACATGAGAAATAATTAACGAATATTTGAGATATTTCTACCATTCTGTTGAGTATTTATTGGAGAAGGTTTCAGTACGTTTATATCTTACCAAAAAATAGGGGTGGGGAAGTGTTATAATAGCAGTTTTAACTTATCCACGCATGATTGAATGCCTCAAACTGCACATGTGCAAATAGCTAGAGGTGTGGTATGTATATGCGTTATATTTCTTTATTTACGTCTGATTTTAAACTGCGAATAAAATCTCATTACACCGAAAAGACGGAAATCCGACCTCTAAATGACCGTTTGTGTTTTGTCTATGGACATATCATATTTTTACCTTTGTAACAATCTAAATATTTCTGAATGAGTCGAGGTTATCTGGTCAAGGCTATATTTAAGTTTAAAGCTAATTTTTCTTTTTCTATGCTTTGTGACGGACAATACTGTGAGAGCACTGTTATGTATAAATATACTAAAGGATGTATTAAAAATTGTTAAAATAAGCAAAGTATTTCACATGATTATTCCATTAAATATCTAGGTAATAGTTTTAATGTTATTGTAGTATGAAATAAGTTTGTCATGTTATTATGGGGTATTATAAAATAAGACTCATCATAACTTCGTTTATATTTGATTTGTTTAAGATTTTTAAAAAAAGCCCTCGAAATAGGTATTTATTCTTCCTATTATGTATATGCATATTTGCTTTGAGTATTAGAAACGATAAAAATGTTTTTAAAAAAACTATGAAAAAAAAACACTATAAAAATTATTTCAAAAAGAAGGTTTTCTGAAATAAAAAAAAAAACCTATTTATTATTCAGTAATATTTTTTAAATGTAGTATATTAAAATTCAGGAACAGTTTTAGTTTTAGTGATTCTTTACCTACATATTTTTCATAATAAAAATGATAAATGACCCCCATAGACTAGTCTGAAATTCGTTTCTTCTTCGAGTCTTCGTTTTTGTGGAATGAAAATTTCTTTCCAAATGAAAACAAATAGTTTTCATCTTAAAGTAATTTATCTTGCACTTTTAGGATGATTGATGTTATATGAAGGCAATTCAAAACTATAAGAATATATCCGCAACTTTTTAAAGAAAATATTTAAAAATAAGGAGAAGGAATAGCAATAAATAATTCTTTGAATTTTAGACATGTGCATATTTTGAAAAGAATGTTATTTATAACTGTAAAATGGTATTTATCTGTGTTCCAGAACTTTATTCAATAGTTAATACCGAAATCTATTATTGATTTTTTTAACTCTAGGTATTTGAAGATAAAAATTATTCTTAGGAGCTCCTCGGATGTATTTAAATTTAATAAAATTTGCAATTCTAGCTTATAAAAGAGGTAAATCTGTAACTCATCAACCACCAGTGTTGCGCTAACGAAAAAGTCAAAATAAATGCGCCTGAAAATTTAATGATCTGACAAATATAATTTAAATTGCATTTTTTTAAAGTTGGGCAGAAAAGAGGAATATCTATATGAAACAATATTTAACATAATCAATAATTTTATTTTTAAAAACATGCATCTAATTTGAGTATTCTTCTACGAAAATTGGTAACCTTGGATTTTTGAAGAGAAAATAATCGGAAAGAAAATTGAGTGTTAAAGTTATTTTCTTTGAGTCAATGTCACATTTTACCACCACATTTCTTTCATCATCTGTTTGTAGTAATCTGGAGTGGTGTGTGGGGAAAACATGTGTTGCGCAAACGCAACTTCAGCGGAAAAAGGGTAGTTCAGCTAACTCTGAGAGATCAATTATCCATTTTGCTTTTCAATCTCAGGTGTGTTTGTTTCTCACTCTACGCGTATAGAAATGCCATAAAGAAAATATTTTATATATAGATGAAACTCTAAATACATTTTAGGAATTTGATTCAGAAGAAGATGAGATCGATATTATAGTTCTTCCACCAGCAACTCTAGAAGCTAGCGATGAAAAAGGAAATAATATTATTTGCATTTCCGACGATAATGATCTACCACATGATAGAGCAAGTCAAATGGAAATGCACTAAAAAAGAAATCTAATCTCTCGAAAAACGATAGTAGTTAGGGAAAGAAAGGACACTTAAAGTTTGTAAAAAAGGAACCAGAAAAGTTAAATCATTAAAAAAAGAAGAAAAATATAGATTTGAAAGAGTAAAAATTAAAATAGAAGGTAAAACTTGCAGAAATATTTTTGATCTACGTTTTGGTACTAATGCATTTCCTTTCTCGAAGATCAGACATATTTAGAGAGAGGCTACTACTTTTTTCAGTACGAAGAGGAAAACAAATTGATTTTTATTCGTTTGAACGATTACTATGTTGTAACTCCCGATTCCCCATTCGGTTTACAAATTCAGTTCAACTCCGTACGTACTCATATTCTGATGACCTTGCGTGAACGCAACACTCGATTTCTCAAAAGCTAAGCCCAAATTTTGCCATTTTTACAATAAAATATTGTTATATGCTTCCAAATTAATAATATTAGCATTTGTATTAAAATAAATCCATCCCTTTTTGTTTTGGCAGTCAATCGGTCAAGACTCACTTAAGTAATTGTTAAATGAGAGATACTTTAATATCATTGAAAATTCAGGTAAACCTTTATTTCTAAATACTCATTAAAATTTCAACTAATTATAATATGGTTATGTAACGTCCATGATAAAGTACTCTTTTCTTTAAGCTTTTGGTGACATCATGTCACTGTTAATTATATTTACTTCTGTGCGTATAACTTTGAGAATTATTATACTTTATCACTAATGAGAACCCCTAAACGCTCCTTAAGTGAATCTACAACCGACATCCAAGGCCTGGATATCATTGCAAAATTTCATCCTTAGTTAAGTGTGAATGATAGAACGTCATTGGTGTTTGTTAGAGACACCTGCTTAGATGCAATGGGGGCAAAGGAAAGTTTTCTGAGGTGTCAAAAGATAGTCGAGCGTTCATCTGTTTCAAAATTATCAATTGCACTAGGTCCTCTGCTGTATCTATTCCATTAAGAGCAAGGCTATCACAGTAACCTTGTGATAAAGATTTGTTAAAAGAACATGAAGTTTCTATTATTCTTAGGTAACAGAACACGAATAATTTTAAGAATGAGGAATAATTTTAGGAATGAAGAGAATTCATCAACATAAAATTAACTTCAAGGAAATATTATTGAATATTCGGTTACTTAGTTTACCGATTTAAAATTCAGCTAGATGTCAGACTCTTACTTTAAATTATTTAATTTCACAATATGATCTATAATGAAATCATATATATTAACAAAATAAATTTGTGAATTATCCCTGATATCGTTATTAAACATTTTAAAGATCCTCGTCGTTTTCACCTAATTTGGGTTGAAACTGAACTGCCAAAGTATGGATATTAAGAACTTCAATTAAATAATTTTAATTAAAAAGATAGTATCCTCAAACTCAATTTAAAGCAAATGCCTGGTTTAATACAGCAGCATCAAAGCATATTTCATTATTTTGCAATAATAAATACTCAAGTCTTAAGCCTACTCATCGACAGAGGTATTTATTAGGCTTGAAAGAAAGAAGACGGATTCGAACATTGTTAGAATTTTAGAAGTGCTATTTAAATTCAAGCCAGCGTCTCTTGAAGCGCAAACTAACTTCGTTCCCGATGATAAAATATCAGCACGGATGAATGGATGACGACTTTTCTCGAAGATTTGAATCCGCTTCGCCAACTCGTTTAAACATGTCTTTCATTCCGAGTCTCCGAGATCTGACACGCATTGCACTCTGGGAAATCTTTCGGATTCGGAAGGACGGGTTATTCTGTCTTTTGTTTCTTACCTCCAACCAAAATCCAGAGTAAGGAAACGCCATTCAAGTTAATAAATGAAATCCGTCTTGTCACTTGAGACGGCAAACAGCAGTTATAAATCAATGTTGTCTCGCAAGAGTTTCGGATTGCTTTGTCCAACGGGAAACGTGTTTGTTCGGTAATTCGCTTCTGCTCGAATTGTTTACCCGAAGTCAATCGGCTCAGAAGATTTATCTTCAGGAAATGAGTGTTTGTTCTTATAAAACAGTAGCCTAAACGGGCCCTCATCTGAGTTTTGAAAGAATTAAGATATTTCAACTCCACCAGATCAAATAACGTGACGAAATGACAACTAGAAAATTTAGATTGAATAAACTGGCTCTAAAAGTATGCTCTTATTCATAAATTATAGAAAATATCTATTTAAAATTAGAATTTAATTTAAAATATTTCTGGTTTTGATATCAAAATTAACTATTTGTGTACCAACTGAGCTTGTGGAAAATCTTTACCTTACTTGAATATACGAGACATTTTATGATAGGATGCTAGGTGCTTATGATAAGTCTTTAAAATGCTGAAAAAAACAGGACTAGTTTTATGATAAAATGATTAAACATAAGAATATATGAACAACCAATGATATTAAAGTATGTTAGACAAGTCTATTCTGTGGAGAAACACGAGTGTCCGAAAAACCTTTTCAATCTTAAATAATATTGGTATAGAAAAATAAGAGTCGTTACTTATTTTGAATACCAAAATACATAGCAATATATAAAAATCTTAATTGATAAGCTCATGATAGCTTATTTATGTTGAAATTACGTGACTAATCAGCAAAAACGAAATATAATACCATTTTTTCAGTAACATTTCTGAGTGAAGTGTTTGCAGAGTGCTTATGACTCATTTTATGCATAATCAATATTTATAAAAAATCTTTTTTTTTCTTTATAACCCCTGAAAATTTTAGCATTGAGAAGAGCCAATATAAAATTTAAGTAAAAAATTCCTAGACCTTTATATTATACATTTTAAAGAAACTAACGAATTTTCAAATTTATCATTAAAAAAAATTCCGATTTTATATACGCAAAACTGAGACACAATCGTTATAATACTATTAACATTTGCTGTGCTTGGTCTCGAGATTATTTACGTATTTCATATAAAAAATTTTAAAGATGTGCATTTTAATAAAAACTATGAATTACTTTTATTAAATTGGTGAGATATTTAAATAATATTTTTAACTAAATAAATTGCACAATAAAAATTGGTCATTCGAAAAATTAGTTAAAAAATATGAATGACAGAGTACTTATTCCACATCTGCAAAAGTCATCATTTCAGTTATGTTTAATTATAGAATGCCTAAAAAAATTAAGTATATGTTCTTTTTGAAAAAGAGTAATTGCGTTCTATGGATTGATATATAAATTCAAATTTAGCTTAAGTGCACTTTGAAGATAATAATCTGCATACCGTAGTGATTTTTATTGTTATTAGTCAAACATTAAGTTGTTTTTTACCGCACCTTTAAAAGATTTATAAAACTTTATTTATTTTTTAAATTTTTATATAATCACACCATTTACACAACACGCAGTTTTTGTCATTTTGAAATCTAGAAATTTTTATTTGTTATGTTAATTAAATATTGTTATGCATAATTTCTCTAAATTTTAGCGACTGCTTTTTAAATCATTTTTTGTTCAATTTCTATCAGTAGATTCGAACTGAAAATGCAAGTTACTTTCATCGCTTCATCAATTATTTAATCCAGTGAATTTACTCCATTTATTGAAACATACGAAAGTATAATTCTGTTTAATGTCACTGCAGTTCATCTGATGAATAGTAAAGTGAAGTTATAATACCA
Organism: Argiope argentata; assembly: GCA_026289955.1. NCBI lineage: Eukaryota > Metazoa > Arthropoda > Arachnida > Araneae > Araneidae > Argiope > Argiope argentata. The sequence continues at coordinate 2,177,827 of JAOUZG010032859.1, read as the reverse complement.
CAAAATTTGAAAGAAGAATTATTCAGACGTTTATGTCGGGACAAAATTACTGATTTCTGGTTGGTTCATATTCAAAATGCAAAATATAATTGCTTATTAAGAATTTTCAGTTAATTTTACTTCTAAGTTCTTCATAATAAATGTAGTATGTCTATCACAATAAAAGTTAGTACAATCAATATTTCCAATGAATCAACTGACCACCAATGTCGGTTGATATAAAATATGAAACTCACACTGTGCATCCTTAAGTTTCTTTGGATGACTTATAAATATAGAAAATATTGTAGATAATTTATTAAAGAATTATCAGTGAAATTATTTTTTATTTACCCGCGCACGCGCACCCACACACATACACGCGCACGCACGCACACAATAATTGTTGTAATAGTTTTTATGATGGAAAAATAAATATTACGGTTGAAAATCATCAATCTGTTTGGCTTTATTTAAATATCGCATAATAACCACTTCAAACACTGCAATAAATTTGCCAATTCATGAATAGTTAGTTATATCAACAGCAACTAATATATGTAATCTTATTTCTATGTATATTCCAAATCCTTCTTATTTATCTAAAAAAAATATCCTGTTGTATCTGCCTCTATTATCCTGTTGTATCTGCCTCTATTATCCTGTTGTATCTGCCTCTTCTTTAAACGAAACAAAACTTTTGTAATATTAGTTCATCAGACAAACGAAGATAATTAAATATCATTGCATCGGTTAATAACAAGTTATGTGATTAATGAATTTATTCATCCGAAAAAAATCAACGTAATTTGAAAATTAGAATTTTTTTATTCAATCATAAAGGCGATTGTATAATTTCAATTACATAAAATGCTAAACGGAAATGAACACTTGGATAATTCTTGTTGATAAAAGGTACGGGTATTTTAATTAGGAAATATTTTTGTTCAGAATTTCTTTCGAGGGAGATCCCCCCATAAACGCAAAAAAGATTTTTTTCTTTGTAAGGAAGAAATAAAACTGCATAATGCATTAAAAAGCATTGCAATGAATCTAAAGATTCTTTGCATACCAATTTAATCTAATATCTTTCATCATGAACATTTGATGAGATCGTAATTTATATTTTAAAAAACATTGTTTCTAATATTCGAACATACCTTTCTGTAATTGCAGCTACTTATTTTAAAACTTGATATTAATACATAAAAGAAATAGTTTTAGCCTGAAGAATTAGAAATTTTATGTATGTTACATTGGATTATCGCCTTATTTATTTCCTTAATTACAAGATAATACTTTATTGAGACCTTATTTTTGAAATATCAACTAAAAAATAACTGGCCGACCATTTACTACATAAAATTTGCTCATATTAAACTTAATTTTAATACTTATCTTGAAGACAAAGTTAAACATTTTATTCTGTGTATTGAATATTAAGGACAAATGTCTCGCTTGTTTTGGGAATATCATTATAATACTCCTTTTTAAAATATGTTTGATATACTTTTTGCTTTTTCATACTCTAAATTTTTAGAATAATAGAACAAGATTCACTCTATTTAATTGATCTTAAATCACAAAATTGTTTTCTAAAAACTTAGCATTCTTTCATTAAAAGTTAAATCAGTCTATATAAACAGCTAATTGGAACTGTTGTGATAGAAACGTAACGCATCATTTGTTTATTTCGATTTCGATTAAAAGCCTTTTATCTCTCGATTCTGAAGACATCATTTATAATCTCCTTAAAAATCCTTCCAAACGAAGGCTGAAATTTCAAAATGAAGCTCCCCTCCCCCCCAAAAAGAATTAAGCCTTTGGATGGTATTTAGAGAATAATTTTCTGTTAAATGTAACTGATTTTCAGTGTTCCTTGGCGGAAATGATTATTTGGACTAAAAAACAATGATCTCTCTTTGGAATCAACGAATTTAAAGTACAGATTTAGTTATCCTAGAAATGAAAGACACCCTTTTAACATTCCATTGTGCTCTCCGGAGACTCTTTTTGAAAATTTGAATTAGTTAGCTATTAAAATCGTTGATGCATTTCATCTAGTAAGATCGTATTTTTATTTTGTGATTAACTATTTAATGCAAAAATAAATTTCACGTCTAAAATCAAATTGCATCATTAGAGGTCAAATATGCAATTTATAAAAGACAATGCGTGTAAATGTGCATGAGATGATCATGAAATAAGTTGTGATTGCTGATAATAGTATGCTCTATTATAAGAATATATTATCTAGCCATTTTAGTAACTAGTTGTTTAATTAAAAAATTGACTAATCTAATTTAAATTTTGTATTGTATCCATAATTTGATATTCATTAAAAGGATTACAAAGCATTAATTTAATAATATAATCGCTTTATAATATTATTTTGGCTTCAAAAATTTAATTGTCTGGAATAATATAATTCGAATATTGCATTGTCTTTTCAGGTACTGTAATAAACTTATTTTATATACAATACTTTAATATTGTAACAAGCTTACTTTATATTATAATACTTTAATATTACAGACTGAAAGTATATTTCTCAAGAAAATATAGAAAATTTTCTCTTTTAACTTTCATCAGTGAAAGACAAAAGAGATGTTAAGAATTTAAATAAAATATTAACACTTTTAAAACAATGATAAACAATTAATGATTAAAAATATTACTTATTTTTTAAATATTTAAGATATTTTTGTTTCAGAGATTTTTAAGAAATACAGCCTAATTCTAAGTACAGAAATTATTTAGTTAGTATCTTAAATTAGCTGAAAAGATTTAAAATTTGTCCTATTTGAAAAATATTCCATATAGAAAGAATTTATGTATGTTAATTTGTAAAAACTCTGTATTTCCTTTTATTATTAAAATAGCACCGACTATGGTAAATTAGTTTCAACTACAGATTTAACCTTCATAAGGGTTTCTTTCCAATCTGTTCTTACAAAAATTGGAAAATATTAGTATCCTTTTATATCATTCTTCGCTTAAGTCGCTTAATTTAACATATGCGTATTTGAATTTTTTATTAAATTTAGCAGTAATACATAGGTTTTATGATTAACATCCAATTGGTGACTGACATTCATATCAATTCAAATTACTATTTAAAATTAAAATAATATATTGATTATTTATGAATATTTTATTTGCAAAATAAAATTCTACCCGTACTTAAATTTTTGAGAGAAAGTTCTTCACGCTAAGTCTTATATTTTTCATACTATATGACGATAATTTCATTATTACTATGATCATAATTTAATTAAAAGAAGCATTTCTCCACATATTTGACAATTAACAAAATTATTTAATCAAATAATTACTTATTTTAATTAATAAACAGATCGGATAGAAAAATTTAGAAAAAAATATTTTTATTTTTATAGCAGGGAGGAATCAAATTAATGAAAAATACTTGAGAATGTAAACAGCTTAAAAAAATTGCAGGATTCAAAGGAAATAGCATTAAAAGAAAAACGACAACAAGAATTTGGGAAACTTTTAACATTTCTAATTTTTTTGATATTTGACTTTTATGACCGTTGCCATCGTAGCTTTACTTCAGAAATAAGAGCAATAAAACAAGCTACAACTGGAAGGAATTTTATACCTTTGAATTTAACGCCACTGTAAAAAAATACATTTTTCTCTTATTACACTTAAATTTTAAAGATAAAGTGTAAAAAATAAGCGCGCAAATATTCTTAGTGAAAACAAGTATAACATTTCCTTAGCTCATCGGTTTTTTTTCTAAGCTCGTAAAATGGCTTTGAATTTCAGGTGAGTAACTGCCCTAAGACAAGAGGTAAAAAATAAAATAAGAAATTGAATTAATTCCTAGAATTTTAATGCTCTGAGTGTCGTTTATGCAAGCTAGGAATTACCAACATAAATTATCTTAAGTAGAAAATAATGTGCCTTTATTTTTAATTTATTTTTCTGAAACTATTTTTTTCTCAATAATTCAAAAGAAATTGGTGAGAACAATATCAAAATAATAAATCATTATTTGAGAATGTGTAAACAATCTAATGCTTGAAGTCAATTCAAAATTAAATAAATCATTCAATGAAATATAACTGTCCTGTAATTGGAACTAAAATATTCCTAAAAACAAAGCTGGAGAATTAGTTACCCAAACAATTGCGAAAAAAGGCGAATATCTATTTTTGAATGACGACCATATTTTGAGTTAATTGCAAAAATATGCAATGAAGCAACCATGAAGATAACACATCATCTTTCGTTTTACTGTTTGAATCACTAAATGATCATATCATAACAAATTATTTAAGCATTTTTTATGGTAATTAAAAAATGTCCATCCCATATCAGGACTCCGATTTTTATCTACTATTGAAATTTAATTCAATAGTAGGAGAAATAATAGGTATACAAAATGTTTTCTCTTTTTATTGCTATTCCAAGGGAAGAGAATGCATATACATGTGGATCATTTTTTAAATCGTGTCATCATGGAGACCCCTCTGTAGGGAAGGTGAAGCTTTAAAGCAAAAGGCATAAGTTGAAAACGATAAAATTATGGGGGGAAAAAGTCGATGATATATGTTTCAGAACAAATGAAAATGAATGCTGCAAAACGTACACTAGGAGAGAAAAATCTCGAATAATGATTGTGTCATTGTTTTATAGTAATTGTATTATAGTTGGGATGCGTATCAATTACAATTTTCAAACTTCGTGAAAATAAAAAGGTGCTCAATAAACAATCAGATATCAATTTGATTAAAGTATAATAAAGTATTTAATTAAATAGAGACTAAATTGTTTGAAGCTAATGATTATTTTAAAAAATGGAACCCTTCTTAATGCTTACAGTAAAATTCATATAGTTTTCATTTTATCTTTTTTTTTCAATTTCTTTAACTACGGAGTTTTGGTTTATCATACTTTGATATTTTCCTTTGGACATAAACACAATTTAATAATATGATAATGTATATGAATAATGTCTAAAATGATTATCAATGAAAAACATTTGATTATGCCAAATTTATTAAAAACGGATAATGAAAAAGGGAAACAATCCGTCATAACATCACGTATACCTAAAAAAATGTGAATTTTTCTAAATCAATTTTTTAAAAATTCTTCAGTGAGTCACTTTAGACGGCCAGCATACTCCCCAGTAAAACTGGTTTGGGTTTATTTTCAATAGAATTTGTTATATAATTTTATGTTCATTGCACTTATAGCAAAGTAATCTGAATCTCCTTTTGTGATAAACATTGAATGCAGTGTTTTCTTTCAGTACCTTCTATTCCTCCACCCCCAACTAAATCTATACTCGCAATCAAACCTTTGTATTTTTCAATGTTTAATCGGATATTATTGAAGAATACTTCATTTTCTAAATCTCAATGTGGCACTTTTACATTAGCCGGGTTCAAGCAAAATTCGCCAAAAAAATTATTTGGCGATTTTTTACCAGTGCTCGGCTAATGGAAAATTACCCCAGTGCAAAATATGCATATTATTTCCAAAGAACTGGTGTACTATACAAGATCATTACTTATCAACAAACGAATGAGAATATATTCGAATTTTAGCTGGAGATAACATAAGACTTAATTATTATGTTATATTAATGTCTATTAATGTTAGTTGCACTGAAAATGCCTCTTTGTCCAATAATCGTTGATATGATACGCTATAACGTGTCGTAAAATTGTAATGACAGTGTGAAATGTATGATCATCAACTTGGGATGCATATTTAAAACTTTTCAATAATAAAATTTGTGATTAATTAACAAGTATAAATTTTGAGCTACTTTAAATTCTTTACTAAAATAATTCGACTATGCTATTTACAAATTTTCAGAAATAATATCAGAGAATTTCTATTGGAATATTGTTTTATCTTTCAATAATGGAAAATAATCTTGTGACAAGATATTTATATACATAATGAAAACTCCTTAAATTACATTGCTTCAAATATTTTTGTAGAAACCTGGAAGATATTTGAATGCATTTAAATTTCAACATAAAAGAATTTCTTGAATTATTGTCTGTTATATAATTGTTATTCGTGCACCATTTTTTGAATTTATAAAAAAAGTTTTTAGTTTTGTGTAACTTTCTATTAATTGAAATTATATTTAAAATTTTAAAAACGATCATCTTAAAGCACACGTTTTAACATGCTCTAGAGTATATTTCTGAAATATTTGCTGGCTCAAAAACCATTATTATGTCCTATCTGGTTCCAGCAGATAAACAATAATACCTAGATAAATATTTGTATTTATTAATAGTTAGTAGAGGTTGCATGAAAACGATATCATAAAGCAAATGAATTTATTATACTTCATAAACATTAAATCAAAAATAATCAAACATTTCTATACATATGTCAATTAAACAAATTCGTTTTGAAGCTTTTTTTGAATGTTAATATTTTTTAATTGTAATAGTTTATTTTTCAATCGTTTGTATTTTTTTATTATTTGAATAGGAAATTAAAGGGAATTTCTTTAAAAACGATATTTTTGTGATAAAGTTCAGCATTGGATTGATTTAACAGTTATAAATTTAGAAAAATTATCTACTTCCAAGTAAATATATTTATTTCAAGCATAACTGAGGATATAAATTTGCAGAATATTTTGCTCCATTTTTGTCAGTGTTTGTTTTAATAGGCTTCATTTCTTTCACTGCAATTATCGTCTCAATATTATTCACTAAATGAATTATGCTCTAGTTACTGCCACATTTAGAATTAAATTAAAACTGACACTGATTAAATTACTACTCTTCAGAGGATAATGCATTTGCTAATGTGGTTTAATAATTACGTTATTACGTTTAATGGACTTGAATCATTTTACATAAATATTTTTTTTGAGACTGATTGTAGAATTAATTGGATTTTCGAAGTAATGTCTCCGTTGGGATGTGGTTCGGATAGAGATAGAGATAAGAGGCAATTATTAAAATATGCACAATTGAAGTGCATTCTAAATAATCAAATAAATGTTCGTTAAGCGGTCAGTCACTGAATCTGTCTGAGAACACTAGGATTTCTGTCATCTAAAATTAATTTATTAATCAATACAATGTATTTTGTAAATTCACTTTAACAAAGTTATCACTAAGAAAATACGTTTAAAATAATTTTTCTGAATTCAATTTGATAAAAATTTGTAATACTCTTATTATTTAATAAGCGTGAAAATATTTTTTAAATATAAATCTGCATTTATTAAGAAAACGTTTTCTAAAATACAATATTTAATATAATACTTAAAAAAACGAAAGTGAACTCTTGTTTATATATTTGATTAATTGATAAATGGTTTGCTGAAAAGATTCCCGTATTTAAATAGTACGAGTTGGTTTCAACGGAAGTCATGAAAAATTGTCATCAAAATATAAAGCATACTCAAGTGCATTATTGATTATTATGAAAAGCTTTGGAGGTTTGAATCGCATTCTATATAGTTTAAAGATTGAAAGCGCCAAATTGGCGAAATTTTTTCTTGGCACTTCTTGATTGCTGTTACAACCGGCAAGTTTTATTTAATTTGACTGCTACTTAACTTTTATATTGTTATCTCTGTTAAAGGGTACTCTTCCATTAGACGAGAGCCAGTGAAAAACATCTAAATAAATTTGGCGGAATTCTACATTGTTGGCGGGTTTTCGCTGGTGCCTGGTAAAGGCCACCAGGGATCTTTGAAATGACTTTCTGCATTTTTCACCTTAGCAATTTGGAATTTTACAGGTATTAAGAGTAACACTATAGGAGATGACACATAGAATGTTAAGGCATTAAATTAATTTATGAGTTAGGGAAGTTAGTAAAATATAATATTAACGATAAATAAGGTTAATGAAAAGTGTCCCGGGTACTCCAATTGTGTTCGAAAGCACTCTATTTTTTATTATTACTTACTCTAACCCTTATGAAACAAAAGTTAAGACTAATCTTGAAGTTTGAGTATGAAATATCCAAATTAATCAATATAATAACTCAAAACAACTTAAACTTTTTTTAAAAAATCAGTAGTTTTGAGTTATTACATTGGTTAATTTTTATAAATAAATTAATATAATGCCTTAAAATTTTGTGTGTCATCTCCTATATTGTTACTCTTAATGCCTCTAAAATTTCAAATTCCTTAGGTGAAAATTGAAAAAAGTCCTTTTAAAGGTCCCTGATCGCTTTAACGGAAGAGTACTTTTTTAAAGAGATAACAATATTTATAAGGAGTAATTCCTTATGAAAGTCTAAGAGATCGATATTCAGTGAAACAGTAAACATTTTCCACGAAAGAACATCGAAATAATAATTAGTTACATAGAAGCAATTTTACCAAAGGGTATATTTTGAAAAATAATTTCCCAACAGATTTCTGTCATACGAATAACAACGGATATTATTTTTCAACCGTTGTGTAAGGAAATTTTATTCGCTAGTATTATTTGAAACACAAATAAGAGTTGAAATTGTTTGTTAATGAAGCCTATACTATAATAAGGACGTTAAAAAGAAGAAAAAAGTAACTATGCAATTGCTTTATATTTCAAAAAGAGCTGAAATAAAAATAGTTTTTAAAGTAAATAAAATGCTTTTATTTATGTAATTAAATCAAATAATTATTGCATAGAGAGAAAAATCCCCCATAATTATTGAATGGATAGAAAAATCTCTGAACAATTTCTTACAATATTTACCTAAGAAATATCATTTCAATATGAAATTTATTGAAACCTTATACATTCGTGAGTGCCTGTTATAAGTCAAGGGAATACTGAGGTAGAAAATATTTTGTATTTAATTAATCTGCACGAAACAAATTGGGTGTTTATTATGGCAAAATAGGACAAATACATTATTTATTTTTTTTAAAATGTTCATTAAAAAGAGATTTGACACTCTAATACAAATAAAGATTTTTATTTATTGTTTGAAAATAAATAAAATTTAGTATTAACATACTTCAATAGCCTAAGGTATCAACAAATATTTTGATCGGAAAAATATATTAGGTACCAATCCAAAGTACTTAATTTGATACTTACGTAATATACCGTCTTCGCCAACAATCGCCAATTGTTTAGTAATTTTTTGGCGACGGGTTTAAATTTGGCAATAAAGATCAAAGGAATACACCATTAATGGATTTCTATAATTTGCGGTTTAGCAACTCATTGGAGACAACTTCAAATTTGGGAATAAAGTAGGACGGTATAATACTAAGTACTCTTAAATTACTTCATTTTACTATTCCTGACAAATTTTCAATATGTAGAATTTTCTATATTTACAGGAAATAAATTTTTTAAAGAGTACTGAAAAGGTTTTAAATAGTGCATGAACATTTTACAGCACTTTAAATATTCATAAAAAAATTGTGCCAGGGAAGGCACCCTTTAGTCAAAATCCTTACTTTACGATTCATTTTATACAGCATATTCGATTACCTTGAAATGCATACGGTAGCAATGCGTAATAATGGTGTATAAAACATTGGGAACTGTTGGAGATTGCTAAGAGAGGAGGACTTCTAATGCATCGAACATTTGCTCTCTCGAACGTAAATTTGGAGGATATGCGAACCCTTCTCTTTGCCTTCAACATAATTGATCGCTAACGTTCAGCACGAAGGCAGCGCATTATCATTCACTAGAGTAAGTTATTGCATGTTGCAGTTCTAAGCAGCTTGATGTCAGCTTCAAGAAGGTCTCTATAGATTTTAGAATATATGTGTGATCATTTAAAATAATGATTGATCACACAACATAGTCCGCAATATTTGTATTGATGAACTTCAGCAATTTCGTTGAACTTCAGCAGCACATATTTCGCGTAATTTTCACAGATTGAAACCCATGTAGCGCAATCTGTTGTAAAATAGTATTATTATGCAATACTCTAAAATATTGCTTGCTACTAAAGAATGTATGTATGCTACTAAAAGAAGAATATAGAAGCACTCTACAAGCTGTTAATGAATTTGTGTTCTTTACCGTTAGCAAAATGTAAACAAAAAATTGCCAAATGTAGAATTTTCGCAAAGAAAATTTGGCGAAAAATCGATTAAATAATGTAGATCTTCGTTGACTGTTTGGCCATTCGCTTTGCTTGGTGACTCGGCTCGCGTTTGGTTATCAATTAGTGGCATTTGCACCCGGCTCTTAGAAAAGTACCAGAATTTGTATCTGCTTTGTAAATAAATTTACAAGAAATTACATGATAGTTTTAAAATTTATAAATTAAGTACTTATATCATAATTAATAGTCAAAGATGAATCTTACTTTGATGAATAATTATTGCGCTTAGCTTTGTTCACAAATTCACGTTCAAAGGACCCTTTTTGGGGGTAAAAATTGGGATATAATTGTTTAAGCTAAATTAAATAAAATGGAATCTGATCATTGTTGCTCATAATTATTATTCCTTATTATATGCACTAAACATTGTAATAACAAAAATTTTTCTTATAACGAAGTTAACAGAAGACATTTTATGCGTTATTTTATTTTTGTTATTTATTTACTTGTTATTTAATGTCATTATTCTTATTTCTTGTTTAATCACATTGTCGTAAAAAATATTCTTAAAATCATTATTGAAAAATCCATTATATCCATTATGAAAATATGCATTAAAATTTTCACTTTGAATGGAAAATTTACTGCACATAACTCCAGAATTATGGTATCCTTATTAATATAAATCTTTTAAACTCTTTAGTTAAATTGCTTGATTTTTGGCTAATATGATATTGAAAAAAAGTTTCATAATCTCTCTGTCCTCTCATTCTCTATTATATGTGACTGATATTTATTACCGCGAAGTCTTCTCCGTAAAATACGAAATTCAAATAATTTCAAAATTCAATCATTAGCTAATTGATTGATTCTAGTTGAAATTTGATTCTATATTGATAGCGTTATATTGTATGAATTTCAAAACCATTTTATAATTACTTTATGATATAAAATGTGAACATATATTAAGTAACAACTGTTAAAAATAATTAAATTAATATAGTCCTTTACTTTCCAATTTAAAATTATTTTTTATCAATAAAGGTAATTTTAAATGTATGAAACAAAAACGCAGTCGATTTCCCTAAAGTTGAAAAAGAGTCTTTTACTGTATTTTTAATTAATTGCTATACCTTGAAAATGATGCAATTGTGATAGAACTCCTGGGTAAATAGGATTACTGATTCTTGCACTCTCTGGCAACCTGAAAATCTACAATTTTAAAATATCAAAATAAAAATTTTACAGAATCGATCGATAATGCCATACATAAATAATGAATATAACAGGTCGTTTAAAACAATTCCTATTAAAAATATTTACCATGTTAATTGGGTTTTTTGTAATCGTCATTTTTTTTATTTCATTTAAAATAATTTATAAACAACATAATATTCATGGTTCCTTTAAAAATGGGTTTTTAAAACTAAAAATAAAAAATAAAAACTTTAAATCAACTTTTAAAATTATTTTTATGTTTAATCTTCCTTCGTTCAGTTTATTTATTTATATGTATGGAATTTTTAAAATAGTGCCACATTCTAAAACGACGGAAAAGAATTTGCAAAAACGTCACTTTTTCATATGTAATTTTACATTGCTTACTGTAGAAATGTAAACTTATTTTCTTATTAAATATTTGTGGATGATTACAGTATTAAAATAGTATTTCTCAACTTACTTATGAAAAGAATATTTTGAAATATTTTAATGAAAGGAATTTAAAATAAAATCGTGTACCACTGGTGATGTATTTCATATGATTTTGGTGGAATTTAAAAATAGATTGGGAAGGGAAGAAAGAAAACAATAATGGGAAAAAGTTCATTGCAGTATTGCCAAAAACATGTAAAAAATAACTAAACTTTTCTTTATTTGCCTTCAACAATGGAGGAAAATAACTATATAAATTTTGAATAATAATATAAATATACATTGAAGTGACAAAAGTCATGTGATGACTGTTAATATCGTGTCGGCCCTCCTTTTGCCCGTCGAAGTGCAACAACTCGACGTGTCATGGAGTCCACAAGTCGTTGAAAGTCCTCTGCAGGAATATTGAGCCATGCTGTCCGTATAGACTTCCATAATTGTGAAAGTGTGGGTGGTGCAGGAGTTTGGGCACGAACGGACCTTTTGATGATGTCCCATAAATGCTCGATGGGATTCATATCGGGCGATCTAAGTGGCCAGATCATGCACTGGAATTGTCCGGAATGTTCTTCAAACCAATCGCGAACAGTTCTGGCCCGGTGATATGGCGCATTGTCATACATAAAAATCCCATCGTTGTGTGGGTACGTGAAGGCCATGAATGGCTGCAAATGATCTGCAAGCAGCTGAACATAACCATTTCCAGTCAATGATCGGTTCAGTTGCACCAGAGGACCGAGTCCATGCCATGTAAAAACAGCCCACACCATTATGCAGGCACCACCAGCTTGAACAGGGCCTTGCTGACAGTTTGGGTCCATGGCTTCGTGGGGTCTGCGCCACACTCGAACTCTACCACCGGGTCTTAACAACTGAAATTGTGACTCATCTGACCACACCATGGTTTCCCACTAGTCTAGGGACCAGTAGATATGCTCACGAGCCCAGGAGGGTAGCTGCAGGCGATGTCATGCTGGCAGTAAAGACACTCGAGTCGGTCTTCTGCTGTCATAGCCCAAGGAAGACAAATTTCGCCGCACAGTCCTATCAGACACGTCCCTCGTACGTCCCACATTTGTTTCCTGCAGTTATTTGACAAAGTGTTGCATGTCTATTAACATTGACCATTCTACACAGACGTCGGCGGTCTCGGTCGTTAAGTGCAGGTGGTCGCCCACTGCGCTGTCCATGATGGGATGTGATGCCTGAAATTTCATACTCTCGGCACACTCTTGATACTGTGGATCTCGGAATTTTGAATTCACTACCGATATCCGCAATGGAATGACCCATGCGTCTAGCTCCAACTAACATTCCACGTTCAAAGTCTGTTAATTCTCGTCGTGCCACCATAAATCACGAAAAACCTGTTCACACGAATAACTTGAACACAAATGAAAGCTCTTTAAAACGAACTGCGCATTTATACTTTTTCGCTGCGATACTACTGCCATCTGTATATTTGCATATTGCTATCCCATGACTTTTGTCACTTCAGTGTATAAGAAAGTCAAATACAATTATGAAATATAATTATGCATTTAAATATGGGCAAATTGAGGAAAAGAATTTACCATAATTAAATTAATATCAATAAAAATCCACTTTCTGAATTTTTAGAAAGTTTAAAAACAGTTCTTTAAAATCCTTTTGAAGGCAAACTACCTCCAAACATCTTCTTATTGCTTCGATTTCATTTCATTTTTCAAATGCTTCACGTTTATACAGATGAATATTCGATATAATTTATTATCTTTTATAATTTTTTAATCTTATTCAAGGGCTTAATCATTTACCAAATTATATTATAACCTCTACTGCAAATTTTTGGTTTAAATGTTTCTTTTTAGGAACTAAATATTTCTATTCATGAGTTATTTTCTAGTTTTATTTATACAGTACCTTTTTATTGCAATGACCTAGTATTCATTTTATTTATTTTTTGAACACAATTTTTATTGCATTGGTAATTAGTAATATCTAGAACAAATGGTGATCTTGTTACAAAAATTTAATCTTATTTTATATTTTCTTCTATTTCTGTGTCCCTTATTTAAAGAAGTATATACAGAAAGTAAATATAGATTATTGATAGTTAGAATGCATACTTCATTTTGCAGTTTGTCGTAAAAGAGTCTCTATTTAGGGAGGAAAAAGTTATTTTTAAAAAATAAGTGAGAAAACAAAAATATTTTATGATTTAAAAAATAAAAAAAAATCTATTAATTTTACTTTATTCACAAGTTTAAATTTCGAAAGTCGACAACCATAATTAAATGCTGTACATACTAATTCATTTACGCATCTACGAATATTTAAACAAATTATTTAAGTATGACAATGTAGAAAATTGCATTAAATATTTAATAGCATAATTCCATGAACGTCGTCTTTAAGGGAAGTGGGATCCATAATAATGTAGCAAGCAGTATGTTCATAATTATCCAGAAATTTTTAAAGTTCAATAAATATTTTTCGGAATTATATAAATGAACCACTTTTAATTAATTAAATATATAATTTAAAATATTGATTTAAACATTTGGATTTATTAATTTTTAAATATGTAATCAATTAAAATATTTCCCATACCAACGAATAAATGAATTTTATAAAGATTTTTTTCTTTTTAATGACATAATAAGCTAATTCGTTATAATCCTTCATAGTTCTAATTATTATTTTATGTTCCAAAAATTTCAGAAAAACAGATAATCTAAATTTTTATTTAAATACAAAAAAAAATCTTACGAAGTATTCATTTGATTTTGCTGTTCTGCTAATGGAAAATTTAAAACATCAAGAAACAGAGAATGCATTTTTCATGTCGCTTCGTTAGCGTAAGCAAATTAATTTGCTCTTTAAAGAATAGAAAGAATTTGAATACTTTGTTTAACAATTACTTTTTTCATAGTTTCATATTATAACCCCTTCATAATTAATAAAAAGGAAAAAAATGAAACAGACATAATTAAGAAAAAAAAAGACATGAGTTACATCAGACTTATTTGAAAGTACAGATCAAAAGGATTTAATATTTTTCCTCAACTTTTAATAAGTCATATTTTGATTAATTATAATGGATTTCAGATTAATGTTTTAATACAATTTAATTTACAATTTATTTTTAAGTCTTTAAGTAATTAAAGTCATTAAAATCCAAAGACAAGAAAATATTAATTTTGATAACCAATTTGAAATATGAAACGAAACAAATATTAACAGTAGTCTTATCAACAGATTGTTAAATTAAATTATTACATTAAGAAAATGAAAGAAAAGGATTTAGATTTTTTTCTCATTTTATTTGAAATAATATTAATATCTCACATCCCATCGTTTGTGGTTTGATGATAACGAAGTCAATAATGGAAACAAAGAAAATTTTAAAAATTACAATAGAACTTTTACGAAAAAACGTAAATCGAGCAGCTAATTTACTAACAGTAAAGAATATTGTAATATAAAAATGCATTCGTTCAAAATATATCGCAATTGTAAAAATTGAGATACTGTATTACAATAATCGATTATTTTTTAAATGTATAATTTGATGTGTAAGTTTAATTTCCTCTTCTACATTTTAGCCTTTGGAAAACGGATTTTTCTTGAACGACTTTAGTTTTTAAATTATTTATTTAAAGGATTGAATTTTGCTATTTAATTTCCATATCAAAAAACAGAAAATATTATTTTGAGTTAGACCTTTTAATTTTGAATAGTCTTTAATTTGAATTTGCCACTTTGGGGCTGATTTTAGCACAACTTTCCATATCTATAGTTGGCCATTATTTATAGCTGGTATATTTTAAATCACACACTTTTGAATTTATCCAATAATGTTGTGTGTATAAAAAAATCATGGACACTGAGCATTGTAAACTTCTGCTATAAAACCTATATTCTAATTAGCATAATAATAAGATGTTAAAACTTATTCATTCTTTAACTTAAATAATCTAAATATCATGTGACTAAATATTCCGCTTCAATTTAAGAATCTAAGGGAGGGGGGATTATATAAATATACTTTCTCTATATGATATCAAATTGCTGTGGATATAAAATGTAATAGAATTTAGATGGATCGGCCAGTTTAAAGGATTATCAATTAAACAATTCATTTCCTTTAATACACTTATCAAGGTTCTAAAATTATATTCTACTCTTGTAGGTTCATTATCTATGTCGTTACAAATGTTAGAATTGAGATTTGTTTTTGTTATGTTTTTTAATATATAGTGAACCATACATAAAAATATGAAAGATGTATTGTTATCATTTCTGATAAGATATAAATAGATAGTGTGAAATCAAATCAAAGAATTCTTTATATTTTCAATAAATTTAAAAAAATTACTTATATTTTTAAGTATTGAATATTAAAATAAATATCTTTGAAATGCTCTTTTTTGTATGGATAAAGAAAAAGTTATCATAATCCATGCTGAAAATTATAATTAAATAATTAAATTTAAGGACAAATTAAAGAAATTATATACATATTTTGCTTATGGTTTGAATTTTTTTACTTATAAAATGTGCATTTTCAAAAAATTATGGTGAGAAGTAAATAAAAAAATCTTGCGATCCATTTGATTATAATGTAGCCGGCATTATAATCAAATGGATCGCAAGATTTAAAAAATATTTTCAAAAATAAATATGAAATACTGCCCCCCCCCTGCCATCGATCTGCAGTAAACTTATAAAATGTATTATCAATTTAAATGCAACTCAATTAAAATTTATAGTTTTTTGAGCCGCAAAGAGCATTCCCTGATGGAGTATATTTATGGGTATCAATATTATGAAGACCTTTATTGCTCGTACGAGACGTAAGCTGTAAAACACAAAAAAGATGAAGTGATAAACTTCTGATAAAGAAATAAAGATAACAAAGCAGGGTTGAAAAGGAAAATATCGTTCTAGCTTGTTTAATACCAGCGATCATATTTACGGAATCTGAAATTAATGTTGTTTTCGAACTCTGCTAACAACAATTCTTGTATTTAATTTCAAGCAATTATTATCGCCGTGCATTTAAATGAGATTCGTATTTGTATGAAAAGTATTATCTCTAACAAAACCTGTATAAATACTGCATATGAAAATAATCATTTATTAGCTATTTTTATTTTCAGTTTGTGGATTCTCCACATTTCTGAGGTAATCTTCTGAAATAATCTTTTATAAAATACAATACTGCCTAGTATTTTTGAATTTATAATAACAATATGGAAAGAATGGCAATATAATCACGAAAAGTCTTGCGAAACTGGCAATTATGTTTAATATACATATAATAGGCGAAATAATATATTCGTCTAGACAGGAACTTTTTTTTCTAAACAATATCACAAATATGATTATCACGGACTGACAAAAGCTGAAAATCTCATGTAAATTGTAGAAATAAAAACAGAATTGAAAGCTTCAGAAATATATATTAATGGTGTTTTGTAGATTTAATATTAATATGCATTAACAAGTTTTCTTTGTTTACATTGAGGTGTTATCTATCCAGGATGTTTATAAATGCTCAAATCAAAACTAATTATTAAAATGGAATTAAAACAAATATTGATACATTTAACACGAAAATGAATATACTCATTCAAAAAAAGTATTCAAGATATTAAAAATATTGAAAAATTGCTACATAAAAAATTAATCTATCTTCCAATCTTTTTTCCAATTTTTAAAAGATATTCTACTAAATTTTAAAATAACATTTTTCCAAAACTTTTGTTAACTATAAAAAATAGGCCTGAAAATGTATTATATATATATAATGCATCAATAGTACAAGATATATCGTTTTATAAAAAAAATGATTTCCTTCAAAACTAAAATTATTCCCTTTTTCCCTTTCATCGAACAGAATATACGCATACGAGTTTTTAAGTAAGAGTACATTAATTTCGCGTCTTACCAAGCAAACAGAAACTAATAGTTATTCGTAAAAGCAAACATTGCCTTTGGTGGTCTCGTTATTCTGTTTCTTAATCGAAATTTCACTTTAGAAGAGCCTTGGAGCGAGAAACGCCGAAATTTGTATTCAGGTATGCTTCTTCTTTCAAACGAAATGTCTCCTTTAATTTACAAAGTAAGAATAGAAAAAAGTGGAAAGCCGTTACATAAAACGGTAATGAATTTTTCCTAATTTGTTACATTAGGATTTCCATTGATTGAAAAAGATTTATTTGCTAAAAGAATCGGTAACAAAATAATGATGTTTTGTTAAATACCTAGGGAATGGTGGACAGTGCTAAAAATGTTAAGAATACTTAAACATTTAACTTTGCTGAGATGTTTTAATTGCCTAGTTTATTTTATCTTGGTTAGATTACCGTTCTAGCTAAAGGTTTATTTTTTATGGTGGGATTCAAAATAAATAAAATGAGCAGTTAGGTAAATATTTAATATAATTATCCATAATGGTGATTAAATTTTCCACTCAATGGTTTTTATTAAGAAAAGAAATTGTGGAATATTCTCTTCTCCTTCAGTTTTTGCTTCGTTTATCAGTTTTTCCTTTTTCAATGTTAAATTTTCTTATCTTTGTTTAGATGTCCTGGCCACTGTTAGATTTTATTATCATTAAATTAGAAAAAGAGAAATAGAGTTTAAAAAATAAAGACGAAATTGCATATCAAGTTGTATTTTTCCTTATGTTTGATAAATTTGCTATAGATACAGATTTCTGTATTCTTGTATCATCTGGCGTGAAGCTACACAATTAATGCGTTAACATTTTACTTCTCCTAACGAAATTATCTATAATATCCAAAAAGCACCATATGTATGCAACAGAGTATTATACATCAATAAGTCTCTAAGAATATACTTCCTGATTTTCATAAACACGTGTATATAATATGAGGTAACTTCATTTAACAGTTCCCAAAAAATTAAATTTTCAGAATTTTTACTGTGGTTAATTCAAATTTCTGTGTGGATTCTATTTTGTGTGCTTATATATTATATTCCCTTTCATCATTCTGTATGTAGCTTATAGACTTAGCAAGGTTTCTGTAGCCTGCATTATGGGTGTTACGTCATTACTATCATCGTCGTAAATATGGTTTTATTCATTTATATTTTATATAAGTTAGTTAAAGTTATAGATGATTTTTGTCTAATAGGAAAATCTGTAAATAAATGAATCGCTTACCTTATGTCATGTTTTTAAAAAAAGTGTATAAATAAGAAAAAAGAATATATTCTCTGTTTAAAAATTCTATATTACCTTTTTATAAATATTTTGAAAGTAAAAAAAAGTTATATTCAATTATTCTATATATTTTTGGTTAATCGTGGGGTTTCTTTTATGTGAGCGGTAGAGACAGTAATCAGTAGAAGTTTTAGTCCCAAAATTTTATTAACATTTAGAAACGGGATACAACACACACATAAAACAAAAATACGAAAAGCACACATCACGCAACAAAAGTAACAACATCATCTTTCGATTTTGTCAGTCTTAGACCCAGACTGACCACCACTCTCTCATTTTATCAATCCTCCATTCTTGATTCTGTCCCCGATTCCAACTCACGTCCTCCTTCGTACGTCACTCCCTGAATGCCTTCTCCCCCCCCCTCGGAATGAACCCCTTCAAATTCCTCCTTCGTTCTGCAATCCATCTGTCAACGAATATCTAGCTGATTTCTCTCTACACTTAACCCTTTTCCCTCTCCACGTTCCTGCGTATGTCCACGAAAACGGTTGCCAAAGTTAGCGGACTTTACATTGTTAAACATTTAGCTTTCGTTATACTGGTCAAATTTTGAAGAGGATTTCGAAAGGTTAAATTAATTTATAAACAATGTGTCGTTTTTCTAAAAAAAATAAGCATAAATCCATAAAGAAGTTATATTGATTCAAGAATATTTTGGGATTGTGTTGTGTATAATGGAGATTTTGAGAGAATTCCTGATTTTTATGTTATGAAAGATGCTTCAGTATCCAAAATGTATTGAAATAGCAATGTATTAGGTAAAATAGTTTACTCCAACATGAATTGTATTTAATCAAACTCTACAAACGAACATATATTTTACAATTTGCATGGTATTAAACAATATTTGCAATATTGTACAACATTGCTTAGTATTAAATAATATATCAAAATATTGTGCAATATGGTTACTATCTGGAAAAAAAAATTTAAGCTTCTTTTCTTGCTTATTCAAGGATGTAGTACTTAATTTCCAAGTTGGAAGCATGTTTTATATAAACTGGCGTGCTTTCTAACATAAAACTTTTCTAAAAAAATAACTTATGTATTATATTAATATGCAGATCTGTGTTATAAAACTTATTTATTACGGATGTACAAGTTTTTATTCATCTAGATATTTACTTTTATAAAATTCCAGATAAAATTTTCTATCACATCTTCCAGAAAGTATTCCATATCTAAACAATTATGCAAATTTAAGCGACCCGGAAAGCAGAATTCCATTTAAACAAGTTTTCCATAAGTATAAATTCCCAAAACACGTAAAAGACCTGAATTGATGAGAACAACTCAACTTAAAAGCTGTTAACATTTCACATTAACCTAAACATCTAAAAGCAACGAATGATTCTTCAGAAATAGCTGGGATTGGAATCAAACATATTTGCCAAAGTAATCAGTACCTCTTGTGGGCGGCAAAATCTCATTTCTAGGTGAGTTCATCATCGGATCAAATGGCAAACATGTAAACTATTTATCTTTCCTCCAGGCAATAGGGAGCCGAACGAAGATCTGCTATACTTTAAAACTAAATTGCCACTAGCATGAATTTAAGAATGCGGTATTTTGGAAACAGTTTTGCATGTTTTCCTGTAACTAAATATTAGATGGTTTAGATATTTTCAAACTTTGATAAAGCATAGATTTTTAAAATTATTGTTTGTAATTAATTGATGATACCTAAAGTTTGTTATAGGCGAGTCAGAATTATTTCCTAATAATTCTTTTTCTGAACAAGTCGTAATAATCATTTGCTTACTATTTCATATCCCAGAAGATTTCTGAAGATTCTTGAAACAAATAAATGTTTTGAAGCTGGTTGCTTGATTTTTATATTCTAAACATGATAAATCAAATTTCGTGTGGTTTTATAATTCTTAATATTTCTAAATTTTGATAGTTGTATGTTTTTAAAAACCTCATTAAGAAGAGAGCTGACATTTAATATGGTTGGCAATTTTGGTTGCCAAAGGATATCACAACTTTTTTGTTTGCTGTCCTACTTATTATGGAACAGAAATGAAATAGTCTTTACAAAACATATATAGTTCGCAATTCATCTTGTTTGCTTTATAAATTTCTTTTAACCTTTCGAATCTTTTAACCGATTGAATTTTTTTAACACAATTTTAAATCACTTAGTCTTAAAAAAGGATTATTTATTAATTATGTCAATCTCTTTTGTATGCACACTCTGTTATGGAAATACATCTTAAACTAAAATGTGATAAAGTTGTAATTTTAAAATTGACATTTATGAATTCAATTTTTTAAAAAAATATAATCTATTTTCGAAAAATCAGTTAAGTAGCCAGTGGCTCATGAAATGATATAAAAATAAATGACAATAAAGATTTCAATTCCATTTATACTTTCTAAATTATTAGTATAATGTTATATCCATTGCAAAACTGGATGTCTGAAGACAGCACTAAAACCGTCCGATTATTAAATTTAAAAATTATAAAGTAATATTTCTGCACTTGTCAAAATATACAGATGTGGCTTTAAATTACATCTTGTTCATTTACCATGTTTACATTAGCCGCAGAGATGACATATCTAATCCAATTATTAAATAACAATATTAAAAAATTATGTGGATTCCTACTTAGGTCAACAAAGAACATTTTTATTTTAGTTATGTATCAAAATATGTTACTAACATAAATACAATTAAATTACAAAAGCACACAACTAACCTGTTATTACAGTGTGTACCAGAAATAACACAAAACAGCAAAAAAATATTCAAAATCAAGTCCTTATCCCTTAAAAATACACTTGTTAACAATCAGAACACACTGCGCATGCGATTATAAACTTTATATTGATTACTTGTATAGAATTAAATTATTCAAACTGGTGTTTCGCATCTACAAATTTAACGAATTCACCAAGCATGAGGAGTTATTTCAATGCTCTATATACCCAACATTTTCAAAAGAATGAAAATCTCATTTACTTTTATTTTCGTTTAATATTATTGCTTAAAGATACCAAAAATTTATGTCCAAAACTGTAAATTTTTCCATATGTGTAAATAATATCTTGTAAACATTTTGCAAGCCCTAATTGACAAGATAATTTTAAATTTGTACAGCATGGCTGCACAAGATGATTCTTAATGTAAGAAGATGAATCAATAGAAGACGCACTAATTCCATTATCATTTTTATTACTGAAATATTCTACCCTAAGCTATACGCTAAGTGAGGAACACAAAAATTCAGAAATTACAAGACAATAACATGTGAAAATTCTTAGAGAATATTTTTCTGTTGGGCATTATTTATAAGCGTAAAGTATCTCTATTATTTATCGCTTTTACTATCAAAATTATAGATTATGAGTATTTGAAACGCTAATGATGACTCTTGTAACAAGTTCATTTGGAGATACATTGGATTCACGATGGGCATTATTTCAGTGGATTCCTAATTCACCATTTGCCTTCTTTAATTCGATAGCACCATGCGTAACTACATGGGATTCATGAGAATATTTTTATACGGGCAACCGTTTCACTAACATTTGATATGATGAATTTCGTGACGAGATACGCATACTGTGCAGTTTCAGAATTTTTAAGTTATATATGTGTAGAGTGTGTTCGCCATAGACAGTCGTAAATTTTAATAACTAGCATTGAAATCTCGCTACACATATTCTACATTTCCAAAGAATTAAGGTTCCCTTTTTCATTTCTTAATTCGATGTTATAATATGTAACTACGTGCGATTCATGAGAATACTCTTACACTGGCAATCTTTTCGCTAATATTTTCCATGATAGTAAAGATTTTTTGTGATGAGAGGCGCATAATGTGCAGTTTGAGTATTTTAACATTATATAAATGTAGAGTGTATATGCCATAGACAGTCGTAAATTTTAATAATTAGCATTAAAGTCTCTCTACTACTAATCTAAGTTTCCATACAATTAATAATCTATAAATGTGAAAAATATTTGAAACTTCTTATAGAATTTTATTTTACTTTTTGTGCATATTATTTGCATCCTTTCTAAATTTTGGCGAACTTTTTAATAATCATATATACATAATTATATCATTATGTAAATAATTTGTAAGAACAATATGTGAATTATATGTAGGTACATTCGTCAGGTTTTAAATAATCTATACTGTGCCTTCATTTTTACATTCTCTAAACAACATAAATATGAATTTTTAAAAAGTTCAAGGGTTAAATTCAACTGCAATTTTAATGGATAGAAAATCCTATATGTAGGGAAAAAGATGATGGTAAAGGTGAAGTATAAATAATATAATAGTTTACCTATTTTGCGTGGGTTGTAAAAGTGCTTTACAAAATATCAGATAACATTTTACAAATGCAATGCCTAAATATGCGAATAAACAAATATTGGCTTACTATTTATTTTACTAAACTACACTCAAATGTTTCATTTTGTTTGATCTAATCGATTCTAATATCAACTAAGTTCTCAAGGAATGCTTTTAATATTGTTTGAACAACTGAGCTAGAAAGAAATGCAAGCAACAAAATTCCAAAAATTCAAGCTTTAAACGAAAAAAATTCTATAAGTCAGGAAATATTTAAATTCCAGCAGCTATTTCTTCCAAGTTCAAACATAAAACATAGAAAAGTTTTACTGTCTACGATGCATGACCGAGATAAAATTCCCCTGGAGGCCTGGAATCTCTGATATGACAAACGACCACAATGCGAGGAAAGTCAGAAATCGATGTTTTAGTTGCAGCTTTTAACTGGCTATAGGTAAGAAACGTTTATTGAGCGTAACATGCGGTGTTTTAACATAAGTATAGCATAAAATTGAAATGTATAGGGAAAATAAAAATATATAAGCAAAGGGCAAACGGTGAAGCATATGCTATTAAAATTCTATGGAAAAGTATACATCAGTAAAATTGAAGCTGTCCCATATTTGGAAAGATTTTTGACGTAGGAAAATTATTTAAATGTTTTGTTTAATGGAACATATTTAGTAGATGAAGAGAATATAAAATATGGGTTTTATATAGGCAGGCCCTTATAGAGAATATTAGTTTTTTAATAGCATAATAAATTTTATATTCTTACCCCCTCCCCGTAAAAAGCTATTTAACAGTCATAAATAAAAAATTAGTGCAAAAAAGGGAGGTAATTTTGAGATTTCTAAGACTCAAATGATGTATTTATAAAATTTCTTAAAATATGCCAAATGTTAGATAATATCAAAATCTGAGTAGCAAAAGTTTTGAGATGCACAAAATTGAAAATCCTTGAAAAATAGCACTCGCTTATTTAAAAGGTTACTGAATATTTAAACAAGTAGGGTTGGTCTCTACAAACTTTTCTCGCATACTCTCTCATAAAAATGTCATCTCTAAGAATTCCTTTAGCGGCATTGGTGTGCAATAGTTACGAAATATTATCTTTTGGAGCACATTTAACAATTTATTGAACATAGTGGGTTATTTTTTGGCAAGTTATTTGGCGATTAAGCACTAATGGTTAGCATCCAAAAATATAATCCGTATTTTAGATAATTTTTTCCCATCAGACTGACATA
>JAOUZG010032859.1:2114956-2149884 GCA_026289955.1 Argiope argentata | reverse complement strand
TTTAGCATTCCTAAATTTTTATTAAAAGTATGTATGGTTAAAGTGAATTATTTTATTTTAGCATTCCTGAATTTTTATTAAAATCATCCATAACTAAAGTGAACTATTTTAGAATTGCTATTTTTTTATTAAAATTATGTCTAACTAAATTAGAATATTTTAGCATTCCTAAATTTTTATTAGATGTAGCGCAAAAGGAAATCTCTTTGTTAAATGTTAGTGGAGGTAAGAAAGGAGCCATACATTTAAAAGAATGAAGACAGAAATAAGATTTTGGCAAAATTTATTGCAGTATTGCTGTCTTCCCACAAGAATACATAAACGAAAAATATACATAAAGTTAAAATTTCAATGATACAGATACTTAGTTTTATCAATATTTTACAAATAGGATTAGACATCTTATTTGATATTTTAATGCAGAGATGAGAGTATTCTAGTAAATTTTTATAATTTGCTCAAATATTTGTCATTCGATTTTAATCATACCTTAAAAACTATTTTTTTTTTCATTTGGAGTGCGATTTATTGAAGTTTGACAGTGAATTTCTACTACTAATTTAATAATAGATGAAATTATTATTTCAAATTTTCTTCGTCTTATAATTTCTCTTTATTCTCTTATTTTAAATTATATATATATATATATATATATATATATATATTCATTTATTTATTTTTCAAACCTTTTAAGAGGATGGTTTTCTTAGTGAGGAATTTATTAATAAAATAATATTTAGAGGATATTTTTAAAACTTTTACCATCAAATTTCGGAAATGTTTCATCGTTTAAAAATATTTACTTATGAGTTTTCTTTTATGTATTAGATTAGTCAAATAAAGCCTTTTTGGGGTTAAAGTATTATTTTTCTATATTTTAAGTTGCATTTACTGGTATGAAATGCTTAATACTTACTTTCTTATATGCAAAATAGTTACATAAACAATAACTTTATGACTCCATGCAACATTCTTTGTTTATAAACAAAGGATATGAAACTTTGTGAAAAAAGAATTCGAATATCGGACAAAAATTTTTTTTAACGTTTTCTCTTACAAGTTTAGAAATTTATTTACATGACAAACTTACAAAATTCTGAATCATAATTTTGTAAACAATGAGTGATACTAGTTAATAGGAAGGAAATTCTACAAAAAAATATTCTTATAAACTTAAGAATAAATAATAAAATTGTTTTTTACAAAACAAATTTATTTAAATTGTTAAAGAATAATTAATAGATCAATTGAATTCTTCTTTTTTTAATAAAAAAGTACGAAGAAGAAGAAAATGGCATGAAGAGTAGAAATTAAATATATATCGATATTTAATGTCTGCTGATCACCTAAAAAATATCGGAAGATATACTTTCAAAATAAAATCCTTATATCTTTAATAACATTAAGAAAGGAATAACGGTTGACATATACCATTTTGCTAGCCAATAACATCATTACAGTTTGAAAAGAAACCAAAAAATAACAAAGTGGAAAAGTTTCTCTAGGTAATCAGAATCTATGATGATAAAGTAAATAAAAATGGGAGCATAATTTCTTTATCGGGCATAAAAGGAATTTTGTGATATGCTTTCTTAGAAATGAAATTTAAACATTAGTCGATAGTGAAAGAAAAAATTGAGTACTGCTCAATATTTCAAAAATGGAATCATAATTTTCTATTACGCTCCGAAGAGAAAAACATTAATTCAGATGTGTGGAAGGCAACATAAATATTAGCCTCTTTTACGAGAAAAGACACTTCGTACTTTTTAAAAATATATTAAGTAGGGCTTCTAGGGGCTTAAAACAGAATCGTTGAGACGTAGCAAACATTTATCCTTTAAAATATTTTGTAATAAATTCATCTTTATCTGACATGTTACAAAAACATGCACTCTAATATTAGTTAAAAATAAATAAAGACCGCAATTCTAAAACTGAATATATTTTATTTTTGATGGTGCTCTTATAGTTCTGTGCATTTTTCTTTATTTAATGGAAAAATATTTTCTAGATATTTAAAGCAACAGTTTTGTAATTAAAAACTGGTTAGTGTTCAAAATTCTGTTAAATGTTTAAGTTATTGATTTAAATATATCTCACAAAATCTGAATTATTATACAGTTCATTCTAAGATTATATCTGATCTTTTGCGTTGTCCTAACAATTTTAACCAAGAATTAATTTTCAAAATACTTGTATTAAAAAATATATAATAATCATCAGGCTAAAAAATTATAAACATTTATATTAATAAATATGATATGAAAAACTGAAAAGGTATAATTCTTAATATATATTTCAATCTAGTACTCTTATTTGATTAACTGTTTTAAATATTCTGAACAAAAAAAAAAACAGTTTCACTCAGTATATTAATTGTTAATAGATTTGAAAATAAAGATCAAACTTTAAAAAAAGATAATTTACAAA
Organism: Argiope argentata; assembly: GCA_026289955.1. Classification (NCBI taxonomy): domain Eukaryota; kingdom Metazoa; phylum Arthropoda; class Arachnida; order Araneae; family Araneidae; genus Argiope; species Argiope argentata. The sequence continues at coordinate 2,147,451 of JAOUZG010032859.1, read as the reverse complement.
TAAAGCATTTAAAATTTTTATTTCTTTTTAAATATGAAGCATTTTAATATTTATCTTAATTTTTAACTAAGCCCATTAAATTTCAGAAAACTTTAGAATTGCTGGAAATATTTTATAAAATCCAAGAAATAATAAATCCCTTCTAACCTTACATTTAGGATATCTTTTAAGATTTAGTTCCGTATTTTTCTTAGTTTTATAGGACAACCTAAATTTTGGGAAATTTTTCATTTTGAATAATAAAATAGTTTAGTTAAAATTGTGCTCATACTCCGAATTTTGGAGCAAATATCTAAATTAGGAAAATAAAAGTAAATTTATATTAGAAACTGCGAGCTATCCCCATACATTCTTAAATAAATACTAATAATAATTCGTAATAATATACATAATAGCCCTAATTCTAAAGATTATTTTTTATAAATAGTATAATACGTACTGTGTAAAAATATATTTAGCTTCTACTATTATTTTAATTAATATAAAAACTCTGCTTCTCTAAAAAAGTTAATATCTTAGAATTTTATTTAAAAAATTACAACGTGCCCCAAAATAGTCGAAATTCGTATGCAGTTAATTCATTAAAAAACTTATTAGGTACTTCTTACGACCTTAAAAAATCGAGTCATCTATTATAAGTGCCAACTTAAGTTTGAGTTCATAGCATGAGATACGAAAGCAGATATTCATAATAAAAACTTTCATTCATAATCAATAGTTACAATTTGAATTAATTTTTAAATGATAAAAAAATACAAAGCTATATTTAGATTACGGAGATATTTTTCAGTATCAATACGGCACGATAAATACATTATTTTGCCATATGTTTTGATATCTGAAATCAATTTTAATAAGAAAATGGATATCGTCTTGATATTTGCTTGTTCATACGAAGAAAAAAATGGGGTTTTTATTTAAAAAGAAATTAATGTTTAATGAATTGCTTCAAAAAAATTTGGTGATATTTTCTTTATACTTCAAAGCCTCTGTAAGCAAAATTTAAAAGCAAGTTTCAGTAATCGGAAATTATAATAGGGGTAAAATTATGGAGTGCATAGGTTAAGCGTTTTTACCTGTCGTAAAATGTGCATAAAAATAGACAAATAATAAATAACAAAAAAAAATTATGCAAATTTTTTTAAAAAATCAAAAATCTCCATTCTTTCTAACAGTCGTCACAATAGTTTTTTGAACCCTATCAAAAAAAAAACAAGTTTATTAAGGAAATGAATATCATTGAATCCTACTTCAGTTGAAAAATAATATACCCAGCTTTATGCGGCTCATTTCAAAGTATGCTACTTTGAAAGTTTAAGGCGAAGGATCATCTCTCTAACTCTATTATTTGCATTCTTGTCTTTGATGGAGTATGTATAAATTTTCAAATATACTTTTAGAAATATGTTTATTACTATTTATGTTTCTTAGAAACATAAAAGATATGAAGCACATTATAGACATAACATTTCTCGTTTAATACAAGGTAAATATTTATCTCTGAATATTTTCCAGATCTCGGAAGTAATCTCAAAGGAAATTTATATTTAGTTTCTTATATGGAAATAAAGTTAGAATTCAATAAAGTTAGAATTTCAATAAAAACAAACAAAGGAAAAATAAAGTACTGAATGAAAAAAAAAGTAATGAACGAGCAAGGCGTTTTGACTAACTACTGAAAAATAATAAGGTGTATGAAATCTGGAATCATATAAATTTAAACCTGTTTCTTTTTTTCTCATATGGTTTCTATTGATGCTATTATAGTTTCTGCCCTATATTTCCAGTATTTATTTTGGCTTTCAATAGCAACATATCTGGTAAATATAAGGATATAAAGCTATTCTGTATATGCAGTCACTTTTTATCATGTTTTAGCTATACAATAAAACTATTAAAAAAATTCTAAAAATGTGTAAACACCCTCTAATAAATGTCTATACTATCTTTCTCCAGTATGGAGTTTGTGAAATTAGGCAGAGTTGCAAATTCAGCTACTATATTCTCAGAATTTAATTTTGGAGATCGTTATATGAGCGTTTTGTGCTACATAGTTTAGTATAACGTTTCTCTTAATCATTAAAGAAAAAAATCAACACTTTTATAATTTTGACAAGAAAAAAATCTTATTCTTTATTTTTTTTATAATTGAATTAATCGTGTTGTTGTTATTAATGGCACTTGCAATGGACAAGCGCGTTGACAGCCGTTGGCGATTTTAAGCCAAATGGACGTCTCTTGTTTTTGAAGTAGTTTCAACTAGGATCAAGCACACGACTTTGCTACACACTCATTAAAGTTACTTTCACAGCCCCTTTTTTGAAGGGGGGATATTTACACACCCCACAGATAGTACACAGAAGAACAACCATATGCTAACAGGGACTCGACACCCAGAACACGAGTAAGACTATCATATATGCTTCTTAATTCTGTAAATAGTTTTTATTTACTGTAAATATTTTGATACTTAAATAAAATGCCCGTAGCAAACCCACCAAACCGTGCAATGACTAGAAAGGTAACAGATACGGGACTATGAGACGGTGTTCTGTTCTGTGACATGACGCAGGGAGTCGTTATATTTTTGAGTTATCCATGCACATTATGTCAATGTACAGGCTAATAAATGGCCTAATGTTTAACAGTTTCAGCTCAAAATTCCATAAGTTTCCATACAATTCCATAAGGTAAGCTCAAAATTCCATAATGCTAATTTGTACATATGATACAGCTTTAAAAAATTTTTAGTTGTTGTGCTTATTGATATTTGATCAAACAAAGATGATGTCTACAAAGAATTTTCAGTTATATTTTAATGAAGACATTTAGTATGTACACTATATTTCACAGGACAATTGAAAGAATTCTAATTTACCTTGTTCACTGGGTGATAGGCTTAATTCCAGAAAGATAGAAACTTGGAGTATTATGAAGATAAGAATTTTAAATTTTTTTGACGATTTCAATGCTTTTTATATACGTGGTCTTTTATAAAGAAATGAAAATAAATATCGCTTTCATAACTAAAAAAAACTTATTTATTGTCTTTTAATGTAATTAGACTTTAAATGGTTTAAAAATCAATACATCCATTTTTCTGTAATGATTTCAGGTGACACATATATGATAATGGGCCCTTAATTATACATACTAATATTTAAATTCATAATTTGTAAATTAAGAATTTGCTGCATTTGACGACCAGCTGATTACACGGGATTATTTACTCTGTTTACGTTGACCAAATCTTTTATAAATAATTAAAATTTTGTCATTCTGTCAAATTATCAAACATCAAAGTAGTGATATTTCAATTGTCTTGCTTTCTGTTGTTGTCTCTAATGGCACTTGCCATTGTCAAGCTCGATGCTGCAGTGAACGAATTTAAGCTGAGGATGAGTGTCTCAAGTAGCGCCTACTAGGACCAAGAGTATGTCTTAGCTAATTACGCATCACACTCGCTTGCACTGACACATAGAACCAAAGAACAGCCATGCCCAAAATGGGACTCGAACCTAGGACGGCCAGATCAAGGGAAAGACGCGCTATACCTGTGTCTGGACGTCGACTTACGTTTCTTTCATTGGGTATATGAATGTTTTTAACGAAGATTAATCCTCTGATATCATAATATTATTAGTAATCCAAATATGTGGTTTATATATCTTTTAAATTCCGTGCTGTTCTAACTGCATTTTTTTCCCGACTCGCAAACTACACAGACTTTAATTTCCAACAATGGAATAAATTAAAGGATTAGACAGTAGACTTAAAATTTGAAATTGCTTGATATTTAGAGTAAAAATTTAGTTTATTGTAAGAAACTTTGTAAATATATTACTAACCAAAAGTCAGAAAAAATTAGCATTTATCTATTAAAATTAAGAACTATGAAAAGATAATATTTCGAATTTTAAGGATGGTATAAATATTATTTTTGTGCTACAATAAATTCAGATATTCCTACTATACTAAATTTGTGGTGATAAAACAGAAAGATTTCGCATAAATTTTAATTGAAATTTCATAAAATCACCCTAAGATGCACATACCCCTACTCAAAAATATGTATTAGATATGTTGTTGTTGTTACTTACGGCGCTTGCCAAGGACTAGTCCCTGGCTGATACAGCAGAAGATTTAAGCCGAAAGGAGCGTCTCTTGTTTTTGTAGTAGCACCATCTAGGGCCAAGAGTACGACTTAACGACACACACGTCACAACCCTTTTTAGGAGGCGGACTTCATCATGCATATTCATTCATTCATCTCAGATCGTAATTTAGACCTGTAACAGAGAACGATCACCTCTGACCCAGTACCCTCAGTGGTATTATTCACGACATGGAGGATTTTACAACCACGACAGAATTAACGAGCGTTAGACGCCACACACTCGGGGAATCTTTTGGCCGGTGAGTTTCAAACTCGTAACCTAAGGAGTACGAGTCCAATACTCTACAAATCAAGCTATCCCGGCCCTAACATTAGATGTGATAGCGTAGATCAATAAATCTGACCTTCACAGCGTCAACACCCATGCACATTTCTTTTTATTATCAAAGATACACTGTTATAGATGTCGCGTTAAACAAACTTAAATACTGCTATCTGTGCTTATGCGCACAACTATAATTTAATAATTTAAATAGCTTGATATCAGAGTACATATATTTCGTAATTCGTAAATTAATCACAATGATTACTATATTTGACAGGGAAATAAATAATCAAAAACACTCATTCCCAATCAAAATAATTTTTAAAGAAAAATCATCTGGCTGCATCTCTAGAAATACTCGTTTTAAAAAGTATTTGAAGTTTTCGTTAACATCAAATAGTCGTGTCCGAATCCCTTTATAAACGAAATTAAACCAAGGTCCAGAAATGCGCACGATATCTAATACCTACGACCGAGCTTCCTGAAAGCCATTAACGACAGTGTAGTATTATTCTTTGTTATTCCTACCCGCACAGATGGATCCCCCATCTGCTAATGGCCTCTTTACTGTTGATCTCTGGGTCAGATCGATCTCACGTAATGATACCGGGATAAACCAGACATGATGTGGTAAAATGAGCCTCGCTTTGGTGTGGTTCATTAATAAAGCAACTCAGCATAAATTAACTTGAAATAAACACTGTATGTTTATTTTATTCTCAATATTTTTTATCTAGTAACTCTTTATCAAGTGTTGCCATTAAGGCGTTATTTTCGGAGCAAATATTCTATTTTGATAAATTCAAAATCTGTATTTAACTGCAATATTTTGGACATGCTATTTTTATATTTATTGGCTTATAGAAAAATAATAAACTGGTATGCCGCTTTGCTAACTGTAATTTCACAATCAGTTAAATAGCTATTTATAAAAGATATATACGCATGCAAACGATTAAAAAATGTCGATAAGATGACTGGTGATTTTTTTTTATTGTTTTGGATGCTAATTACTGGGATAAATAATAAAAAAAGGTTATTGCATGATGTTTTATCCCAATTTCTTTTTGTTGCGAATTTCATGTATTTCGGACTAAAATCGAATTATTTATGTGAAACCAATAAATATGTTTAGGGACTTAAAACAATATCAAATCATCCTAATAAAGTAATTAACAAATAAAAAGAATAAACTTACAATATTTCTTTGAATCAGTGAATTTCCTATTAAATGCAGTATTGAAACATAGTGTAACGTCTTCAGATAAGTGACAAGTAGGGATATAGCAAACTAAGTTCTCACGAGAAAGCAACCCTTGTACCTGGGAATTACAGATAGCGGAGGAATTTGTAAAATGCGATGAATGCAGGCACCTGGTATTCGAATCTAAGTACCGAGGTCAAGCTAATGTGTCTGAGCGAGTTGTGATGTCTGCACTGAACTGAACATGTGTTTGGAACAGACATCGAAGGAAAGAACCAGGTATGTCCCTTTCAAGAGATAAGAGAACCGACACAATAGAGGGCAGCGACAGATGGCATTTCATTCTGCTAGAGAAGAATGCAGCAGACAAGACGGAGCCAACACGTCTCTTTGCTAATCGCTGTTTCCCCTCTCTTGTGATTGAAAATATAGGTCAGATGATCCAATGAAAGTTGGGAACTATCCTGATTGTTCATTTGCCCCAGAAGGCCGGCTTATGAGACCCAAATAAAAAGGGAAGCCGACTGAAGAAGCCGACTCACGAAGCGACATCTAGTGATTGGAGCTAGAATTCAGCGTAAAATTATCAGGAGAGATTTTGAAGTGACGTAGGCACCTACGCTATGTAGCTGAGCGCACTTAAAATTCATCCGAGCTGTGGGGAAACATCCAATTATTTGAACAGCTTGTCTTCTGAGTTGCTCTTCCAGCCAGTTCATCACCTTACGGGCAGAGAATCCCGAACCTCGGGCCGAATCTTGAGGGAGTTTCAAAAACTCCATATCTCTTCACCTCCGAGAGAGATTCTTTACTTATCTGAAGCACATCACCTTTCCCTTGCGAAATTGTGAACTGAATTACCTATGTGCTTGTAAAATACATAATCAAGAAGGTGTATCTGTGAAATATATGTGTATTGTAGCTGGAAATAATTATATTTTTGTTTCTCCAAGAACTGAGTTTGTCTTAATACCACTAATCTTAGGCCCAACTCACCAGTAGCTCCGGCCCAAACGTTACAATAGGAAATAAGTTACAACCAGTTACCTCTCCCTACTTGAGCCATTCTTCCATTTCTTCTTCAAGCCCATTTTCACCGACATTATCACCACCCCTCGAAAAATGATTTTTCTTTGTTCTTTGCTACTCACATGCGTGTATATTCCGGCTTGTCAGTATAATTACTTTACGGATCAGTATATTTACCAAGCTTTAAGCCTCTCAAAAGAATTTTTCTCTATGACAAGCATTATTTTGTACGAGTCCAGAATGGCCTTTTTTGTTGAAAGCTGGATTCTCATCCCTTGATTTGCGAGTATATACCCCGGTGGTCGAAGACTCTACGTGTGTATGATGGATGGCGCACATATAAATCCGTCTTGGTCACAACATTCTCCATGTCGAGAGTAATACCACTAAATGTACTGGTTCGGAGGGGATCATTCTCTGATTCGGGTCTAAGTTACGATCTGTGAATGAATGAATGAAAATGCTTTAATGAAGTCCAACCCGTTAAAATGGTTGTGATGTGTGATTAGCTAAGTCGTCTCTTGGCCATAGTTGGCGATACTGGAATAAACAAGAGACACTCATTCGGCTGAAATTGACAGTTTTCTGTCAACAGGTTTGTCGAGTGCCGTAAATCACAGCAATAACACTTTTCTTTTTTGTTGCATTAGAGATCAATGCTTCCAGAATGATCTGTATGATTGGCGCAGTATAGCCATGAATGGCTCTTGTGCCAAAAACCCAAACAAACCAACCAACCCTCTAGAATGATCTGTTAATTCACCTAATATTTTCTGGTATATCTATGGTAACTACCCATTAAATAGCAACAAATGGGAATATCGGGAATCTTGAATATATAATCGGTTCATTTTGGCATGAAATTAGCCGATTAGACTTAAGTCCTTCAAAAGTTTGGTATATTTGTAATAAGGATTTAAATTAATGGAATAAAAAATGTATTAGCAACTGAATATACTAATCGTTTCATGATAATAAAAAATGATATTAGAATTTTTTTAATGTTGTACTTGTAATCTGAAAAGTTTCGATTTAAATAACAAAATGCAAATATCTTGACAATAAGTCTGTTATATCTACTTCCCCTCAACCATCTACCAAACTTACCTCACCCGATTCTGTAGAAATATTTTTTTAAATTCAGATTCTGAATGTAAAATTAATGACGGTGTGACGGTAATTAAGCTTGTGATTACATTAATAAAGAACCAAAACATTTCACAGAATCCGAGTCAACTTTTTGGTCCCTTATGCCATTCGAACTCAGGTACCTTAGAATACTGAAACACACGGGCTTTTTTTTATCAATAAGAAAAATTATCGGCCCAATCTTCGCAGAAACCGCAATGACAACTCGTATTCGTAATGAGCTGATATACGGAGGATGAATCTGCGTAGTTGATAGCTGTTATGGGGTAATCTCCATAGAGTGTAAAAGTGTTTGTAGAGTTTCTTTTTTGTTCTGATGTTTCAATTTTTCTCGAGGAAAAAAAATCACTTCATTTCTTGATTATTTCAGGTGAATGTTTCGTCCTTTCACTCATACCCACATGGACAATCAAAATATACTCTTCGAATTATCAAACGTTCATGTTTATGAAACCACAAATTTTATAAACAATTCACAGTCATTATCATTAAAAGCTAAACATTCCAAACACCGCTGAGATAAGTACTCTGATTTAACTGCAGCCATAATATTGCCGATTTTTAAAGACGTATGGTTTGAAAAAATGTTTAATGCATCGTTTCAAATTCTTTTACTCATTTTTTAAAATTAATTAATGAATATTGGAAAGAAATCTGAGGCATAATTATTTAAAATATAGTAAATTCCTCAAAAATTTTGCCTTTCTTAAATATCTTTGATTTATTTTTTTACATTACACTCATTCAAAATAGTTAACAACCATTAAAGAATATCATTATGCATAAATTGATTTATTTGAATTAGTTTAAGTTTTTTCTTATAAAAGAGGAAATATTGAATTTAATTCATAATAATAATTCATGATAGCTAAAACACTAAATAAATCACATTTTTATTTTTAAAATCAATAATTAATGAAGCTAATTATGTCTTTATATATTGGTTAATACGTTATAATAAGAACCAAACTGCTGAAAGTCGATATATCACGGGAAATTAATTCTGAACTTTCCAAATACGAAAACTAATCACTCCATTATTTCTGAAGACGTATAATTTGAGAAACTTTTGTGACATATTTTCAATTAAAAAGGTTTATTTATATAAAATAGGAAACTGAAATTTTGCATTTAGCACCACATTTTTAAAACGAATTCTATGTAAATTGTGAATAAATGTTTAATTTAATTATTTAAAATATATTTTATTTCCCCAATCATTTATTTGTCCTTAATTGCTTTGGTATATTTCCTTGAAATACATTCATTTAAAATATTCAAATTTATAAATAATACTATTATTTTTAAATTTATTTACTTCAAGTAGAATAAATTCTCTTATATAAAATATGAAGTGTTGAATTTAATTGTTATTAATAATTTAATTACGTGATAATTTTGGTTAAAACATTAGATAAATCTTGTGTCTTTTTAAACATTAACAATTAAGCTAATTAAGTGTGTTTATATGTTAATTAACGCGTTATTATAAGTACTAAACTGTCAAAAATCGATATATCACGGTAAATTATATCTGAACTTTCCAGATAGCGAAACAATCCAGATAGCGAACAATTGCTCCCTTCGGAATAAATTAAGGTGAGAGCTTATAGCTAATGGCCTTCGGCTTTATGAAACAGTCCCATAATTAATACCGTAATTAGATTCTTTGACATTATTTTGAAGAATAATGACTTAAAGAATTAAAAATATAAATATTTGTTGGTATTAGTTGAGGATTTTCTATGTGCTCCTCTCTCATATATCGAAAGTTCTTAATGATGCTTCATTTAATGAGATTTTAGCAATTGAAGAGTAGTGAACTGAAAATGATTATATCATCGCAAAATTCTATTTTATCAGTTTTATGTTGATTTAATATTTGAGTAAATATTAAAATAATTATTTATTTACTTTTTTATTGGATGGACGATTTGTAATGAATAAATAGAATATTTTTCTAAATTATTTTTATTTCTTTTTTCCTTTCAGATTTTTTGTCTCATTGCTCATGCTCACTTACTTTCACAATTTTGATATTATTTTTTAAAAATTTTAAAAAAAATGGCATAACGTTTAAACAAAACGTTATTTTACGTTTTGTTTAAACGCTATGCCATTTTAAAATTTAAAAGAAAATTTTGGCATTAATTTATAAGTTGTACAAAATTTCCATAATAGATTGCATATTTTCTTTTATGTGGATATTTTTGCTTGATTTTCAAAAACAGATTTTATCCTTTTAGTGAAATTCAATATGTTTTTTTTTATTTCATCAAATATTTAATAGCGTTATATTTAATCCCATTTTATTATTTTTCTTCGATGGTTAACGTTACAATCGAAATGTTCAGTTAAATATGAAATTTATATAAAAATCAGGACGTTAAATTAGATTAATCACACACAAAATAATTGTTCAATTTCAAATAGATTATTCAGACTTAATTATCTTTAATGGCACAATGACCGTGTTGCTAATATTCAAGTAAACATTGAAAGCAGAAGTTAATCTACTAACTAAAACACAATGGTATTTTTATTTTTTACAATTTCGGGATTAATTTTGGTGGAATTAATAAGTTAGGCATGAGTAATTTAATTGAAACTAAGAACAGCCAATATATTGAACTGGTACTTTTCCCTTAGCCGGACACCAGCAAAAAATCACAAATTGGTGTAGAATTCTGCCAAATTTCTTACAGCGAATTTAAAGCGAAAAATCGCCAAATAAAGTAAAATTCTGACAAGTTTCTTTAGCTGTCGTTCGCTAGCGCCAGGCTAACGGAAAAGGACCTTTGAACTGATAAGCTGACACTTATTAATAATAATTAACTATACCCATTTAGCATTTAAACAGGTTTTCTTCCAAAAAGACTATTGTATTATTTAAAGAAAATACAAATAAAATTTTATAACAAATTCAAGTGAAAAAAATCACCAGACAAAAAAAAGCAAACATATTTTTTTTCAAATGATATCAGATGAACGATGCTTTCAAATCACACATTAAAAACTTATACTTCCAAATGTAAAATAGAAATAATTCAATTATTTGAATGGAAGTGTCTCAATAACAACAAAATTTTTAAATTATTCTATATTGAAGATACTTAGTATTTTATTCTCTGAAAGAAAATGTATTTACAAATCCATCAGACAAAATATCATATTTTATTATATGTTTGCAAAGATATTGTTTGGCTTTCTATTATTCAATGGATTTTATGAATTTTTTATAACAAAACATTTTTATACCTGAAGCGATGAAATTTGTAAAAAATAGAAATTCAACGAATACATCTTTTATGAGCTACATACTAAAGTGCGTATATTTTATCTTAAGTGGTATGTAAAGTTTAGCTTATTGTTAAAAAGGACTTAGGGCTTTTATCATTAAATGTAGCCAGAAACATCCAAATAATATTCCAATATAATCTGAGACTTTCGATATTGTAATAGGGAAATATAATGTTTATCTTTTTTTAAAATATTGTTATTGTCTGAGTATATTTTTCTCCATACAAAACAAATAACATTTTATGAAAATGAAAAATGTCTTTGTTTCTTGAATTTGGTGAACAAGCAATGGGAAGAATCTTATAACTTGACTGACAAATGCAGCTCTTGTTTTTCCTAACGAAAAATTTTTTTTGATAAAAATTCAATGCTTTATTATATTTATTTCTGTAATAATCAGAAAAAAATCCACTTTGAAGTGAACATATCTCTTAATCATAATTGAAATAATTTTGTATTGATCGGGTAAAAAGATTTTAACGATTCAATTTTAAAAAAAGAAAAGAAATTGGAGTATGATGAAGAATTTTCAATCTGTAATGTGATAGCATTATTTTTTAAGTCACGTGGTGTCAAACCTATATGAAAACGTTATATTTTCGCATGATTCATATTTCGTAATCACCAACATTTAGAGAAACGATGGTTTTTGATCATTCCAAAATCAATCCAGTTCTACATATTTTCTCGAGGACCATAAACCTTTTTTTAGATGAAAAACTGTTTTTAAAGAATGACGTTACTATCAGATAATAAATGCGTTGATAATTTTTTTTAAAAAATATCATCTAAAATTTTTTTAAGTTCCATAATTGTATTTCGAAGCTTGAATTATTTATTACGAAATTCGATTGTAACTGTTTTGGAAGGATAGCATGAATATTATTTTGGGCAGTTATCAATTTTCAGAAATTATGTATATATTTTCAAATTTCAAAATTGTTCAAGATCTAAAACTCTTTCACCATCCAAAAAAGTTGATAATTTATCAGAATTATATAATAATTTACTTTTGTTACATCTCTTTGTTCTTTTACATTCATTCCCATTTTCTTTAAGCTTCGTCTGACAATGTTTTCTTATGACCTTGACCATTATTGGCTTGGGAAATCACCTCCAATTTATTATTATGATTCCAACAGGTTATTAAGGTTCCAAACATGTCAACGTCTTTGTCAATTTCTAATAACCCTAGAAGTCAAAAATTAATATCTCAAAAGCGGTAAATTGCCAATTTTCTGCCCGTGCATTTTGAGAATTGAAAAATCCCAAACAAAAAAACAACACCATGTTCTCGCAGGATAAAATTCTGAATCACTGTCAGTATTGAAAGGTTGAACGAATATGACATATACTGCTCTGAGATGAGCATGTCCACTTTTATCATAAAAACCTTAAATAATTTAGTAATTTTTTAAATTTTATTTTAATGAAAAAAAATGTTTTATTCAAGCAGGAAACACAATTTTTCGGATTTTAGATGACCTTAGAAAACTCTTTTAATATTTTTATTGTATTTTTGTATATTTATTTCGAAAAACTAAGCACATTTAACTTCCAAATTGGATAAAATTTTTGAAAACATTTTGTAATTATTTTTTTAACTTTAGAGCCAAATTCAAAAATTAATATGTTTTTACAGAAGAGATTTTTTGGTGATTTTTTCGTGACTTTTGTAGATAAAAATGAAGAAACATGAGTAAAAATTATCACTTTATTTTATAGACTTTAAACAAGGTAGCATTTTCCTATCGGTAATGGATTTAACAACACTTAATTGATCTGTCCAATCGTGTTTCAATACTTCGACTGACTTAAAAAAAGTTTATTTTTTCACATTCTAATTTAATGTAAGAATGTGACGATATTAACATTAATATTATTCTACAGCATCTTAACTCAATATGTCGTGACTAATACAAAATATTCATTTGTTGTATGAAAGAAACTGATATTTGAAAACCGAATCTCATTTCGTTATTAAATTGGATTTGAGACTTTATTTGTTGCAACACGGAGGGTATTTCTTGGTTGTAGAGTTTAACACGGTAACACGGGAGTGAAATGTCTGATATCTTCGTAACGCGTTTCCTTTGAATATATCCTTTCATAATACATTGACTCGGAATAATGTCTCGTCTATTCAAGGTCACATTCTTCCTTTCATGAATGATTTGTGAATGGTGTCTATTATTCTTTCAGCCTTTCTAAATGTTTAATGTAGTTGCTCGGATTATTATGATCCGTGTATTGAATAATAACTCTAGTTACTTCGGCTGCCCAATTTTTTAGAAAAGTTGTAAGTTTAGATTACTGATAACAATTTTAATAGAATTGATGACTTTACGTGGAAATAATACAAAACTATGTAAATACAGAAATTGGGCATCTGAAAAAATGAATTTTTGAAATCTTGCGTCTTTTATATTTTCTATTTCGGTAAAAATATGTTAAGTACTATTTCCAGAAATATTTTTGTAATTATTTTATAAAATATTAATTTTTTGGCAGACAAACTTAAAATGCGAATGCGTAATGCACAATTTTAAATTATTATTAGAAATTGACAAAGAATAAATTTGATTTTTACTATTGCAAATTTTAGATTATATTTGGGACATCTCGCATTAAAGATGAGAAGCTTCTAGCATGGTGGTTGGCTCTTGGCAACATAATGGGGACGAAAAGGATAGGGGTCTGGCTACCCCCATCGATGACGGGACCTGCTTCTCAAGTGAATGATTGTACAGTGGCCAACTCTTGGGACTCAAAGTTCCAGTTAATGTTGATGTTGTAGTGGTTCAGTCATTTGAATTTTTACATGCGCCTCCGGGTGGGCCGGAGGAACTAGTTTAAGGTCGACTCGATTTTTCTTCGGTGATATTGCCATATTTGAATAGATAAAGTAATTAATAACTCAATTAAATCGCCAAAATCTTTTTATATGATATTGAGTTTGTTTTTGATCCATTTGGCATTTATTGATTTGTTCAGAATAAGGTTGTAAGTGAATGAGACTAAAAAAATATTTTTTAAATATAATTTTAGGATAGCGATTATTTTTCCTTCTACAAGAGTAAGTATTCGGAAACTGATGAAATTTATTTACAGCATATTTATTGGCATTGTAATATGATACCTGTCCTGGATTTCTGTATATTTATTTAACAGTTATATTTATTTGATGATGCATTAAAATTGTATAAAATATATTTTTATAAATTCTTATAATGTAATCCGTGGCATTTTTATCATCTGAATTATAAAACATTCATTTACACAGCATTGCTTCTGACATCATATCAGGAACTCTTGCTACGTACGAAGTAATCTTATGGACCCTTTTAACCTCTAAATTCATACTTTGGATAGTTTACAATTTGAAAATTGAATATTCAATTCGTTGATTTTTTTTCTTGTTCCGACTTGGATTCTTTTCTAGTGTAAATCCGTTTCATTAAATACAGAATTACTTTGACAGTAAAACAACTTTATAATGCATATTTAGAGGGTTTATTTGTTATTTGAAGTTTAATGACTTTGAGAAGAAATAAATGTTCGTATAGTTATAGTATAGCCCTTAATTTCATATAATTAAAATGGTTTCAACTAAATTTCTTTTTTTCTCGAGTAGTGGAAGGAGTTCGAGTAGTTATAAACATGACTTCTTGCTTGATGAATTGATTAATTATCAAAACAAATAATTTTGGAAAATGTATTATCATCTTTCTAGTTGAATTAATAACATATAATTTAGAAAAAACTATTTTGGGCCATATTCTCAATAGAAGAAATAAGCACAGTAATTAAATTTGAAAAGAATTTACGTATTTACGTATACAATAATTTTACGTATACAATAAATTACGTATACAATAAAATACAATAAAATAAATAACTTTTACGTATACAATAAAATAAATAACTTTTCAGATATGTAACACAACGTATTCACAAAATTACGGAATACTTATAATATGATTTAATGCTTTCGTTTTTCATAAGCAGTTGAAAAACTATCAAGGTGAATAAAACCAAACAGGACAGCAGGATTAAGTTTTTGAAAAAATCTTTCCTTTTGACGGTGATTTTCTTTAGTTTATTTAAATTCACGTAACCTATATCTTATAAGGATGATTGAACCGAATACTGCTCGTACCTTCTGGAATTTGATCAACTAGGAAATGCATCACAGAATTAAGAGATAGTGCTTAATTTGTAGGATATGGTGTCGATCTTGACCCAAGTAGTGAGCAAAAAAGAGAAGATGATTCTTCTGAAGGTATTGATCGTAATCAAAAAGCGAGAGAAACAGCTTCACCTGAAGGCTATAGTAACGATCATACTCATGAAGCGGTAGAAAGTGCTTCTCTTGAAGGATATGATATTGACCTTGACTCAAAAATGAGAGAAAAAGAGAAAATACTTCTTCTGAAGGATATAGCAACGATCGTCCTGAAGAAGAGAGAGAAATTGCTTCACCTGAAGGCTATAGTAACGATCATTCTCAAGAAGAGGTATAAAGCGCTTCTTCTGAAGGATATGGTATCGATCTTGACTCAAGAAGTGAGAGGATATGTTTTTCTTGAAGGATATAGTAGCAATGATTACTCAAGAAACGATAAAAAGTGCTTCTTCTGAAGGATATAGCAACGATCGTCCTGAAGAAGCGAGAGAAAGTGCTTCACCTGAAGGCTATAGTAACGATCATTCTCAAGAAGCGGTATAAAGCGCTTCTTCTGAAGAATATGGTGTCGATTTTGACTCAAGAAGTGAGAGGATATATTTTTCCTGGCGGCTATAGTACTCAAAAAGCAATAGAAAGTGCTTTTCATGAAGGATATGGTAGCAATCGTGACTAAAAAGCTGAATTCTAATGTTCGTATAGCGATACATTATAAGCCTTTTTCAATGGAAATGGGAGTGTTTATCATGGAAATAATATATGTATTTCAAATGGAGGGCATTATATATATATTTATTTTTTAATAGAAAGAACCACATATAAAAATATAATGAAAAATTTGTAACGATTTGTCAATAAGTTGTAAAATTTATTGATATATTCTTTTCATTTATTCAGAGTGCTTTTAGAGATTACTAGTGAAGATTATTTATCCTGCTGTGGAAACTAAGGTCTTTATTTATACAGGGTACAAAACATCTTGAAATTTATGTTTGAGTGGAATAAAAGTTACATTAAGTATTAGTTACAAACTAAAATCTGCCACTTCCTTGCATTCTAACTTGTGTATCATTCCCTATTGAACTGAGACCTAAGACCCTGAGAGGGGCCCTGAAACCCTAAACTGGGACCTCATCCTCAAATGACTCACTAACATTCTTGCAAATAATTATTCACTAGAAATAAGCACAACATACCAATAACTTAAATTTTAAAATCGTAGTACTCTTATGCTGAGGTATCGTTTTTATTAATATAGCCCCGAAAACATCATATTCTGATATAACATGTTGTTATATCAGATTTTTTTTAAAAAAAGGTAATGCCACAAAATTCTAAGTAGATCTAATGCCTGGAGTGTAATAAATGTTAAATGTCAGTATTTATTTAAATTAAATTATTAAAAATATTTTCAATATATTTTTTAAGTATATCTGATATACATTCCATGCTTACTAAAAATATAGTACTAAAAATATTTCTCACTTGTGTTTGGAAGAAAATAAAATTCTAAGAATAATAACTGAAGCCAAAACCAAATAAAAGCTTCAAAAAATTTCTCAAGAGTATATATCTAAATATCCAAAGAGTAAAATATTTAAGTATCTAAAGAGTAAAATATCTAAGTATCTAAAGAGTAAAGTATATAAATATCTAAAGAGTGAAATACCTAAATATCTATAGAGTGAAACATCTAAGGAGTATACATCTAATAGATTAGCTTAATTTTCTAAATAATAATAGTATTTTAGAAAAATAGTAATAAAAATATTATCATTATAATTTATAAACGCATGATCGGTAAAATAAATGGATTATAAATTTTGAAAAAAAAAACCTTGACAAGGAAGAACAATAATTAATAATAAAAGTATAAAATACAGAATCACAACAAATACTTCGCAAAAATACTCAATGTAGTTGTCCCATTGACCGGTTGTGTTACTTGTAACGGTTAAAACATACATTGCCAATATCGCAATAGCCCGTAGATTAATACTAGAGAATTGTTTCATCCCATTAAATAATTCTACCTTTGCTTTGCTAAAGGACAGAGCCTTCTATCATATTATTTGATAGATATATTAATAAACATAGACATATGAATCTTTCAGAGTGAAAGAAAGCAAAACTAATGAACTAACAGGGCAGAACTTTCCGTCACATGATTTGATAGATATATTAACGAACACAGACATTCGAAACTTTCATAAGCTCGGATACAAAAGTAACAAACGCCGAGCTGTAACAAAATACCAAAGCGTCGAAAGTTTGAAGTAAACTTTCGATTTTAATCCATTCTTGCAGGAAGGCAACCGTTAACGTAACTACTTCAGACAGTATTGATCCGTTGAATGCCGCTTTATACAGTTTCATAAAGAGATTTAACCATTCCATATAAAACGCCAGCCGAAGAATGACTGTGCATTACAATGGCATTAATATCAAAGTTTTACAGAATTGTGACATTCATGTTATATTTATATACCGAAAGTTCAATTTAATCACGGATGTATAAGCTCATTTCTGAAACAATATATATAGGTATGTAGTATTTCAGAATGGAAGAATATTTTAAATAATGTAGAATGAAGAAAGAGTGAAAGTGAATTTTATGAAGTCTAAATTTTATGCTGAAAGCCCACTGTCATATTAGACATGTATACTAATAATAAAACAGAGAGTGTGTGTTGCTCACTGCACCCAGACTGTTTAATACAAATCTATTAAATACGGCACACTTAAATTGGAAAGTTATAGATTCTAACATTTATACAATATACCCATTCTTATATTGGTTATATATAGCAATAATAAAGATGAGCATGTGTGTGTGTGTGTGTGTGTGTGTGTGTGTGCAGTCATATGCATAATACAGAAAATTCACGTGTGTACGTATGCTTGCGCGCGCACGTATATATGTGGATGCTGGCGTGTGTGCATACGTGTGTGCGCGCGCACGTGTGTATAAGTATGTAAGTGCGTGCAATGTGTGTGTACATGTGTGTATATATATATATATATATATGTGAGTGTGTGTATGCACATGTATGCGCGCGCATTTGTATATGTACGTCAGTGGATGCTACGTCAATAGTTCTACAACTAGATCAATTAAACTGCAGCTACTTAATACACCACATATGTAACATGAAAGTTAGAAGTTCAGAATGCATTTAAAAGAGATTCATTTGAAAATTTTGATTTTATTTTTAATTAACTAAAAATTAAACTTTCTCGTAAGTAAACTGCAAAATATTTTTTTTAAATAAGTTTTATACCATTTGAATATATATATATATATATAATATAGTTTCATGTTTGTTAAGAATCTTTGCTAAATTTCTGAATTTTTAATATATGTGATTTCCAACAATACATTATTTTGTCGTCTTGAAATTCAAACTGTTTTCATTCTTTCATTTACGGTTTGATTAAGTGATTTTTTTCCCTTCATAAAAACTTAAGAACAACGCGATTTTTATCCGTGTAATTCATGACGCATTTAGAAAATTGTAGTGGAACAATATATTCCGTAATAGCGGGACTGCTATATTCCAGCCCTGCCGCCTCCTGGTGGCTTAAAAGAGAACTCCCTCCAGAGCGAGTCGGACTTTCCTCGAGTAAACAGCTAAATTTATCTAGTCCCATTACTATGCTTTGTAACTGTAAATGTTAATTGCTTGTCTTTGTTTATTTGTAATGTAAAGCTGTCTATGTGAATTAAATGTTTTAATTTCAAATTACCTCGTGATATTTTCTTTTAAGTGGTCAGACAGTAACCATTACAAAATGAATTTACCACAGAGCGTAATTTTAAAGATGCACGAACCACATATTTGCGTTTTTAATGTCATTGGACCAATCGCCTTCAGAAAAATTCATATTCCCAATGCACAAAGCCTACGCTATACTATTCAAATAATATGACTTTAATGTCTGATAATTTGACGGAATGATGAATAGTATTAAATTATATTCACGCAATTTTTAAAAAAAATTAAATATTGTCAATATTTTCTGCAAATGAAATGGACATCAGTGACAAGTAATCTTAAACTCCATTTACGATATCATAGAAGATACGCGAATCGGTGCCCAGATTTTTTTGATAGCTAATTGATCAAATATTATTAAAGTATTGATCTCTATCATTTAGTTACATACAGAATTTCATAATTCGGTCAGATTTGGTTGTAGAAACTTTTTTTCATTTAAAAGTTAGTGTTTCAAGAATATATAATGGAATATGATTCCTTACTCCAAAGAACTATATAACATTTCAATGACGGAACTAGTTTCAAATACATTTAGTGACCAAATTTATTACTATCGTAATTTGAATTTTTTTGAAAGTAAAACTAAAAACTGAATTTTATGATAATCAGTGAAAATTCTTTTGAACAACTATTAGATTTATTGAATAATTTATAAAAATTTCTTCTGTAATAGGCATAACACTTTAGTGAAGAACGAATCTAATTTCTGCACTCGTATTATATTTAACCTTTATCAAAAGAGATTCTTTTAACTAAAATTTCGTCACTTCTCTTTTAATTTCGAACTTAGCGGGAACTCACAGAAACTTAGAGAACGCACCCGATACCATGAACACAATATATTTCTATAATAATATATAGAAATATTATTATAGAAATATATTGACATTGAAGCTTAGAAATATTTTACTACAAAAGCTATTAAATAAATAGTTTACCTAGAGTATTTAATTGAAAAATTGAGCGAATAATGAACTCGGTGAAACAGTTGAACAGCAATGAAAAATAATAAAAAAATTATTTCTTTCAAAAAACTCGAAACTCTAAAAGGGTTAACCAAATATAACAATAAAGTATTCTTGGTGTAATTATTTTAAATAAAAGAAAGAGTCATCCGTTTCTGATTAAAAATAAGATATGCTATTATTGATTTCTTTTTTTTAAATAAATGAAGGACTCTCTCAAGCAATTGGCTACTATTCATTAGTGAATCTACTTCTTGAAAACCACTATTTTTTAAAAATTTTAACATTCCCATATTCATAACAGAGTAAATATTTATCATAGGAAAGTTTAACTTTTAAAATAGTAGAGTGAGAGAGGCAATTGTATTAAAAAAATTAGTACTGCCAAAGGCTGTATAAAAATTCAAAATTCTTAATAATATTTTAAATATATTTGACTTATAAAATATATCGTTTACAGCATTAAAGTTATTTTTGAACTGTAAATTTATAACATATCTGGCCATTTTGATATTGTCTTTTAATCTATCAGTAAAGTCAACTCTCTGAATATATAAATAAACATTTTTACAGCCACTAATACTATTAAAGTTACAGTTTCGAATAAATATATTAAATCCCTTAGCTGTAAAGAATTACAAAAGCATTAAAATATTATAAATATATTTATAAATACAATAGCTCAAATGCTTCAATTGTAAATATTCATAGTGATAATTGTTTCAGAAAAGGAATCATAGCGGGAACATATAAATATTAAATTCACGTCAACAAAAATATGCATTCTTGGTCTAAGCATGGAATATAAGTTTAAATCTTACAGACAAATGGCAAACAATGAAATGTTTGAAAATGTTTAATGGAAATATTTATTTTCGTAATTTAATTTCAAGAGGATTATCAAAATAAAAATGCATCAAGAAATCCAGACCATTAAAAAATATAAATACCCTGCTATTGGTTTCCTTCCAATAGAAAAATCCCGATGCTACCGAACAGCTTAGAAATATTTAATTTAAATATTCATTTCTGTAATTTAATTTCAAGAAAAGTACGGAGATAAAAATGTATCAAGATATTCAGATATTTTAAAAGAATATGTAAATCTCGTTACATTATATTAAAACAACTTTAAATTATTAAAATCGTCTGTATACTTGCGGTATTTTATAATAAAATATTTTTTAAAAAGGGATCACAACAAAATTTTGAAAGTGGAACAAGTTATCATTAACATGTCAAAATATTATACAATCTATCATCTTTTCAGCAAATATTTTATAATTATCTATAACAAAATATTATTTTTTTATATTATAATTGGCAGGATCTGTTTTTGAAAGCAAAGAAAGAAGACACGCTAAAGAAAGAGGTTGAGTGTTTAGAATTTTAGGTTCATTTCATCAAGTAGTATTATTAAGTTATGAAATTTATAATCAAAAGTTGTTGTTTTTTCTTAAATGTCATAATAAAGAATGCCTATGGTTTATAAAATACTTAAAGAGGTATAAAAATATTTAATTTATGTCATTCTAACTATTTAATTATCATTTATCGAACAATATCCATTTATTGGCTAAAAAAACTAACATTATTCAAATACCAGAATTAGGTGAAACTAACAATCCATCAAATTAAAATAAAATATGTAATTGCAATAAATTTTTCTTTGTAGGCGACGCAAAATTGACCTTCAGAATCGTTATTAAGACGCTCGAATTGGTTAAACTTCCCAATATTAAAATAAATGAATTTATTATCATGATATTTTGCGCTGTCATATTCTTATTTTTCATTGATAATCTATCAGGCTGTTGATTTCTCTATCGTAAATAGGTCCTCGGTATAAAATCGTCATTAAAAATTAGCATATAATACATAAATAAATAAATAAAAGATGAAGTCATTCAACTTCAATTTCCCTCAATATATTTACCCAACATCGATTTCTTTTGTTTGTGTAAATACCAAATCTCATTAAACTCTCTAATCTGTTTTTGTAGGATCATGGAAACGCTGAAACAATGTTTTTCAATGAAATTTCTTTTAATTTAGCAAAATAAATAAACAACAGTTCATATTTGGACTATCCAAATATTCACTATTTAAAAGAACCTATTAAGTTACGGAAAATATACATTATAGAATCTACATTATTAATTAATAGTGGTTTTATATTGAATTCATTTCTTAAAAAAAGTTAAACTTTTATTTCAAAAGCATATAAAAATTTATAATGCGAAGATTGAAATTGTATAAAGCGTATAAACTGAAGACGTAAATCAGTGCCTCTATAAAATTTTAGACTCCTTTTTGGCTAATATTGAAAAACTCACTATTTGGCAGAATTTTTTTTTTTGAATTCTGAATCATATATTCATAATTTAAATAAAAAGCCCAAAATCAGTCCACAGTCAGAGTTTTCTTTTTAACAAATATGCGATAAACCGAAAGTATGCAAAGAATTAAACAATTATGTCTTCCAGTATTTCATCCATAAAAATATATCATTTAATTATTAAATAAATTTAGAAATACTCTTGGAAATTTATAAAAAAAAATGCAATGCTTATATTTTTTTAAAGTATCAGTTAAGTTTCACCAATAATGTCAAAATATTGGTGAAGGTCTTTTATTTTTCCTAAAGTCAGGAAAAAAGAATGTAAATTCAACACCATATATGGTTAAATACGAATGATACGATTAAATAAAATTAATTATAGCTTCAAATAATTATTGTGCCTTTTATTTCTTTTATAATGAAAAGTATTTTCTAATTCTTAAATAACATTTAACACCTTACATGACCAAACATTTTATTTTCATTAACACATCAATAAGAACGTGGAATCATATTTTAAATTTGTAATAAACTAACAAACAAGATATTAATGAAATTTTTCAGAAATACTATATTTTTAAACATGAACGTGGTTATTAAACATATTTATTCTAAACAAGAGATAAGAAATTTTAAAATTAATTAATTTTGAGAGAACGCCTTTGGTTTATATTATTATCGTCTTGAAATAAATGTTATTGCTTATAAGAGCAACTACAATTTATAAATAATTTTTAAATATAAAAATAAATTTCACAAATTCACTTATTAATATATGTGATAATAAATTTTACAAATTCACTTATTAATCTAATTAATATATAAGTAATAATTGTAAAAATACTTTAAAGAACTGTTTGTTTTAAAACCCTTATTTAAATGTACAATGCACTAAAAATCCAAATACCAATAATGGAAATTACGGTCTCCGATTTTAAATTGATTTATAGTTTGTGGAAATAAAAGTCATTAGTAAATGTGATATTACAATAAATTTTAAATAATCGAATACATACTTACATCCAATCTAATACACTTTCAATTAGATGAATTCAAATTCTCTCTTCGCAGAAATCTCACTAAGTCCGCAAAAATCTTCCACGACGGTACTTTAAACAAAATCGATTTTAGAATATACAGAAAACTTTTTTAAAAAAATTATCAGTTAATTACTAAACATAAAAGTTTATAATTTATCTTCAAAGTCTTTTGCTCATCTTCTTAATAAGTTGTCAACTAATGAAAAAGACGCAAGCATCATTCTTCGTCGGAGCCCAGGGATGAAGCCCAACTTAAGGGAGAGGAAGGAATGATCCGTCACGTTGAGAAGTGGAAAGGGATCTAAGCGCCTGTTGAGGGTTTTCCCCCCTAAACGCTGTGCCTCCTAGTTGTTTTTGTTTTCATTCATCGTTCTGACACTGGCAGTTGTAGCAATTTCACAGGTGGCGCTGGCGTAAAACCGTGTCCAACCAATCGGTTCGGGAGAGGAAAGAGCATGCGTTGTTAACGACGGGGAAATTTTGTCTAGAAGAATAAAAACTAGTTGTCTCAGATGATGTTTCCCCATGTAGGAGGAAAAGTTATGTCGAACAGTTATGTAGAAACATTTCAAAGATTCTCGGAACCATTTCAATTGCGATTTCTAACACAGAAAAATTAGCATAGTAGTGTGCGTGTTTTCTTTCGTAAATTTATAGATTTTTTTTTCTTTATCACAATTTTTCATAAAACACTTGAAAATTTTTAAACAATGCAATTTAAAATTGAGATGATACATTGAGTGTATAAACTCATTAATTTGGGTACTGTAAATTGAATGAGTATATTTAATTCTGAAACATATGTTTACAAAAAAAAATATTTTCGATGGAAAAAAAAGACAATTTCTCAAACTGTTAACCAGGTGGTACATGCATGAAAAATGATTTATATAAAAAATAATTTATTTTTAAATAATACTTTAAAGCAATTAAGGAAAATAACCTCATATTTGAGAGATATTGCTCTAATAATTTGATTCAGTTTAGTATTTTCTTTAAAAAATATTTTATAAGACCTTCTTTCTTTTAAGCTTTAAATAAGCTAATTTTTATTTACGGTATTCTCCGTTTGTGTTTCTGCTTTATGATTTTATGATATAGGAATAATAAAATACGTCAGATAAGTCATAAGCGAATTAATATTGCTCCTCTAACAATAAAACTAATAAAACATTAATATTTAAGTACACAATGTTTTTACAATCTTATTTCCATTCACAAAGTCAATAATGGTATTTAAGTTTAGTTTTCTAATTATTTTTAGTTTTCAATCTTATTATGTTCCTGTCGTAAACATCATTATTATGAACAATATTTATTTTTAATCTGATCATTAAACTGCTAAATAATGTATTTGTTTCCGTTTTTATCTCTATCAGATATTAATTATCATATCTAAAAATATTCTTCAGAGTTGGAGCTCGTAATGCAGGTTTTCAGCAGCAAAAAAATCATTAAAATGATAACTTTAAGATGATAACTAAGAAAGTTCAAAATTATTGTAGTTTCTAGTACAAAAATAATAATAATTTCTTCAATGAATATCAATCATATAATATGGTTTATAATGTTTCCCTATTTTATGCAGATAATTTAAGTTACGTGTACAGATAATTTAAGTACAAATAATTTAAGTTACGTGTTTTATGGTTATTTGAATATTACTTATTTTTATTTAAAGATATTTAAAAAAAATGTTTTTAATCCCTAAACAAACTTTAAAACTTTAGTGACAAAATCTTTCAATTCTTTTATCTGAAAATGTTGCCATTACAAAGATTAGGAAATGTAAAAGTATAAATATTCTGTAATGATTGTAAAAATTGTGAAATTTCTGTAATTATTCTACAATCGAATGAGTTATTATAATATAATAGAATACGATCGAATAATAATTTCTTTGTTTATTAAAATCATTTGATTTCTGATTAAAAATTTATATATATTTCTCTAAATTTAGACTTTAGTCAACATCATTTGCTAAAATCCACATACTGGAATCAAAATAGGTTACTGAAAATCTTTCAATAAGATTGAGGACACAGAAATAATATGAAAAATGTCAAATAAAGTTAGATAGATATTTCATGAAATTATTAATGAATTTTTAATGAATAATTATTTATTAAAAAATATCACTCAATGAATTTTTTGGTAAGATTTTTATACAAGATATATGGTAGTTCGTTTATATTAAAATGCCTTTTGGAATTTTTTTTTATCATGATTAAACTCCAGCATTCTAGAAGATTTTCTCACTAACTTCCAATGCATAATGTTATATTCCTAAGGTATGCATTTGCCCAATCTTGTAACATGAGATCTATTTTTTATTATAAATCAGGAAATAAATACAATTTATCACTATATTTTTCGAGAAAACATGATTCGTTTTTGAAAAATCATTATGAAATTTTAGGTATTTGTCATGCTAATGAAATGTCATTCTGGTGCCCTTTTTCTAAGAAATTTGTAAACCAAATGATGGAATCTTAACACTGCTTTGAAGTCCCTAGATTTTCTTTTAAACAAAAATTAAGATGCAGGGTTGTCTAATTTTCATCCTCCAAAGTCGTTCCGGGATGCTACTCGGATAATGGTTGCCTAGGATACGAGCAACTAGGTTTTCTTTCAGACCATTTGATCATCTCCTTGTTATCATCAAAAAAAATTAAAATTTGAGATTCAAATGAACTTGCCAATTTTAGACCTATAAAATTTAGAATTTTATCTTCGGTCTGTCTGAGAATATGATAACTCAAAAACTCTCCGAATTAGAAAAATGAAATTTTGGTCAATGGTCTTTTTGTCAGACATCAGTTTGTATCACATTTGAATGAGCTCATACAGTGGAACTTTGCTTTTGTGAATTACCGATTTACAAATAAACATGGTTTCTATGAATCCTTAAAATCAAGGTGGAATAATTTGATTCGTAGGTTTTGCATATCGTTACAAATTTGCAAATTTGATTCCCAGCGCAATTAGTTCCCTGGTAAGGATGGCAATTTTATTTCTAACTGATGGGGGATAAATAGAACCTTTGAAATCATATGGAGAAATCATATGGCGACGAATTTAGTGATCTTTGTAGTAAATAGGAGATTCTAGAAACAGCAGGAAATTTGACGATAGATCCATTAGGATACGACTGATAGAGATCGCACTAGAATTTAAATGCTTTATTTAGGAAACTAAAAAAAATTGGGAAACAGAGAGGGAATGCCATTCTTTGACGACAGAGTCATTCGAATTTTGAGGCAAAATCCATCAGTGATTTGAATAGCCAGTTAGTTCAGCTGAGCTCAAATAAATAACTAATCGAGTTTTGTCTTAGAATTTTGTGATGTTACGTCTGCTACTTGTGTGCAGCTGTTTTTCTCCGAAATTCTTGATGTTATTGTGTGCTTTTCGGATATATTTGTTTTTTATTTGTTCTTGTCTTTTTGTAGAGAAAAATGTAGTTCTTTGTTATTTAGCAAGAATTATTTCTTTATATACCACTGTACTGTACCCGTTGATCTCAGTATATTTTATTTTCCTTATAATACATTTTCTAAATCGAAATTGATTTCGGGGATGTATTCACTAAACTATTGAACGTCTGTCGATCAGCTTTTTAATGAATACAATCGTAATATCATTATAATAAAGCATAATAATCTTTATACCATTACAATAATCATGATGTTACAAGCGGGCGAGCGCCACGGAAATGCCCCGAAGTTGGCGATCTTTGACGCGGAGCCTTTCGCCAGCGGGTTTGGTTTGGCGAAAGGAATGGTCTGGTAGCCGCTGGATCGTACGTGAAGCACCACGTCGCTTCGCGGGCTTTTGGGCGCGCGCTCGGTCGGCTATATAAGGGACGGGTAGCCGTAGTACTGGCTGTTATTTTTTCTTCTGATTGGACTAGCAGATTACTTTTCTTGCTTGTTATTAGTGATCTGTGCTTATGTTTGCTTTTAACATTGTATTATTGAGCTCGCTCGATTTACTGTTGCTGTGCTATACGATAGCTGTTTGCAGTTTGTTTTTATTAAGCGTAGGCTTGCATTTACGCTGTAAGTGACTGTTGACTGCTGGATTGTATTTATCTGAAGTTTTGCTTTATCGAGTCATCCTGTAAATAGCTGTAAACAAATTTGTTTGTGCTGTCCTCAAGTAAAGTATATTCAATCCGAACCCGCAAAGTTAAAAAGCGCAATAATATATTCATTAAAACTAAAACAATTTGCTATTGTTTCTAATAGCACTTGCCATGGACAAGCTCACTGACTAAGTCACTGAATTTAAGTCGATGCATTTTAAGTAGCCCCAACTAGGGCCAATAGTGCATTTTAGATACTCAAGCATCGCATTCGCTTAAATAACCCCTTTTTACAGGAAGGGGGGGTCACATTCACATACCTTTCAGATAGAACAGAGGAAGAACAACCACGCCCGATCCGGGACTCAAAAGCAGGATGCCCAGATTATGGGGGAGATGTGCTACTTCTGTACCAGGACGTCAGTGCAAAAAATGTGATGATTAGAATAAATAAAATCTTATATCTTGTATTTTTGCTAAACATGTAGCTCCATATCAATCTTTAATTTTATTCTGAGGAAAAACAAAAGTTGACCAAATTATGTTATCGGTTTATTTACCGTACAAAGGCACTCGAAACGCACATATACAAAATTGTTATCGTAAAGATGAATTAGAAGAGAAGAGTTACCTACTTGTGTTATTAATGATACCTCTCTACTGCGTTTCTAAGCATACAGGATATTCATGACTTTGCTAATTGTTAAATTGTTATTAGGTGGAATTTAAAAATGCCTCGGAGATCTCATTTCCACTGGTTAATCAATTATTTATAATATCAAAAAAAATAAACCTTTCTTTATCTATACAAAATATCATGTATTGCTTGAAAGTCAAAGTATTTTTATATATTGTGCTGGCTTCAGTAATTCGGTCTCAGTAAACATATTATTTGAATTTCTGAAATATTGAAATAATTTAGTTGAATGTTAAAAAAAAAGCAGAAATAAAGATTGCTGTAATTAAATTTGGTAAATACAAAAGAAACTTACTGAACTGTACTGATATACATAGGCAGTTATTTTCTAAAATAACATAAAAGAACACAAATACAGTAAACAAATACAGTTTTGAGTCATTAAAATTTTTAAAAACAATTTTCTTAGTTACAAAAATGTATCTATTATATGGAAATGCTAGAAATAAGCATTTCCTTACAATTATCTGATTATTTGAATATTCTGTTGTCTAAAAGGGTGGTAGCTCACAATAATAGGCTGGAGTCCCATTTACGTAATTTATAACAAATTTTACATTTATAGCTTATTGTCTATCAAATTTAATTCAGAATGTAATTAGAGAATATAATACGATTTAAGAGTGATTCGATCAAGTAATTACAAGAGAAACTTCAAACGATAACTTATTTTTAAACGGAAGCCGATTTCTTTCAAAAATAATACTAATTGAAGTCACAGTTATTTAATCGTCATTAATGATTTGCATTTCATTACGGTAAAATTGCATTTTTATGGAAGGGGGAATTTCGAACTTTAATTAGATAAACATTTTTTCTACTAATTAATGAAAATCCCAAAGTCCCAATTGCGAAATATAATCTCATTGATTACTAATTCCCAATCGGATTTCACAAAAGACGGCTGGTAATAAACGATACTTTCATTTTTAATCTTGCAGTATTAAAGTTTAAATTCTATCTCTTTCAATTCCTATGTCAAGCAATTTTTAATTCTTATCTTCCATTACTAATCACATATATATTTAAAATGTTTCGAACCCCAAATGATTCCGAGAATCAGATTTGAAATTCTCCCTTGAATAAACTAAGTTACAAATGCTAAAAGTGGGGAGTTTTCGAGGGAAAAACATTTTAGAGAAAACTAATTAAAACACCAATGACTTCAATTTGTCGTTTTATTTATTATGTTCTTTTCTAATATTTTTATATTGATGATTACCTTTTGATGCTTTATATCTATTTTGGAAATGTTTTGAGGATGCAGAATAACTTGAAAAAATGATCCTAAACATCTGAAAAGCAGATAATTTGCATTTTTATTGACACCAAGAACTGTTCGAAAATTGCACTATATTATTCAAATATTTATAAGCACCGCCGAAGCAATCCGAAGTTGGAGACCTTGGACGAGGAGCTTCATGCCAGTCGGGTTGGTTTGGCGAATGGGATAGTCTGGTAGCCGCTGGATCGTACTTAAAGCGTCACGTTGCTTCGCGTGCTTTTGAACGCCCGCTCGGTCGGCTATATAAGGGACGGGTAACCATAGTTCTGGCAATTAGTTAGTCCTTTCCCTCTCGGATTAGAATAGTCTCGCTGGACTAGCGGATTACCTTTCTTGCTTGTTATTAGTGAGCTGTGTTTACGTTTGCTACTAACGTTGTATTATTGAGCTCTCTGCTATTTATTGTTGCTGTGCTATACGATATTTGCTTTGCAGTCTGTTTTTACTGTGCGTAAGGCTTGCATTTACGCTGTAAGTGACTGTTGACTGCTGGATTATGTTTATCAGCAATTTATTTTGTCAAGTTATCCAGTAAATATCTGTAAATAAATGTGTTTGTTCTGTCGGCAAGTAAAATCCATTCTATCTCAAACCGCTAAGCTAAAAACGTAACAATATACTGAAATCAAAAATAAAGGGAGGTTTACAATTTTTCTTTCCAGAATTTGGCAGTACTGCTAGTAACCTAACGCTGAATAGGTGTATTTGGCAACACTTCTATGCAACGTACCACTCATGTTTCCGTGCTATTCCTTAGTACTTAGCACACCGTTAAATAGCACAGTTTCATTGTCAATTCGCATCAAAGAGGAAAATAAGGCAATGATTTGCGTTTGTTTCGGTGATTTGTCAAACCTGCGGAAATTCTTCATCGAATGCACGCTCAGTGACTGCTGTATATATCGAAGAAAGACTATGGATGGATAGAGCTTTTCAAGCATTGATGAACTTCTTTACGATAACACCATTCTGGGGCATGAAAGTTCTAGTTTAACTCATTTCACCCCACGACATGAAAATGTGAATAGTGAAAATTATTTTGATACGTTGTGATTGTTAATTTATATCTGCAATTAGATCTGAGCGCCATTGAAACTGTGATAAGGGGTTATCTTGCAGCAAGATAACGATCGACCACATTCTGTTAAATGGTTTGGGCGAAATAATAAACCAGGTACTTACGAGACACGTTCTCCCTCTGTCTGGATTCAAAGTTCAGGGAGACTTCCACACCTGAGGAAACAATCTCCTCACTTGGCCCGAAGCGTATGTTGGGAACACCTAATGGAAGCTAAGGGGAAAAGATTTGTCACCAATTACAAAATCATTGGAGAGGAGCAAAACTGGTAAAAAAAAAGAAACGAAATTTGTTTTTCCGACGGAATCAAAGAATCTTGTAAAACGTTGGGAAAGTTCATTAAAGTCCAAAAAAATAATATTAGAAAATATTGTATGTTTGTTTTCTATCATTAGAAAAAAGGCACCTTTTCTCAAATGTCCCGTAACTGTTTAACTCAAACTCGAATATGTATAACTTTTACTACTTTTATCATTTATCACATAAAAATTTATAAGACTTTAAAACTATATATAATCTTTAAAACAAGCTATAAACTTATAATCATGTAAAAACATGATGTTGTTTTGGTAATAAAGTTTGTGGCATCAAAAAAAAAACCCGTAAGCGAAAAATAAAAATATCCGTAGGCGAAAAATTAAAAAAAATCCGTATGTGAAAAATAAAAATGTTATTGTCTGCTCAATGCCATCCCATTTGCAAAAGCTCAGTTTAAAAAAATAAGGTAACGACTGCAGCAAATAAAACCTAGAAAAATGTCATTTTGAGAACGTGATTATATGAAATGAAATAAATAAGAAATATGTTATTTTTTAAGCAATCAATGCCAGACAAAGTTTTTTTGGATCGTTTGCAATACTAAAGTTACTGATTCAATGAAAACATTAAAATGAATAAATATATAATTTCACTTGCATGATCAAGTGGTGCTTGGCCGTTTAAGAAATGATGTTCTGACATAATGCATTGAAATATAAAAAGCAGATTTTATCTTAATCTTTATATTCTTTCTAACAATAGAATCACTCATTACAACTTGTCAAATCGTCACTTGACTTCATGATGTGATCAAATTATGTTCTGTTATTTATTTTGTTAGTTATTTAAAAGAAATGATTTTTTAAAGATAGATTCTTTTTCATAGATATTTGTAAAATTATTCCTTATTGTTAATTTGGAATATCACCATTTGATTGTATTTATAGATTTCTTTAATTCATCCAGAGATTTTACTACGCGCCATATAAGCCAGTTTTTTATGTATGACTTATTGCTGGAAAATTGTAAAACCATATTAATTAATTTACAATATAAAAGAATATACCTTTCACATGGAGTCTTGGTTGACTAGGTTGATTCATAAATTAAGTAGAATGGGATATGGAATAATGGTATTATGAACTAAAAATAGAGTAAAGTTGCTGCTAACCTTTACTTGTTCAATGATGATTTAGTACCTCATATCTCTCTTCTCCTCATATTAGATACATTCAATCTTGATAAAACTGTCCCATTGACAAAGTATGAACAAAGACTTCTTGACAATTGTTTGAGAAATTTTCTGATTGTATGCAGACGATTACCCCTTTACCACTGAACGAAGCAGTTTAGACTGGATTTGTTGTGTCCGATTGATGTCACGTTCGGGAGATCTATTGACAATTTAGTAAATCCGATATTTTTTTAATT
The DNA here is from genome assembly GCA_026289955.1 of Argiope argentata. Classification (NCBI taxonomy): domain Eukaryota; kingdom Metazoa; phylum Arthropoda; class Arachnida; order Araneae; family Araneidae; genus Argiope; species Argiope argentata. The sequence goes on along the minus strand of JAOUZG010032859.1, from coordinate 2,115,180 downwards.
CAATTTACATGCATTTTTAAATTAGGTATTTAATATAATAAAATGCCATGTCAGTTTTAAATGAATTGTTGAGGAGGCATATCTTCTACTTGCTTATTTAAATATTAATGATTTTTGCATGTCGGAACATGATGTTGTTATAACTACTCTCTCTCTCTCTCTCTCTCTCTCTCTCTCTGTGTGTGTGTGTGTGTGTGTGTGTGTGTGTGTGTGTGTGTGTGTGT
>JAOUZG010032859.1:2081573-2101489 GCA_026289955.1 Argiope argentata | reverse complement strand
GGAGAAATTGAGGAATGTCACGTTTTATCTAATCTAATAGAATTATATAATTATCCAATGTTCAATTATATAATTTATTAATGTTCAAACCAATATCTAATATTTGATGTTCTTATTTCCAAAAATTGTATGCTTGAATAGAAAAATGCTGCAGCCAAAATATCTAAAAAAAGATTTTCTAAAACCCTCACTGAAAATCTGAAAATCTCTCTGAAATCCGAAAAAAAATTATAAATGTTAAATTGGAATTATTTTATCAAAAAAGTGTATTAAATTTACATTAGATTCAAAGAAAAATTTATCTCTGCTCTTTTCTCTGAGAATGATTCATTATGAACATGAGCTAATGACACTTGTGAAGTAAGCTGCTTCTAATAAACTGCCATTTAAAAAACATGTCTCATTATGGATAAATTAATTTTTAAAAAATTAAATTACTACTACGCCTTTAAATCTTAACTTCCCTTATTATTTGTGTTTTCATACTTCCTTTTACACTACTTAAACTCGAAAATATGTATTTTTTTAGTGAATTTACATATAAATTAAATTAGTCCCTTTAAAAAATGGGAATGTTTCTTCTTTATTCCAAAGAAACTTGAGATATTAATGTTTCAAAGTCTTTTTTTATAAAAATATAAATATAAGGAATTGCAGTAAGTCGAGAACTTCTTGGAGATGAGACAGCTTTCGTCTGCTTCTCCAATTACCGAACAATTAAAAGTATAAAGAAACATTAAACTTTCTTCATATGCGAGAATTTTTTTTAAATTTTAATGATTCTAATTGGAATGTCAGACGATTCTCCTCTCCTTTCAATTTCTAAATCGACAACAACAAAGCATGACAATTATTCATGTTTCGAAAAATAAATAAAATCATAGTTTAGTTTTAATTTCATCTTCTAAAAAAATGACTTTTATAACTTTCTAAACAGCAGATATTACGTTAATTTTAATTGTTTGAATTATTACAAAGTCACCTGATTACTATCTTGAGAAATTTAATTATATTTCCATTTTTAAATGATGAATGCATAGAAATCATAAAAATCCTACTATTTGAATAAGAATTTACATATTATCTAGTCTTCGGATTCGCACTTTCTTTTACAAAATCTTGCAAAATCGTAATTTGGTAAATATAGATCCTTTTTGAAAGCAATGAGGACGTAGATCGTTTTGAAGATTATGCATGTATAAGCAATGAAATAAAATAATGAACCCGCATCTGTTAATTTTAAATTAGTTTTCGTACAAAAAGTGACTAATGTTTTTGAATAGTATCCTGTTCCATATTTAAGCATTTAAAAATCCCAGGTACATTCCTTATTTCATTACTAGAAATACTTTTGATGTGAATTTGTTTTATTTTACTTCTTTGAATTCATTCTTCTTTGAATTCAATTTTTATTTCTCTGCCTTGGTTAAGATTTTAATTTAAATACAGGAAGATTATAAGTAAAGTTATGGTTTCAAAAATTGATAATTTTAAAAAATAACAATCATGAGACAATAGAACCAAATGGCTAATGAGAATATATAATTCCAAATTGTGCCAAAAGATGACTCTGCTAGGGAAAAGTTTCGTTAAATATATTAAAATTGTTAATGAAAAGGAAACAACAGAATTCAGGGATTACTGAAAATTTGTTATTGAGAAGAAGATTACGTGTTTATAGTGGCAAAAGTAAAAAAACCTTCATGGAACATACACTTCATTGATGGAAAGTTAAAGCTTATGTTTTTTGATACGCCCTCCGTCTGTTTTGCTACTAATTGGAATGCAGCATCGCTACTAATTGGAATGCAGCAGCAGAATGATACTCATGATCAAAATGGCATGCTCCATATGATATATGCATTGATTTAATGGTGGAAGCAGCCATGTAAACGACACTCTTTAGGTATCCTCAAATTCAGAAATCCCTTGGGTTTAAGTCAGACGAACATGGCAGCCACAATTTTAGAAAATGGTGGCATATAATGCCATAATCTCCAGAATCAGCACTCGGCAACTGTTCCTTATACAACATGCTTGTAACAGTGAAAGGTAAAGGGATTCAAAATTTTGATCTCATAAAAGAAAAAATGAAATGGTGATAAACGCTGTCATTATTCCGCACCACATAGTGTCCTATTGAGAGTGGAGATTGCAGCTGGAACGGATTCTCGGTTGCCCATATTGGGTTACTTTGCGTACTTTTACACAACTTTACAAAGGGCTTCGTCAGACCACAGGAGGTACCAAGACCACCCAAGATCCCGTTCCATCTAGGCAAAAAATCGTAGTCCAAATGTTTCATGTCCTTCCAGGTCAGCAGGTAGCAACTCCTGCATATGAGTTACCTTTTACGGATAACAGCGCAGTATATTCAGTACAATTTACGCTCCTTACTGATCAGCATATCTAGCATTTTGCTGACCCTGATTCCAGCATCATTGTTCGCTTGATCTTGTAATGCTGTAGCCAACTCTTCAAATGCCAAACTAGTTAAAACTGGTTTCTTTCCTCCATCCAAACTCACGTCAAATGAACCGGTCCCTTTGAAATTAGCAATCACTTTTCGCCGACCATTTGTGGTTATTGGAACCAATTTATAGAATTTAATGTGCAAATCCCTTTTTGCAGACCATTTCTGCTTATTGAATCCAATTTTATGGATTTTAATGGTCGACATTTTCTGTGTTGTTGTTACTTATGATACTTGCCATGGACAAGCCCCCTGCAGATTTATCAGCAGATTTAAGCCGAAAGGATCGTCTCTTGTTCTTGAAGTAGCGCCAACTAGGGCCAAGAGTACAACTTAGCTACACACTCACCACACTCGCTTGCACAACCCTTTTTACAGGGGGGCACAGTCACACATCTCACAGATAGCACACAGAACAACAACCTTGCTCAATCCGGGACTCGAACCCAGAACTCTCAGAACTACCTCTGTGCCAGAAGCCGGCTGCGAATTTTTGTGATTGCTGTAAGTGCACAGTCATCGTTCTTGTAAAAAGACTTCAAGAACAGAACGCGATCAGTCAGAGTCGACTCATGATATAACAAAGTCCGATGCTCTTTATTTTTATGGCAACTAAGTTTGCAATGCGTATATCATATATAAGCAATTCACATTTCTCTGGACAATGTAATACTTGAGAGTGCCATCTATCGGCCTATTATTGAAATATTTTTTTCTTCAAACTTATATTTATTTACAGTTACCCTCTTAAATATCAAATCAATCTGATCAGTAGTTTTGAAATCGTAACTTTAGTAATATTCACCCTGTATCTTAGCAGATTAAAAAATGTATCGATTCACTGAAAATTCTATTACATAATAGTTCCAAATCAAATAAAACATACTTTTTAGAGCTTTACATATTTTTCTTTATACAAGCTGTCCTAAAAAAATTGGAACAAGTAATTTTGTCCCTAAGTGTTTCATCTAGATATATATTTATATATGCAAAATTCCCCAAAATGAGGTAGGGATTTTTATAAAGCATTTTAATAACTGCGGAAACTGGTGTAAAATTTTTAAAAATCAAGTTTTCATGTGGCTCGTATATTGTAAAATTATCATTTACTAAATTTTTTCCTTTACTTTCATCTAATCATATTTAAGGTTTCATGCTTTCCTTAACAAAATCTGCAGATATATATTTATTTTTAAAATTATGAAGGCTTATCACAAGTTTGGAAAATTACATTTATTTCAAAAATAAGAAATTAGTCAATCCAGAAAATATGTTAAACAAATATTGGTTTAGTAGTACCAATTCCTCCATTGGCTAAGACATGGGAGGAATGTTTAATCATTCATGCTGTTGTTTGATTATTTTAATTAGCTTATATTAGCAAATTAGGCATTATAAAGAAAATAACTAAAAATGCAACATTGAATGCTTAGGATTACACGTAAAAATAATTGAATACCAATCAAGAGAATAAAGCTTTTTGCTCAAAATTTGTTCAGTTACATAAAGCTTACTAAATATATTTCCGAAACAAGAAAATTCTGAAATACAGACTGTCATAGTAATGCTAGTTTAGTTAGGCAGGCATCCTGGCATAGGGGTAGCATGCCTTCCCCGTAATCTGGCATTCCGGGTTCGATTTCGGACATTGTTGTTCTGTTTTCTATCGATACGGGGCATGAATGTACCCCCATGTAAAAAGGGGCTGTGCAAGCGAATGTGATGAGTGAGTAGCAAATGTCACATTCTTGGCCCTCGTTGGCGTTACTACATAACAAGAGACGCTGATTAGGCTTAAATCGCTGACTACTCTAGTGAGCTTGTCCATATTAAGTGCCATAAGAAACAACAGCGAACGATCGATTAGTTAGCGAAAGAGAAAATTATTTTCAGAATTTCTCACATTTTTTACAGATGCCCATTTATAGAAGGGTTTAGCGAATGCAAACTCTAAAATCTCTACTGTAGAGGAATTGACATCTTGGTTTATTATTCAAATAATCATCCAGATAATACATAATTCGGAATTCAACAATCCAAAACGGCAACTTTAATATGTTAAGTGATATCTGTAATTTTTCGTGGACAACGTAATTGGTCCCAATTTCAGATAAGACCAAAAAATTCCTAAAAATTGAGGACCGAGGTGGTTTGGTGGAAAGGTCTAGACTTCGGAACTGGAGGGTATCAAGTTCGATACCCTATTCCACCAAAGAAACGTCATTTAAGTAGATCCCACCCACGTCAAATTTGTCGGTACCAAACCTCCTGTTGATATGATGGAGAAGCTTAGACAGAGGTGTGTCATTTGAAGTGCCGTCCTTGTCTTCTGACCGCAATTCAAAATTATGAGGTCAGTCCCTAATAAATTAAGTCAAACTAAACCAAACGATACTTCCTGAGAAATGAAAATTCTGTCGACAAATGCCGCTCCAATTAAATTGGAAGTATTAGCTTGAAATTACATTACATTTGAATATTTGAAACTATGGAAGTCCATTTTTATAAGATGATTCTCATGAAAGGGAATTTCAATTAGTGAATTGAGAGAGTTTAAGCGGCCTCTAATCAATAGTAAGACTTTTTAACAGCTTACATTCAATGTTTGTTTTATGCAATATTTCAGGCAAGTTAAGCCGTATTTGTGTTGCCCCCAAATATCAGATACTTTATGGATGATTCATGACAATATTTGAAATAAAACATTAATAATTTCCATTCAAAATGTACCAATCGAATAGAATATGTTATGTTATGTTGTATAAACGAAAATAATAGAGATTTCAAGTTCAATATTTTGAATAAATAGTATTTACTTAATATTATATTTAAATAGCTAATACATTTCGCCCATATTTAGATATATGTCAACAGAGAAACGGATTATACGCTTGATGACTGGAAATGATTTATTTGCAACAAACTCTTCACTTAGCATTTGAATATGAAAACTAAGAATATTCCTTCATCACAACTTGATCTGAAATTTCTAAATATAGTCCATGTCATTCAAATGAGACATATAAATCACGTAGTAACAATTGTGCAACAGACAATTCTTAAGAAAAGCTTTGATCTATTTTCGACTCTCAATGATTTTTCTGAAATTCAAATTATTATTATTATTATAACTAATAGATACATTATTCTAAGTCATATCCATTACTTGTAATTTTGCATCCAAGTTTCGTCATGTAATCGGATTTTTCATAAAAAACGATCTCAAATATTTGCCTATAGAATGCATTAGTTTCGATATTTGATAATGACATTCATTATGATAGTTCTGAATATTTCGCAAAATAGCACTCTAGATAAATATGTAACTTCTGAATCAAAGAGATATTAATACCTTATGCTCTCTATCCTATAATATATCAATCTTATGTATACATTTACTTAACCAGCTTTTGGTTAAATTTTTTCATGCAAAAATCAAACAAAATTGAAATGCAACCAGCCAACTAGATGGAGTAAATTTTGATAGAATAGATAAATATTCATCACCCTTAATAAGTGACTGATTCTTTTGGATTTTTCTATTCATTTCAATAAAAAAATTCAATACAAATTTTTATATATTTAATTAGTTTTATCGATTTTTCATGACAACAATTTTCTAAATTAATTTTTTTTAATATTTAATGTCTGCTATTTTATCCACTTTGCATCAGATTCTAATTATCAGGTAATTCATTCCATTGATGACTTCTCATAAAAATTTATATTTCATCTGAAATAAACTTTTTTTATTATTAAATTTTTGTTAAAGTATAAATTGATTGTATAATTTAAGTGGATAATGATCGAAATCAATCACCATTAATATATATATATATATATATATATATATATATATATATATATATATAATATATTGCTAAAGACAATTCAAAATTGACATACTCAAATAAGAAATATTTCCAAAATTAAAGATATAAATTTATAAATTAAAGACATAAAAGGAAACATTCTTGTTTCGAAATATATATAACATATAAATAAATTTCATCCTTTCTTAATTTTAAAATTAGAATTTAGCTTTGTTTTTTGAGAAAATAAATAAAATTTTAAGTCGATGTCTACTTTTGTCGGCATTTTTTTAAAATTTTAATTACTTTTTATTAAGTAATTACAATTAATGTAAATACTTTATACAAAATACTCATTTTTGCAAGAACAAAACTCGCATTTTTCACTTTGAAAGTGAAAAAATCCTAATTTCCTTGAATTTTACCAACTGAGCTTCTACTTGTTGATCTCAAATTTTATTACAAGATGCTAAAACTCTATTTAGAGTATTAAAAATTAATTAAATTAATTAATTAATATTAAAAAAACTGTGTTAATTTTAAATGTCATCCACTACAAGTTTAAAAAATGAATTTGAACTCGAATGGAAGATTATTTTCCTCATCATTTAGTGCGCAAGTTTGCTTGAATTTGGCTCAACCGTTTAGGAAGTGATGGGAAACCTATGTGTATAAATGTAGGTATTATAGTACCTATATATACTGTATTATTAACTAACATTAATATTACTTAAGAACATATGATTTTAATTATTTTTTAATTTGAAGAAAATTCATAAATAATTCATGAAGCTGTTGAGTATTTTAGTTTAGTTTAATGCTGTACTTAAATTCTGCTTTTTAATTTGGCATGATAAAATAAAATTAAAATAATTTTTGAGCTATTTAATTTTCTGAAAATTTCTGTTTGTATTTTAAATCTTATTGCTTATTTAAAATATGGAAATTCAACAGTCAAAGTTTTATTCAAACGCCATTTGCGAACTTTGTATTTAATTTCCAGACTTCATTATTTCGAACATACCGTAAATTTGTCTAAACATTTTTTTTTTGTTTTTGCTTAATTACGTAAAAAAACTAGGACTTTTAAAATAGTTATCATTTATGCATGAAAATTGTATATGGGCGCAAATTCTGGAACTTTAAACGTGATTTAATGGTAAAACCTCTTAGCAAATTAAAAAAAAATAATTTACTCGAGTCTATTGTTATCAAATTAACGATGAAGGCTCTTCTGAATAATTATAGAGTATTCTGTCTTCTAATCAATTATGTAACAGCTGAAAATGACACAGTAATTGATGCCCTACGTTATTGAAGAATCTAAGCATGTTCTTATAATAGAATCAAGCCCAATATATAAAAAATAAACTATTCAGTAACTTGTATGTAAATTTACCTTCACTAATTTTTCCAACACAAAAATTTCCGAAGCAACTGAAAAATATTCGTAAAAATAACTGTAGATGTGAAATGTTTCCTACCGAGTAAGAAAGAAAGCGTCCTCTCATTAATTTTTAAGAATACCAACATGAAACTAATTTCAAAGTGAGATAAAAGTTTAAAAGCGTATAAGCTGGTTTCAAGGATATTTTTAGAAGCGAATACAACAGAAAATTTATTTTTGAATAATTGAAAACAATTCAAATGCGAATAATAAAAAAGAGCTCATATGAAAATGTTTTTTCCGTTATGCAATGTTCCAAAATATCACTTTCTACTGTCAGTATTTTCTGCACTCATTTTAATAACAATTACAGCTATTTAAAGCATTAAAAAAATTTCATGAATATATGTATGAAAAAAGATGCAGAAATCAAAGACAGAAACTTTTATTATCCCCAAATGTAGTAATTTATGGAAGTGCCCTGTATAACTAGAAAAACTAATTCTAATTTGGTAGGAATGTAATAAATATGCTAATTTCAGTTACAAAATAAAATTCTTTATGCAATAATAAATTTTATCGTGGCGAATTATACAAATTTTAGTCTTTTTAGTTGCTATTTCTAATACTATCTCTCGTGGGTCGTGCCTATGAGAGATACAAATCTGCATAAACGTCGCAAGCCTATTTTAAATTCAATGAAAGATATGAAATTGTAATAAATGACATTTTTTAATTGTTATAAATATTTGTTTTTGCTTCCCATGTCGGCTAGTTCAATCACTGGAAAAGAATTCAAAGGTCAGCTCTTTTGGTTGCTGATCGGATGCCCAATGAGTGATCTCAGGACTCGGTAACAAACTTATGGACAAAATAGATAATGCAGGCATTTTCAAGAATTCTGGCGATAGAGGTAATAGGAACCGAGGTACGCATGATTCTTCGAGAGCATTCTATGTCATGTCTTGGGATCTATAAAAGACCATGTGACCGATCTGGAGGCACTATTTTATATTCATCACTTGCTAATAGATGAAGGAGCTCTCCTCCTGAGTGTTTCAAGTTGTCCATCACTATAGTGTTCTTTGCAAGAAATACTGCTGACTATTTCCTGTATGCGTCACCGCGTGCATATTCTGTCTCTATATCTGCGAATTTTTGTTAATAAAATCGACGTTTGCTGAATATGTGAATCCATACATCCACTTCCAGCGAACCCTTTATCTTTACGGACTTAGTGGATGAAGTTTCTTAACAGTATTTCAGCTGTAGGAAGCATCCGTTTAAGTCAAGCATTAAGAATAAAGAGAAGGTTTGGATTTTCTCCTAGCATAGATGTTCACACATAAGTAGCTCTTATAATGTATCATTTATTTAAAAAGTCAAAATTAAAAGTTTGTAGTTACGATATTTTACAATCCGAAAAATATTTTTTTCAGGAGACAAAGCTCATTTTTATGTGCGAAAAATAACATTAACTGTTATAATTTCCGATAATTATGTATTTTCATGTTATTTATTCTTTCTGAAGAAAAACAGCAAAAGGTTTATAATAATAATCCCATTAGCATAGAAAACTAAACAATCATGGTAACGCGTCCTCAGTTTGAAAAAGAGTACTTCAAATGTGACGAATGGTTATGGAATGTAAGTAAGAAAATATGTGCGTTTAGATTCATTCCAATAACATAAATCGGATGTTGCTTTTAAATATGTTCACAATTTTATTTTAAAGTCACCATGTATATAGAAATTTGTAATAAACAAGTTTGCTTACATTTTCGGAGAAAATCTAGATTAAAACGATGACTTTTTAATACACGTTTATTCTAGACCAACTAAATGAAAACGTATTTTCTCATCATTAAAAAAAAATTTCGGAAACATATCCCCTTTTCTCACTTTTTATCTTTATGATTTTGCAAAGTTTTCAAGGCAAATTATTTATTCTAATATAACATTTTAAATATCTCAGTTCGCTAAATGCAATGTTACTGACGGTTGGCTGACAATGATAAACTGTATACTTTTATTCCGGATCCTGTCATTGACTGATTTTTGAGCTTTTAATTTAAGTGATATAATTTTTTTCAGTGTGTTATTCCTTTTTGACTATCAATAGATAATTAAAAACAGCGTAAGAGCTTTATGTATATATAAGTAGATTCGTAGAATAAAATAGTGCTATATAATGATTGTCACTGATGATTAGTATCGTTGCAGAAAGTCATTTCCGAAGCAGGAGAACTATTGGGTTAAGGCATGATTCCACGAACACTTTTCTTTGTAATATTTGACCGAAAAAATAAAATTCCCTGAGCCTCAATTAGCTTTCGGTTAACTCTCTGCTGAATTTTATTGAGGGGAATAATATTTTATTAGCCTCATTCTCCAATTTATATTGTTCACAATCAACCCTTATAAACGTATCTTTCTGTCTTCAGAAAGGCACGGTATACTAAGTATTAACTGAATAAATCTGAAACCTCCAGCTGAAACAGATAGTATGTTCATCAAAAGAGATTGGACATTTGTTTTGTCAATATCGTGATTGGCAAATACTATTTCCAACAAATACATTTCTATAGATTTATATAGTCTGAATTTTCAAAAGACAATGTGCATACTTTGGCAAGGATATTTTTAAATATGCTGATGAACTTTTTTGTATGTACATATCTAATAATGCTTACATCAGCTAAAGTAAATATTGATTAAAAGCTTAGATATAGCTGTTGTAATACTGATCTTTAACCTTGAATTAGGTATGAAAAAAGGATATGTATAGCCATAGTATCGAAATGTGTTGTATTCTCTACAAGGGGTCATTCATTTGATATTTCTTATTTGTTTTGCCATAAGATGTATCTTCATTATTCTCTAAGTGTCATAATTTTTCTTTAATTTTTTTAAAAAATTCCATTTATATCTAGTGAATTATAAGAGTTATTTTACATCTGACATCTATTTTACATAGTTATAAATTTTCTGTGAAGCTAATTGCATATTAAAAGAAATATATTTATAGTACAATATTTAGATTAAGTGCTATGTTTTTGTCAATAATATACATTTTGAATTGTAAATAAAATGATATTGTTAACTTCAATATTAAATTGAATTATTTTAAATAATCATTAATTATTTATTCCTTAGTATATCTTTCCTTACGAATATATTTTATGGACATTATTATATTTTTAAGGCCTTATTCCCTATATGGGGAGCATAAAGTGGTATCAAAAAGTCCTCAAAATTCACAGTAGTACATGCTTTTCTAATGGGAAATAAATAAATAAATAAATACAATATTACTGTGAGCTATTACTTTAATTTTTATCAGCATTTCTTGAATTAGAATTCCTCAAAAACAGCTTTGTTGAGAAATCAAATAATGAAGAAATGTATTAGAAAAAATATTAGATCTGATGGTTCATAGTATTAATAATTTTTTGTAATTAAGCGTTTATCAATAAAAAATAGAAACTTAATTTTCAAGGACTGTTGAAAAAAAAGGAAAAGGATATTCAGTTTTAATAAATCTTACATTATCTTATAAAAAATTATCGAAAATTTTCAAAATAATTCCTCATCAAAATTTTCTCTAAAACGATCGTGGTGTATATAAAATTTCAAGAGTAAAAAAAATCATGATAATTATTGTTAACTTGGAAATTATTTTACTTAGTTTTTATTTTTATATAAAATACATCAAAGAAAAACTCCTTCATTAAATAATAACTTTTTGTTTTAAATCGACTGTTAGAACTTTCAAAAATTTCCACAGAATAAAACATATAGACATAGAAAATGCTAGATAGATTTTTTTAAAAAAAAATTCTATTGAGAACTAGTTTTAAGCTGTGTTCATTTTAACACTTTTATTTGTTCAATATGAGGAATAGTTCTACAATATTTATCTTTCTAACACTTTTCAATAAACTCTGGCAATTCTACCTACAGTGTTAGATTCCAAAAATTGACAATGCAAAGTCAAATATATGCCATAATAGCTTGGTATCACATAACTGAAAAAGTCAATTAATTCAAAATTATTTTTATCGGGTTTAAAAATCACATCACATCTTTAGTAAAGTATGTATGATTTTTGTTGTCTCCTTAGAATAATTTGTTGATGCATATAAAAAGGTTAAAGAATAAAAGTAATGTGAATAGTGATGCTTCTAGAAATCTGATAAAGACTTTAAAGATATATGAGATACATAGAATCAAGATATTTTTATAATACTGTACGAAAACAAATACAGAAAGAGAGAGACATTTAAATGGAACTCTTTTGGAGCATATTCTAGTAGACCTTTATTATAGTATGACTTCCCTCGGATCACTAATATTGGCATTTTATTACAATCGTTCCGTCAAACCTTTTCAAGCTCCCATCTCTTTTCTCTGATTTATGTTTATATGCTTTTTAAGACTTTATAGGGTATTATGAATCGTTTACCTGCCAAGTAAATATGAATTGAATTGCTTTGTTTTATAACTTCCCTTAAATTATAACCTTGAGTACAGTAAATATAAGAATGAAAATGTACGCTTGATGAAGTTTTATTAGAAAATGTTTGTATTATTTAAAAAGGGCAAGTATTTTTTGATAAATATTGTTACGGTCATGATTGAAGTACTAATAGCGATGATTCAAATAAATATACTCAAATAAAAAGGTATTTATTATCATTTTTCAAATAAATATAATTCTATATTCAAATAAATAATATGTCTAATAATAAAATATCCACATTCAAATAAATATATATCAAAAGAAAAATATAAGTATTTTTTAAATCTTTTCTGGGGAAGGCTGCAATTTTTTATTACGGAAATCATTTCCATAAATTTAGAATGACCGCAATGCAAAAATATTAAAGAAATATTGTTCTATATTGGTCAGAATTAATAGAGGATGCCAATGATTTTATATTTAATAATGCGATGTAATGTGGATGTTTAAAATGCTTTCAAGGAAGAATATTACAAAGAAACTGATATTTGAAGGTAATTGTTTGGAAATATTTATTTGAGTTTATTTCGTTATGTGAGCTGTATTGATAAATTTTATTTAGACTATTTAACTTCATCTTAGTTTCATCAGATACCGTATTTATGCATTTATTAGATATAAAATAAATTATATGCTTTAATTTATATGTTTACTTTTATTGTATAAGTATTAAAGGAGCTTAGACAAACTACATTCTGAAAGATTAAATTTATTAAAAATTACGATACATGTTGCACTACCCGTAGAAAGTGTGTTGACTTTGTAACGAAAGCCAAAACTGAATAATATCAAATTAATTATGTTAATACCGAATTATGTGAAAAAGCTATGATTATTATCCTCTTTAATCTCTTACTTAGAATAATCTATGCATATTTTTTATACAAATAATTTGTAAATAGTCAAATTTTATTACTTTCTCTATTTATTTCAGTAGATCATAAATTTTAGCGAAATTGAATATGGAATATATATCAGACAGAAAAAATAATGTATGCATTACACACATTTATCGATCGATAATATAAACAAATTTATGAGCTTCCATCTATATTTCTCAAGGAAATCTATTTTTATACAAGACAAGAAGAATACTGCAGACTTTACGTTGGTTAAATATACAAACATTACGCAAGCTGCGGTTAAAAATTCAGTATAAAGAAGGTTTCATTATTTTCGAAAATATTAATAGACTTGGGGAAATGTAAATAGCTCCGAGGTGATAAAATACATCGACAATATTTTCTTATGCATACCAAAGTATTTTTCATTGGCAAGATATCCCCAATACATAATGCAGTTATACGAGAAAAATAAAGCAATATGTATATTAGTGTTGATGTAAAATTGTAGTCGATATAATATTGTTACAAGCGGGCGAAACGCGTGCCGAAGGTGAAAACGTTGGCGGCGCATTACAAGGAGATCCGCGCCAGCCAAGTTGATTTGGCGAGGGGAATATTCTGGTTGCCCCCAAACTATACTAGGTGCGCCGCGTTACTTCTGCGCGCTTGTTTGGCTATATAAGGGACGAGCTACATCATTCGGCAGTTCCTCTCTCTCGGAAGAAAAGCGTCTCGTTAGACTAACGGATTAGTGAATTGTGTTTGCGTTTGCTGATAACGTTGTGTTATTGAGCTCGCTGCGATTTACTGTTCACTGTGCTATACGATAGCTGTTTTGCAGACTGTGTTAATTATGTGTAAGGCTTGCATTTACGTTGTATGTGACTGATTACTGCTGGATTGTGTTTTTCGAAGTTTTACTTTTTCAAGTCATCCTGTAAATAGCTATAAATAAATTTGTGCTGTCCTCAGATAAAGTCCATTCAATCCGAATTCACTACGCTAAAATCGTAACAAAATAATGAAACAGAATAATAAATTGAATCAAACTGGATGACATGTTTTGATTAATATGCTGTTAATAGCATGTTTTGACAGAAAATTCATTAACGAATATGTTTTACTTCATGTAAGAATGGAATTTTAGCTTAAATAATGTAATAAATTATGATTACCAGATAATATTTTTTTTAATTATTTATCTCCCCCTCGAGGATTCTAGGAAGAAGAGGATATACATTATGGTAATAACAAAAAAAAACCTCACCAAGTTTAGCTGTACTTGCAGGTAGATAGGATTATCAATTCACTATGCTTCAGAACGCTTACTGACTCTCTCATGGCATATGAGAAAACCAGAAACTAGTCGAAGAAGAAGAACCTAAAAGTTACACTCAGTAGTAAATCATATTCATAAATACCAAAGTTGGCGTCTTGGCATAGAGGTAGCGTGTCTTCCCTGTGATCTGGGCGTTCCGAGTTCGAGTCCCGGTTCGGGCTGGGTTTTTGTTGTGTTTTATCTTTATGGGGTGTGAATATGACTCCATATAAAAAAGAGAATGCGTAATCAAATGTGTGATGAGTGAGTAGCAAAAGTCTTACTCTTGATCCTAGTTGGCGCTACTACAAAACAAGAGACGCTGATTAGGTGTTAATAGCTGACTGTAACAGCTAGCTTGTCCATGGCAAGTGCCACAACAAACAACATAAACATCAAGACCTCTTCAAGACTACGCGATAATTCAGGTCAAAATGTCTCTTGTCTAAATCAACCGTAATTATTTTTTAGAAAGTGCTTAAAAGTGCTCTTACGCTTATACATGTCATACAGATTTAACATTATAATATATAAAAATTATATATAACAATACATATTTAACAATTAACAATATATTATATAACAATTATATATAACAATACATATTTAACAATTAACAATATATTATATAACAATTATATATAACAATACATATTTAACAATTAACAATATAATTTATAACAATATGTACTAATTATTTTCTTTTCAGTTAATAATTTCATTTTCCTTTAAATTAAACCCATAATCACCATTTGTTTAAATAGTCTTGTCCCCTCCATTTAGTTATTACTTCACCAACAATTGAATACATTTGTGTAGAATTTGACACCGATGAGATGCTCTCTGAAGATCCTTAGATTGTTTGTCGTTTCTTCCTTTCTTTTAACATTTTTTTCTTCCTTCTATTTTGTGCTCAATATAGAAGGAAGACAAAATGAATGATACTATTTTGACAAAATGAATGATACTATATGAATGATACTATTTTCTACTATTCTTTTAAATTTCACTTTCATTTTTGAAATCATCAAATAGATGGATCTAACATATATATAAATCCAATGATTAATTAATATACATTTATAGTATTTCATGATTGCTACTTTTAGCTCAAAATTCTAAATAAATATTTGTAGCGTCTATGAAGTTACTTGATGTCGTCTTATAATCTGAAAATTATTTATATCTATTTCATTCCTTATTTGATTATTCCTTTTATCATAATGCTTACGTCGTGCATAAACAATATACTCTTCTTTTTTTAGATTGAACTAAGAAAATTTTATAATGAATAATGCTAGTAATAACATATATAATATCAATCAAATATATCTAGAAATATGTTGTTTTTGATTTCAGTGTTAATTAAATTGTTTGAAGTTTTACTTAATAGTCGATTATTTTTGTGCTTTATAAAATACAAAACAGAATGTCATCCCAAAAGCTTTGGAAATACGAAAAATATAACCTGATATTAATCTATATTTCAATTTTCAATTCACTCAACTTAATTTTATTATTTTGATGCAATTTTAAGGATAAAAGAGAACGATGTATTATTTAGGCATTACTTCTTATGAATTTCATTTTATATGCAATCAAAAAATAAAAATCTAACTAACTAAAAATTATTAATAATTAAACATGTCGTTAACTAATTTCAGCTTTTAAATGACGAAATTTTCCATGAAATATTCATCTACGAATAAACAATGATCTTTCAATAAAATATGATTTTTAAATTAAATCTTCTCTCATTGGGTAGAGGTTGAAATGAAACGTTATAAATCGAGGTAAAGATTATTATTTAATTATTCGAATAAAGAAATTTCTATGAAATTGCTTCTAAACCACTTAAATTTAATGAGATGGTATACATATTCTTTTTAAAAGTTCATTTAAGAATTCACATGCTTAATTATTAATTCTTCACTTATCTTAATTATTTAATCTGGAATTATTTTCCAAGGGATATTATCATTTCAATAATACCTTTTTAGAAAATAATTCCAGAGATTCAGTATAATAATGCTACTGCGACTTAATTATTTATACTACTTAATGTGGCATGCAATCTTGGCGACTTTTTCATAATAGCCGTTTAAGTAAAAAAATATGAATAAAGAAATAATTAAAGGATGAAATATCAAGTAAATAATAATAAAAGGCAATTATTAAGAAATGACAAATAAAAAAAGAATAAAAAAACAATTATAAAGACGAAATAATTCATTTCTTCTAACTCCTAATTCCAAAAAAGCATTTCTTTAAACTGCCCTTAAGTTTTATAATTCCAAAATGTTGGCAAGATTTTAAAATGGCATCAAAATCCATAAAATTCTGAAACAAGATGGATTGGTTATTTTATTTATTTTAGGCTTAAGAATGGAAAGAAAATATGACTATTGAACAAACAATAATTGATGAATTTTTAAATTGGAGAAGCATAAAATTTTCATCTTAAAATAATAATTTAACAATGCTGTTGAAGTATTGAGCACTTTAAAAGCCTCCTTATCTTTTTTGTGTTATACAAACATTAATGGATTTTCAAATTGCAATCAATATTTTTAATGATATAATTGAAAAATATTGTGCAAGTTTATTCCAAAAAATTCCTTGACTTTGCTTATTTTTTGTTTTTAATTACTTATATTAATAATTTAAAAACTATTAGGATCTTTTCTATATTTTAATTGGAAATGCTATTCTTGATTTATATTTTTATGTGTTTTCGTTTCATCGAGTGAGCATATGATTATCCCGACATTTATTTTAATCCATAAGAACGATCATTTTTGATGTTGATTTTGTTCTTTGCTTTCATGTTAATTAAAACACTCTTGTTGATTACAAAATCGTTATCTAAAAATATTTTATTTCTTTTTTAATATCTTATATAAAATTTATTTTAGAGAATTTTATTTAGAGAATTGTGAACACTAAATCCCCCAAAAAAAGGTTGAAACCTTTTTTTTTGGAATTTAGTGTATCACTTTTAGAATTTCTTTTTAGTTCTTAATTTGATAAACAATTAGAAAAAATATATAATGATCGATGATGTTTTAAATAGTTATATAGCTATGTAATTGTACACTTTTTTGGATTAAAAATATAAAAATATTTGCAAAATCTATTTTTATATGAAAAGAACTATCGAGTTTTATATAAGATCCCAAATTCTAAGGAAAATAACATTAGAATATATTAATTTCAAATTTTACAAAATTTATTATAACAATATAGAAGAAAAAAATATGCATCAGATTTATCAAATTATTTTAACCGATATAATTTTAAATAATTTTAGCATACGTAATTAATAATTAGCTTACATAAATGAAATAAAAATACTATCAATGCAGTCAATAACTTCTTTTAGAAACAACTAAACCTTCTGATAAAAGCAAATATATTCCCTATTAATGAAAAAAAGAACTAACTTTCACCAGGTATTGCATGTACCCATAATTCTTTGTCAGGAACGTCTAAAAATATGACTTGCTAAAACTTGACGAGGCAAGATTTGGGAAATTTTTCTCTTGGCAATTAAAAGAAGAAAATATAAATCTAATTGATCCATAAAAAATAATTTTAAAAAATGTTGAGTCGTCTCGTCAGAACTGCTGAATATGTTGTCCTCTAACATAGAGGTTATCGAAATCTTAAGAAAATTTAAGAAGGGAATTATAGACATTGGCTCTAAAAAGTTATATTCCATATAACAGCCTTAACCATATTCAAAAATCCATCTCCTGCAGAATTATATAAGAATGTCATTTTTTGTCGAACACAGTTCATAAGCCGTGCCATTAGCTTTTAATGCTATCAAGTAAGGTCTGTATACAGACAGAACTAGTAGTTTTTGCTAAAAATTATGTCAAATACCAATTAGCCAAATAAAACATAAATGATAACCGTTTGATATTATCAGATTAATTTAGGGTTAAGGAGACATATCCTAAGAGATGTATTAATCTCTGATTACTTTTTACTTATGAATAATAATAATAGTACATAATCAGTGTGATTATCAATACGTATTTCAGATCCGATTGTGAATTTATATGGGGAATATCCTGCTTTGATTCTTCCAACATTGTATATTTATTTATTTATTCCTTGAAGAGCAGCAGCGTCTCTTTTAAGATGATAATGTTCAATACTATATAAATAAAAATATCTAAATAATTAGCAAAAAAAAACAATATTGGACTAGGAAAATTTTCATAAATCCTCCAACTTCTGGGACATTTTAATTAGTAAATATTTAAATTATAACTTTAAAGTTTAATTTTTTAAAAAATTCCGAATTAGAATTTATGCGTTGAGAATTCCCAATGAACTATCTTCTTTATTTATAGTTTTAAAGTATCAGTCACATATGTGCATTTAAGTCAATGGATAACTCAAATATTTATAATGTCCTCATATCATTGATGGTATTTTTGCTATTTCATACATTTTATAAAATTTTGGTTTTACTAACTAATTTTAAGTTTGTCAATCAAACATCTATTGAAAAAGTGGCTGGTTGTTGTTGCTGTCTTTTGCATTATAGGATAAATATTATCAATTTTTATTATTTTGTTTATGTATAAATAAGTTTATCTGCTTTGTAATTCTAACCATTCATTTATTTAAAAAAATGTTTCGATGACTAGTTAGGGTTTGAAAAGAATTTCTAAAATTTATTTCATCGAAGTGCCAGAGACATATATACTATTACCAATCCTGGTTTAACCAATAAAAACAACCAGAAATATATTGTCAATACAAGAGATTTATAGCAAAAAAAGGAAAAGCGTCAAAAATAAATATAGTTCATATATTTTGCCCAAAAATCGAAAATTCGATCTGAAAAATAACATACTTCGCCTTAAAATATAGATCATTTTCCCGTAGACTTTGTGATATTATTTCTCCATTTTCACTTTTGAGGTAATCTAGTTTTATTTTGCTCTTTTTCACTTTGCAATTTTTTCTTTCAATTCAAAATCATTTTCGAAAACTTTTCCTTCGAAATGCGTGAATTTTAATACTACTTTGATATGTCTGTTTAGTTTATTTGCAGTAAAACATTCAAAAAATAATGCTTTAAACTTATGTGATATTATTTAAATACAAAAAAATCAAGGCCATATGCATATGAATGACAGCACAAATAGCATTAGCAAATATAATGTACTTTGAATGATACTCAAAGTTCTGATGGTAAAGAAGTGATCTAAAGAAATTAAGCATTGATTGTGATCAATAACAAATTAAATTATTTTTTATTTAAACAGAACCGAAGATAATATTCATCAACAAATGTTCTATTTCGATATTTTTTCCTAGGTTTAACAATGAAAATTATTTAACAATTCTAATTAAATATCAATTAATTTTTAACATTTCTATTACATGTACAATTATTCTTTAACCTTTCTATTACATGTACCAATTATTCTTTAACATTTCTATTACATGTACAATTATTCTTTAAACTTTCTATTACATGTACCAATTATTCTTTAACATTTCTATTACATGTACCAATCGTTCTTTAACATTTCT
>JAOUZG010032859.1:2065341-2081563 GCA_026289955.1 Argiope argentata | reverse complement strand
TTCTTTAACATTTCTATTACATGTACCAATCGTTCTTTAACATTTCTATTACATGTATCAATCGTTCTTTAACATTTCTATTACATGTACCAATTGTTCTTAACATTTCTATTCCATGCACCAATTATTCTTCAACATTTATATTACATGTACCAATTTATCTTTAACATTTCTATTATATGTACCAAAAGTTTTATGTGTGTAATTTAGTGTATCAAAATTATATTATATGTGCAATAAAACCAGATTTTTTATTCATATCCATTCTGCTTCAAGCCCTACGTTAAGGCTTAAGTTAGATACTGATTTCTTTTAAAATGAAATTGTTTTGTTTTTTTATTCTTATTCCTGCTCTCTTAAAAAGAAAAAATCATAAAAAAATTAAATTATCTGGAAAGGGAAGCACAAGAAAATTAAATTCTTTCGCGTTCCATTTTTACATTAATTAAGGGAGATCATCCTGTGCCTAATCCGTTTAGCAAATTCAATAAATGAAAATAAAGAAGGATATTACTTAATTCTATTTCGTGGTATTACCTTTGATCAGATGTGATTGACAGGGATGGCACTTGTTTAACAAATCATTTTTAAAATATGACATATTTCCCTTCTTTATATTGTTTATAGCCATTTACTGAGTAATTATTAATCGTGTTTAAAAAATCAATACTAGATGTATGTATTTGTTGTTATTTTCTGAAATTTCATACTAAAGTTCATTTTAATAAATTGAAAATTGATGATATAAGTGGATAAAACTGAAAAAAGGAATATTCAAATACAAACTCATTCAACAAAAATGCATTTATATGAATATTTAAAATAATTCATGTAAAAGCATTTTCGGTGAGATTCTGAGCGATGATTTGATTTGACGAGATATAAAATTTATAATATTATTCAATCGCTTTAAAGTTGAAAAATCAACGCAATATATAAGAGAAAAATATTATACATATTTATTTTTTTAATTACGTAAAAAATTCTATCTAAAATTATATATACAATATTAGTAAGTTAAGAAGTATTCTTTGGATAAATCATTCATATGAATAATGTTCATCAAAATATTCATGCAAAAAAACTTTTTTGGTTTGATATTTTAGTTTTCTTTTGACATTGCAGCAGTCCTGTCATATGTTCGTTTTTCTTCTCACTTAGAAAAATCACACAATGTTTTCCATATACCCATCCAATGAATTGATTTGAAATCTTCTAAAATATTAACATTTCAAAAATTTATAAGACGGTCATTTACAGTCACATTATTAAGGACATTTTATTATAAATGCTCAATAGAATGAGGAAACAACTTAATTACATTTAATGACTCAAACAGCATCAAATATAATTTTACCCCTCGTTCAGGACATTTTTTTATTAAAAGTATATATCTTTCTCAAATTATTTAAATAGTATCTTTATATATTTCTATGACAGCAAATGTCTTGCATATAGAATAAGACTTTTTGCTGCATTTTTTGTAGTCTAATTAATAATTTAATGGAATGCAATTGAAAAAAGTATTTTCAAGGATGGAAAAGATTACTGATTATTTTCTTTATCTAATAATAAAATGTATTAAGTTATTTCAAAGTTTATTTTTTACAATGTTATTACAGGTTTTATCTCGTTTTGGTTGCACACACATGCAGGCTCAACAATTAGTTACCAATATAATTTTTTTCAGTAGTACAAGAGCTTTAATACATTTCAAAAAAGTTCTTTTGACCTTTTGATGGGAATGCAAAAGCATAATTTTTTACAAGCTCCTCCTTCAAGGTGAAATATTAAATTCTAAGAAATACTGTCATCAACTGAATAAATTGAAAGCTGCCATAGAAACGGCCATAATTAATAAACAAAAGAGGCATTGTTCTTCATCATGACAATGCGAAAGTATAAGTGTCAAGACAAAAGCTCTTAATGTTTAATTGGAATATTTTGACATAACCTGCATACTCTCCAGATCTCGCTCCACTTGAGTATTAATTTTTTCGGTGCTGATAAAATTTTCTTCACAATAAGAACTTTAAATCCATGGGCGAAATAAAATCGTACCTCGTGGATTATTTCTTGATAGAAATACAACAGTTCTGGAAATAAGACACAAAGAATCATCCACGGAGAGGGAAAAAGGTATTAGAGCAAAAGGGTTCTTATAAAACAAAATAACATTTTAAACATTAAATAATGTGCGTTTATTTCCTATTAGAAAGAGGACAAACTTTTGGAACAACTTAATATGATCTTGAATGGTCTTATATGGTTTTGAAGCAATTAAATAGCATAGATAAAAAGAACATACAGAATAGAGTGTTTAAAATGGGGACAAATTCATTCCGAAATTATGGAAATTATTTTTACTTAGCAGTTTACACTATCATATTTTATACCCAATACTTTATAAAACTATTTTCTGCATTGAACAAGGCATTTCTACTAAGCGGTACTTAAATAACTGGGGCTTCAAATTACGAAATGGCTTCATATTTTGAGCTACTCCAAAGTTAATGAGAATAAATCTGGATGATAGCTGCTACATTGAGCCATAATAAAATGACTGTAATTGCATATTCGAAATGTAACATAATATCGCATTTAATGTGTTAAAATATGCTGCTAATATTCTGAGCAATGCAACATATCCTAATCTTGCTAATACGAGTTTATCTTTGAAATTGGAACTGGAAATAACGATAAAAAACTATTTATCAACATTTATTGAGTCCATATATATCAAAAGTTGTAATTTTGTGTCATAAGATTGATTTGAAAGATGTAATACAATTTTTATATTTGGCCACTATTTTTTGTATTATACCAAAAGTGTAATTCGAACATACTTTTCTCAAACTTTCGATGATGTGTTTGACAGTTTACTGCCTTTTGTTTAGTAAATTTTCTATTCTCTCGTTATTATTAAAGCAATCCATCAAACTCTACCGAATGCATTATATCAAGAAGATTGTATATATAGATATAGATAGATAGATAGATATTTGTGTTGTATATTTGACACGAATAGTTAATTGTTTTGGTGTACACATGTATTAAATAGTATATAGAAGCACGTTTTAGTATATAATAATTTGAGGCAAAAAATTTCCGACTGGTTTAAAAATTAATAAGTCCCTTAGAGCTAATAGTGTAGCAGAAATTTTGCTAGAATATTTACATCAGCAGTATTTAATTTCGAATTCAATAAATAGTCTATAATAGAATTTCTGTATGAATGTAAAAATCATTAAATGGACATTTTATAGATAAATAATAATGATTTGAACAAGAAGTTTTATGTGAATAGAGTATGGAAAAATTAGTAATCAATAAAAGCGTAAATGAATGAAAATTTAAAAAAAATGTATCAATTAAAATAGCCCTATAATGATAATTTTTCTTCATATTCCAATAATCATTTTTGATTATTATGCCAAAACATTACATCATAAAATATTACCAATAATAATTATCTTAATTCTATTTATGATATATTTATTGTCTATCGTAAAATATTCATATTACGTAGCTTAGTGATAAATAATCAAGTTGAAACTGTATATTATATTTCTAATGTCATATTTTTCCTGAGTCGCCGATTTTTTTTTCAAATTCGGTTTTAAGGAATTTCAATACAACTGAATTAAATACAACAAAAGTGAAATATTGCGTAGATAATTTTTATCATTGGTTTGCTTATGTTGAATTTTCCCCATAATACGCAATGCTTGGTAGTTAGATCTGAATATTGATTTTAAAATATACGCAATTATGACTAGTTTGTGGGAAAAACTACGTAGAAATAATGAAAACTGCAGTAAGTTTCTGATTATAATATTCAATTTGCAAATAAAAATTCGTAATATTCCTATGCCTACTTCATACTTCTTATTATATGCTTAAATATTATTATGTATAGAAAACAAAAGCATTCTTTAAATTTATGGTGCTCTTGAAAATTAAGGGCTTTGTCTTAAATAAATTTCTAAAAAAAATCAGCAATGAAACGATTGTTAAGTCATGATACAATAGATTCAACAGCACAATGTGCATTTCTTTTGTAAAGAAAGTTGAGTATTACGTTAATTGCTGAAATTTGTTTTTAAACAATAGTAATTTCTGCTTTCACTTTGTGGTCTCTATTTATCCCAGTCTTTTGTCAAATAAATGTCGGAGATGAAAATTGTGACAAATAGCCAAGATTAATAACTGAACTCAAACAGAAAATAACAAATGGTGAAATTTTTCTTTGACCTCGAGGTATTCTCAGCAGTCATTAACTAACTTTATAATTATAACAGTAAGAGTTTCTAACTCTTTTTATTTTTGAAAAGAGAGATATTTTCTTCAAAAGAAATTGAAAATAAAACATTTTTAATTAGGTTAAACTACCTGAATTAATTTTAATGTTTTAGTTTTATTTATAAAGAATAATAAAATTGCAATGTTTTAATGATGAATTTAATTAAAAAATTAACTGAAAATTTAACTGAATTAAAAATTCCATTTTCAATAATATATGGTAATACTACATGTTACTATGATGTCAAGTGCAAGAAAATTAAATCTCCCATAATATTTTTTAATTTAAAGATTAACTGTTTAAAATTGTTCACTGTATCGAATAATTGCACGGGGGGTCTTTCACATTCTTGACAAAGCAATCAACCATCTACATTTGTTGCATTGATTTTTTTACAATTGCATCAATATAGAAAGTACAATTTTGGCTAATTTTTCATTAAATAGCCTAATTATGATTTCACAATCTGAATATACAAAATTATTCTCAATCTTTTTAAAAAAATTAATTTTTTATTTGTCCATTATTTCGGAAACTTTGGAATCAATTTATTCCAAAGAATGCTAATATTCTGCTAAAAATATCAGCAAGCATTTGCTGTGATAATAATTACCTGTATCCCTTTAGCAATATTTGAAAATGGAATAAAGATTTAAACAAAATATGCCAAGGAATTAAAATTTTATTTAAAAATATTAAATTTATACTTGGTGTTATTTTATTCTTTACCACAATTTTATCGATATTTCATACTATTAAGTTTTAATTCCCGATAAATCAATTAGGACTTTATAAGGAATTTTAAAAGTTGAACGTTAAGAATTAAGAATTCCTTTAAGTAAAAAAGTCTAAATAAAACTCTTTGAGGAAAAAAACTGTGTTCTCTAAAATATATATAACAAGATGAATGGGATAATTTATTTATTTTTGCAACTGGAAAGAACAGTTACATGCGTAGAAGATAGTGTTAAAAAAACTGGGCATTGTGTTTTCCTATCTGTCCTATTCCTTTAAGTAAACATGTTTATTTCAAGTATTTTCTTTTTTATTCAATAAACCTTCGCACCATCAAACATTGTTTACATTTGGGAAACTCAGCTTTCGTGAAATATAATAGGAATTTAATAATAGTTGTTTTCCCGCGTATCCTAAATCATTAAAATACAATGAAACATTTGTGAAACGGCAGACAGCTGAATGTTAGAACAATTTCTATTGAGAAATTCCATTCTAACCGTTTTATCGAATTATGAAATTTTCTGACTGACCAAAACAAGTTGTTTTCTATTACATATTTCATTACAAACTGTAAAATAATACCTATGTTTAGGATCAAATTGTAAATATTTTGGTAACATACTTTGTTTTATGTTGGTGAATATTTAGTTTTGAAATCGACGTTTTCCCCTCCTTGATGTACTCGGGATTTCAATTATTTTATAGATTTTTGTTATCCTCGATAATGTTATTTTTTCAGTATTAAATAATTTAATATTTAAATACATTATTAATTAATCAATAAGTTTGAAACATCAAAATTCGTTGAAATTTCAGAACTCGATAGATAAATAGATCTGTTGATTAAGTAATCACAACAATAAATTATAAATTCATGATTATAACTTATAAGACTAATTTAAAGGAGAGGGTACGATTCAACACTGTGGTTATAACTACGGTCAACTATTGTTGCAAGAGGCGAAGGATCTCATGTTTTGAGAATTCTTTTGCTGGAATCGGAATGAGTTATTTGCTATGCTTTTTAGTTCGTGGACGGAGTTGAAGTGAGTTTTCTAATGAGTTACACTAATTAAAATCGCAGGACGCCATGTATGAGCTGTATGGTGGATCTGCGACTACTTAATTGCCCAGCCCATTTTTTGTGACTTTGGTGACGTGATTTACAAGTGTTACGTTGTAGTAAAGTAGAATTACTCCTCAGACCTTTCGTTCTTGACAAGTTGCCTCAGCTAGGAGTGTCTCATAGTCACTGTTAAAGGTTTCATGTTCGAGGATTTCGTCCATGATATTTTCAAATGTACTAACTACCACTTCGATTAGATGGACAGCAGAACTGCTTCCTTCTGCTCTGTTACATCTGCGGTCCTGGTTGGGTTTTTATCACGTTTCGTAAATTTATATCTGAGCCTTTTGCGTTGGAAAAAAAATCCGGAATAATCACTGATAAATAATTATTTTTCAATATATTTAATTCAAAGAGTGGGAAATATATTTTTCAGTGTCCTTTGAACTAGTCAATTTTGTGAAAAATATTGATATTTGCTTGCTTCTGCAGATGCTAATGCTGGAGTAGTTATTAAAAAGAAAACTGACATTCAGTTTTCCTTATATGTATAGCACTAATTTTTTTTTAAAAATGTATTTTGCTAAGAAATCTGTTCCATTCTTAAATATAATTTGCGGAACTATATAATCTTTTTTTCATGGGAATATTTTATTTCAGGGATATTTGATTTATCTGTGTTTGGAATTTATATTTCTAGAAGCTTCTATGGACTCTTTTATGCATGTTTCATTCGATCATCTCGCACATATATTAAGCTAAGGAATAATTCTCATCAAGAAAAATGAATGTCTTGAGTTCAGTATTGATGGTACAAAGTAATCTTAGGACTCTGAAGGACATGATGTCTAAAATTGTCAGTTTTTGCCAGCTGAAAGTTTGTAGAGGAGGAGGTGGTCAGTTATTGACCATTTTGTGGCCAATTACCTTGAAAAGAACATCAGTTTGACAAATTAGGCCAATGTAAGGATGGACATTGCTAAAGACTACATTCGGTCACAACAAATCCTGCCGATATTACTACGTTCAGTGGGGCAGTATACAAGAAGTCACTCATAATTCATTTTTTCTCTCGCGCAGAAAAATCACAATGTTTTCCATATATCCATCTATCCAATGAATTGATTTGAAATCGGTTGGAATGAAAATATTTCAAAAATTTATTTTCAGTCGCATTATTGAAGAAATTTTATTTAATATGTTCAATAGAATAATGAAACTGCATAAATATTTATATATAGAGTCCGGATTAGATTTTTTCACTTTAACAGCATCATATATGTTTTTTCACATAATTGAGAACATTTTTCTATATAAAAACATTTTAGAAGCTCCTATTAACTCTTTTATGTATGTTTCACACGGTTAATTCACATACATATTAAGCTAATGAATAATTATCATCAGGGATTAAAATGAGCTTTCGACTGTCTTAACATCTTAATGGAAACTAATTTAGCAATATTTAAGCTCTGTATAAAAGTCAACCCTTAAATGGGGAGGTTAGGCATGTCAGACAGCTAATGATAGGCATTCGGTCATTTCTATTCAATTTATAGCTCAATCGAATGGATTGCCCTTTAGTTTCTTTTTCTAGTAACCTTCACTATACACACCATATTTCAACCTTTTTCAGCGAATGATTTCTTAAAATTATCTCAGCTATTTCTTTGCCCGACGTCTCTGAGATCGCATCTCCCTTTTAGTTTTCCAGCGTTGTACAAAGTTGGCTCTAAACAGAGCCAAGTATTATGCAGATGGAGATAACAGAGCCAAGGATTATGCAGTATTATACAGATGGCTCTAAAACTTTGTTCTTAAAACATTATCCAACCCACCAATTCCCGTTATGAAGCAGAAATTGTTTTTATTGATTATTGAACATAAAAGTTTTTGTTGAAAGGTGACATTCAACTGATTCTGATATATATTTGCAAATTTAATTAGTTTTTCTAGTGATAATGCATATTGAAATTTTTTTAAACTATATTAGTATGTCATGAAAAATATCTATAGAATTTTCAGTTTGATGTTTGTACTAGAACTTACCTGTATGTTTCTCCTAGAAATAATAATGCCGATAAGGCAAATAATAAAGGATAATGCCGATAAAAAAAGTTTTTATTTTTTATTTTTCATAAAGGTTCCTTACAATGTTTTCTATATACTTTTGAATATTATAAAATAAATTATTTAAAAAATAATTAGTAATATGTTTTTAAGAATATTATTATTCTTGACATGTAATTTGAGAAGAAAAAATCCTTTCAAACACTATTACTTTTTTCAATAATAATACATATTTTTAAAAATTCTAAAACAAATTTATATGTCAAAAACACTATCTGCAGAATAAAGTATTTGATTTTCACTAAGATTAATACAAATAAATCATTAGATAAATTAACTTAATAAGTCTATATTAGAACATTTAATTTAAGTGAAAAGAAAATGCATTATCATAGACCATGCCACGCCACTTAATTTTTATACTTTTACCTGCTTAGTTAAGTGTTAACTATAATTCTCTTAGGATGAAAAGTTGAAAGATACAACACTAAATAAAAGTTTTTTATATATGATAAATTGACTTTCCATCTAGAAAAATAATTAAAATTAACCTTGCATAAATTAAAGTGTTATATGGTTTAATGAAAGTTAAAAGCATTATATATTAAATGAGGAAGGAGAAATATTTATCCTAGTGTTAATAATACAATTCAGATAAAACTTTCAATCGATCGAACCCCATCGAATCGAAATTTTGTTGGCATCTGCTTTCCTCTATTTTTCTGAAGGCCTTATCAGAGAATCGTTCCATTTTTTACAAGTGCGTTGGCAAAAGGAGCCCTAAAAGTTAGCAGTATTAGTTTTCAGTCTGATAAACCCAAACAAAAGCTCCATTTGATACTTAACTATAGCTCTTTTTTCCCGGATAAATATTTTCCCTCGATATTATACGCGGTTGGTTGAATTTCCCTCGCAAGCAATTTTTTGTAACTATTGCTTACACTTTCAAGCCAACTGAGAGCAGCACACAAAGATAAATATGTTGCATTATCGGCAGCTTCCAGACATAAATGGGAGCAATAATCGGACTTCTGATAAGACTTTCATAATGAATATTTGCTCTACTTATGCAAACTTAACAACACAGAAAAATATATCATTTTGCCGCACATGCAACATTTGTTTTTACAACTTTCTCAACTCATTTTTCCAAACGCTTGAATTTGGTTGATGTCACTAACGTTTTACACAAGATGGCAAATACTTTTTACCGACACAAATGTATGTAATCTTTCATGTCTTCTTTATTAATTATTTAAATATCTTTAATAGTGCAGCAGGAAAAGGAGTCATTTCACTTGTTTTTTATGTCCAGAAATCAAAAGTAGCAAAGCGATCTAAAAGATTTCGGTAGCATTGAAATCTAAGAGAATAACTGAAAAGCAGGCCTATTAAAGTTTTTAAATCAGTATTTATTATCCATCGTTGTATTTAAAACTGATTTTTATTAGTTACTTTTAGTATTTTTTAAAGCAAGCCTTTAAATATTGTTTTAAATATATAATACTGAAAGGTCTATACTCCAAAATTAGAATGACATTAATTATTTGATTGCATTGTAGCACTATTTAATTAATAAAATTTTGTTAATGTAGTAATGAAAGTTGCATTAATTAATTTATATATTTTTTAATTTATTTTATTTATTTAACAATACTATCTTGAATTCTGGAAATGAAACTGCGTTTTTAGAAATTAACTATCATTCGTAAATTTTAATAAAATGTATATCTTTTCAATCATTACCATTCTAATAGTTCCAGCTTCGAGAGAGTTTACTAATAAATATTATTTTTGTAGCTATTAAACTGTAACCAGATTACTCTAATAAAATGGCACAATTCCCATTAACAGAACTTAGTCTCTTGAAAAGTAGATAATGATAAATTTTACTCTGTGATCTAGCAAGAAAAAGAGGAGACCAGAGAAATTAGGCACTGAATAGTCCCATTAGTCTTTATTTTATTGAAAGTTTAATTATTTACATTGGGATACTTAACGTTTGAGTTTCTTAACTACTTCTAGCATTTTATTCCTTCAGAAGACATTAATTTTAAACCGAAACAGCAAACACATTATTCATTTCGATAATCGTTTTAAACTCTATTAACCGACTACTATACTATTAACAGAAAACGAAATCCTGAGAATGATTTTCTTTTGTCTTTTACCAACACATCATAACCAGGATACTTATTTTGAAAATAAGAATTACTGAAATTGAGATAGATTTATTTCATTTGGTTTCAGTTATAATTTTTTTTAAAATATTAAATCTACAATTTATGAATAAATTGAGAAGGAATGAATACTGAAATGAAGAAATGAATATATTGGAATATAAGTATAATATCTATGATTAATAGCTATACTTACAAAATTCGTGATTATAGAATATTAGTATTGTAATTCATATTGCGAAGAAAACGGTTTTAATTTTTAAGTATCACGAACGAATGTAATTTTACATTTTGGAAAGTTTGCGATTGAAATTTTAATTATTTTATGCTACAGAATATTTATTTTCTATTTCATAATAAAGTACCAATAAATTATCATTAAAATGTAAAGTAATTATTATTTAAAAAAAGAAACTATAGAAAATAAAATATTTTTTCATAATAGATACTTTTAGTTATTTATCAATCTGTAATTCCAGGGGTAATGAGTAAAAACAGTAGCCAACTCATATTATTCTACCAAATTAAAAAAATTGGTAATTAAATTGTAGGTAATAAATAAATAAATATTAATTATGAATAAAAATTGCTAAGTACTATAAATATGTATGGATCTGAGCAAATAATTTAATAATTAAAAATTTTAAAAAATACTTTATCATTTTTTCCCGAATTATATAAATTATGTTTTACTGACGCAATTTTTTATACTTTACAGATCATTAACCAGAATTTTAAGCATTGGAAGATAAAATGTAAGTAAATACATTCTAATTATAAGTTTTTTTTCTTCTAGAGTGTATGTGTATTTTTGTGTTTAATTCTATATAAACTATATTTCTTCGAAATACATCATGAAATGGATTTCACTGGAATTTATCACAACCACGTTAAATAAATAATTAAACTAAAGAGTTTCAAGAAGAAAAAAAATTACAAATTTATTGCAGTTATTAACATTATTTTACATAATATTAATTAAAGTGAAATCTCAATACTCTTTTAATAAAAGCCAGCAGTCAATAATACTTATTCGTTTGAAATAAATCAATATAGAAGAAGTGAAACAATATTTCTTTTGTTAAGCCAAACTGTATCAAAACAAAACATCTCAAAACATTAAATCTCAACAGTTACATCTCAAACCATTAAAAAAAATTGCAAGGGGCTGCAAAAAAGCAGTTTTGTTGACTCGCAGAATATGTAAATAAAAGATACGTTTCTTGTTTTCACATATGAAATTTGTTTTTCAGATATCTGAGATTAATTCTGAATTCAATTGTTAAAAATATCATGTGAAGTGTTTAAAATAGCAATGTCGAGAAAAAATGATGAATGTTTCTTTAGTGGAATGTTTTTCTAGAAAGTAAATATTTACTAGTGAGAAGAATAAAATATTTTTGCTTTATTAAATTAAATTATTTAAAATAAAATACTTATTTTAAATTAACCTTTCCAGTTTAGCAGTGTATGGAATATTCATAACATTCTACTATTGTTTAATATAGACTTTTGAGAAATAATTGTTTTATGACGTTAAATTAAAATTTATTTCAGTCAGTATTATTTCAAAATTGCAAAATAATTAATTCCGTTTCATTTTGCCGCATTGAATATGATATTATATCATTAAAAAGATACATCATGAATTAATTAATACTATTTTTGAAAAAGTATTTCGTAAAGTATCATTCATTATATTAATAAAACCGAATGAAATATCATAGAAAATTAAATAATGTGTACCCTATGTGGAATATTGGACGCCTAGGCACCTATGAATTCGTAGGAAACCCAATTTTACTTTGGACTGAATTACTGTTATCCGGAAGTTTTTAATCTCAAAACTCTTTTCGCATAAAATCTTATAATTCATATAATCCTTTTATCGTCTGAAAAGGCTGTTAATTAAAATTATCATATCAATTGAACCATACTATTTAGTAGCAGAAGATTGCCATTCCTTACATAATTTGTTGGATTTCAATCTCTCCTTTCTTTAATGTATTTGCTAACATATTCTTTGTTTGCATTACTGCAGCTTTAATAACAATAAAAAATTCAAATATCTTAATTTGTAATTTTTTGAATGATGGAAGTTTTATTTGAAAATTACAAATATTTCAAATAAGCAGTTTGAAATATATAATAATGCATAAAAAGATATACCTAATCATTTAATAGATTGGAATATTTAGTTTTAAATTGAAAGTAACAATTGAACTAATTTATTAAGTTGCCTATAGCTAACTGTCCTCATATCAACGAAATAAATCAACTGTTTTTCCTTATATAAATTGTTAATTTTCGTATTTCAAACATTCCCTTTACTTTTTTTATCACAAATCCGCTTACAAACTGTGGCAATGGTTTTGCTGTTTGTATTTTCGCTGTTTAGTACGAAAATATAATTTTACAAAGTTCAACAAACTATCTTTCACAATCAATAGATCACCATCAAAATCCTTTTTAAGTGATAAAACAGGAGTATCGAAAATTAAATTCATATTAGCTATATTTCTGATCAATCTTTTTCTGTGGAATTTCTATAAAGTTTCTGATTGAAAATCATCTTTATCTATTCAAATATTTATTTTATTTTGAAAAAGTAAAAAAAAATTATGGAAGGAAATGAAAAATATATAATGAAAGACCAAAATTTGAATTTTAAAATAGATAAAATAATTAGAAATATTTGCAGCAAGGAGACAATTGGAAAATTTTCAATTTTCTGCAATTTTCTTTTAATATTTAATAAGCATAAGTTGCTCACACTCATCTTAGTTCTTCTGTAGAGATTAAATATGCATAAACAGTCACGTGAGACTTGATTTACTGTAAAATAATCTTTTAAAAATGCATAAATACTTGATAAAAGTTCCTTACTTGAGAAAAGGGAAAAAAGCACTCTAGTTAATCGACTGATTCCAGATGTTTATATTCAAGTTATAATTAGAAAAACTAATTATAATATTGTCACTATCATCTTTTAATTACTTTGGAAAACGTTTTGTAAGAGATAATAAGCATATGTCTTTTGTTTCATTTAACTCTTGCTTTTACGCTACTGGTCCCACAAGTCTTCCTTTTTCAGTTAATATTCGA
This sequence comes from Argiope argentata, assembly GCA_026289955.1. Taxonomy (NCBI): domain Eukaryota; kingdom Metazoa; phylum Arthropoda; class Arachnida; order Araneae; family Araneidae; genus Argiope; species Argiope argentata. The sequence continues at coordinate 2,068,101 of JAOUZG010032859.1, read as the reverse complement.
CAAATTCTAAGTGCTATTATTCATTCTTCAATAAATTAGAACATTTTTCAAAATGCCTCTGTAATTTTTCCAAAATGCCATTCTAGCATATTAATTTATAAAACTCTACTTCAGTAATATAAGTGGGAATAATTGAAGTAATTAAATTTCTTCTCTTTTGAAAGGCAAATCCATTGTCTCCTTCTTAAGTTTCACAGTCGTTTAACATCTCCATGAAAAAGTGAAGAGGCATTGATTATTTATTTTAAATAGACTTTTTAAAAGTATAAATTAATTTTAACAGCTGCCGAAGCTAATTTATTATTTATTTTTGATGCTGTTTCTTGACATATATCGCAGTTGTGTGTAATAAGTAAAGAGTTTTAGAAATTGATGACATTTTCGGATTGATTTCCCTAAACAGTTGTGTCAATAATTTTTTTAAGTAAGTTTTGTTAAAGAGATGATCAATGCAGAAGTATTTCAAAGAATATCCAAATTAAATAATTTCATCTTAACTAAAATCATTCATATAATAACAATAATAAATATATAATTTTTTTCTTACAATTGCTATAAAATAATGTCAAATCATACGTTTTTTAAGAAATATTTTGTTATAATAATGTAATTCTTGGATATGTGCATTTGAACAAATTTATATTTATAGACTGGATAGTAAATGAGAATTCAACCATTAAATTTGGGAAATTTTATTTGCAATAAACATACATTATTCAAAATATACAGCAGGTAAACCGTCTATCCTACAAATGCAACCTACAATTAGGCTCTGTAAGAAATTATAGACAATGTTTTGTAAGAAACAGAGCATTGTCTCTTGGGAACAATGCTTTGTAAGAAATTATGCTAACAAATTTTTTTTGATTTTTATTTAAGGGTATATAGAAATGTCTGTGATTTTTCACAATGTATATTTAAACACATTCTAGATTAAAACTACATTTACTGTCTATTATTGTTTAAAAATCATATATTCATAAATATGACGATTGTATAGATATTTATGAAATTTCAAAAAAGTTTCAATACATTTATAATTTTATTTAACAATTATCCTTTTCATCCTCTCCAAATGACATTTCATTTAATTTGAATGTGCATGCTGTCTTTTCAGAAATTTAGGATGAATTTTTAAATATAAAAGTACACAAATGACGTTCTATAATTATTGCGGTATAATTGGCCTCTTAGATAGATATTTTCAACGGATTATTACAGAATAAATTACACTGAAATAAAAATAATAATAATAAAAAGAAACATTAAATGTTTTATTATTATTTATAATCAAATAGCCTTTCGAATAATTTGGTAATTTGATATTTCGATACAAAATAACTAGAAAAAACGTATTTTTTAAATAGTAATATACTTATGTGAAGGAAAAAAAACAATTTATTAATTTTCTTAAATTAATATGTAATCACCAGAAAAGATTTATAAAAAATACCACTTCTTTATATATATATATATATATATATATATATATATATATATATATATATATATAATGTAATGCGCATGCTAATTTTAAAGTTATTATTCATATTATTCAGCTATTGTTAATAATAATAATAATCAATCAATAATATTAAAAATAATATATAGGTAAATTAGTCAATCTTAAATTGATGAGCATATTATTTGTGACGATTTTCTGTGATTGAGATTCAAGGATTTTATCGATTTCCGACAATATTATTGTTATTAATTTCTTAATAAGCTATCTTTCGAACATCATTTCTGTGCAATTTTCTTGCAAACCCTTTTTATTTAACAATATCAGACATTTAATACATTAATAATCACAATAAAATGTGTTAATTTTATATTTGTTCAATTTTTGGGAGTTGATTCAAAACCTAAAAATAGCATTTTCTTAATATGTTTCTTTTTACTAGTTCATAGAAAATCAATTAAATTAAAGCCTTAATTAGGAAATGACATGTAAATTAATTTTTTGTTTAAGTTTTTTTAATGACATAATTTCTCTTAAGAGACATCCGACTAAAAAAACCTTCTTCAACAAAAAAAAAACAAGTGTTAAACGTGATGAAATCAGCCTCTTTTAATTTCCGATGAGCGTGAGTCTAATACCAGAACATAAAAGATAATTGAAATTATTTTTTCTGAATTATATTACCTTTCTTGTTGTGAATTTGTAGAAGTAGGTATATCTCTTTACATAGTCAATCTTCGTATTCGATATTATTTGATACTGCTGATACGACAACTGAATTGAATGAATATTACAAAAAATAAAGATAGCTAAACTAGACCTCGAGCTGAGTAAATAACTGCTCTAAAATGAATCCGGCTAAGCAAACTGCTCTTTTATATGGAAAAATATTGTTCCATTCTTCTAGCAAGTTTAATGTGCATATTTTTCCATCAACTCGATATTTCTAGACTTCCACTAGACGGCGTATATAAGAAAAAAATATTACATTATAGAAAATAAAGTCAAATAAAATGAAAAGAAAAAGAAACTTTTGCTCTAATCAATTTTCGCATCAAAAACAAAGTTCCTTAATTAATTATTCCCGTCTGTGGTTAAAAGGACATCTTTACATTCTTTCCTGCTCTATTATTTGAACAAAACATTTTTGTTCTATTTATACTCTTTGTAATTAATTGTTTCTAAAAAAGTTGGACTCACTAAACCTGGTCAGCGATAGATTTAACGCTTTGTTTAAAATTTAAGAAAACTGGGGGGGGGGGGTCTTATTGGAATTTTATTTGAAGTAGCATACATCG
>JAOUZG010032859.1:1981402-2060341 GCA_026289955.1 Argiope argentata | reverse complement strand
ATATATATATATATATATATATATATATATATATATATAATACATTTTAATTTCGGGACCATCATTTGGGCTCACTCTGTGCACGACCTTCACGTATGACAAATGGTTCAAAAATTGTTTGAAAATATAATCTTCGTCTGTGTAAAAATATAGTGTCATACTTCAAAAAATGTAGCATTCTTTTGCAGTTTATAATATAGTCTATTTATACCATGACAAAATTATTTCCCAAATATTTTATCCAAGATGTCTGCGTGAAAATTTGATATAGGAGAACCTTCGAAAAAGCTGAAATTGCTTATTTAGATAAAAATAGCTCCAGGCTAAAATAATCTATGTTTCGACAGTATTTATACTATGGAGCTAAAATATTAAACCTGATATGTTTTTTTTTTCCTTTTTTACGTCAAACTTGAAGAATGATGTATGCTATACATATGTATGACCTTCATTTCTTAGATGACCTTAACATAATGGCAGTGATTTTTTAGCTATTTAACGCTACGGGTTATCGTTTCTAAAAGAGATAGTTTTCTCTTCCTTAAAAGGTTTCAGTTATGCATTAAGGTTGGAAATATTATAGTTTAACCTACATTTACGTAGAAATTCTCATTGTCATTATTTACACTTACTGCAGCTTAAATGAAAAGGTGATTTAAATTAGTCATATTAAAAGAAAGATAGTATTATGGCAAATATATTGATGCGTGATATATTGATAAAGCACAATTTTAAAAATAAAAAGAGGTTCGAGAAGTTTTGGCTCACAATTACATGTATAACCTTAAAAAATTACCAAATTTAGATAGAGCATCTAATTTGCAAATTCTGTCGGCATTGCTACGTTAAATGGTGGCGGTATGGTCGACTGTACACAAGAAGAACAACTAATTTGTAAAAAAAATCCCGGTATAAAATTTTAGAATATCATCTCTTGATAATTTTTCCTTCAATTGTCACTTAATTACATCATACAAAATAAATATGAGCAATCTTTCAAGGTTTTCCGCTGCATTATTGAAAATAATATCAAATTTAAAAGGGCTAGAAGAAAGTAATTCCAATGAACTTATATGAATTAGAAGCATTAATGTACAGAAGAATTGATTAACCATCAGAAAGAGTGGCATCACGGAGAAAGATTTTTGTCTAAGAAAACAAGTTATCAAAAGAGCGATAAAATTAGAGTATCACTAAGACTATATATAAGCTAGTAGTTATTACTACTCTGAGGATAATTTCTCGATAGATGGGTAAGGAAACTAGAATCAAATATCTCAGAAATTAAACATCGTACTCATTAGGGTAGCATATTCTACTATCGTTCCTAAAGATACACACACTTGATACGTGTTCATTGGTGTAGTGAGCCGATTGATTGGAGTGACTCATTCGATTGTCAAACATGTTGGATCAACAAGAGGATCATACCCTCTTCAAATAGGAGAGTCGTTTTAGTTTGAAAGCGCATAAAGGCCTCAAATGACATGAAGAGACTCCGAAAATAGGATTAACTCCAGTAATATGACAGACACAATTTTCTATGTTTGCTGTTTCCATGTGGTATGATATAATATCGTAATTAAAGAAGGAAATAAAATTTGCATTTATGAAGAATAGTATCGTTATAAATAAACCTTATGACTTAGTAAGTAAAGTGTCCAGATGAGAATTCAGTTCAATTTGCTAATGTCCCATATTTTATTTTCAAGAAAATTTATAGCAAAAGTCAATCATGTTAATGTTAAGAATGCTGTAAAGTACAGATACTACTAAAAATGTCTAGTTACCATGATTCCACAATTTAGTCACTCTCAAATTGTCGAACTTGAAAAAAATAAAACAAATGTTGGTTGACCATTGCGCTTTTCTATCTCCAGAAATTCTTAATATTCTTGCTTTAATTGTGCGCAAGTCTATGTTATGATATGGGAGGACTTATAGGAAACAATAAAAAGCAACGTGTTTTTCCTTTTTGCTAATCTAAAGTGCCAAAATAAAGAAAAGAAAGAGGATACATATTTTTCTTTGAACTTTCTCAAAACATTAAATACTTTTAACTTGTGCCATATTTTGTTCTTCGGACACAAAAGAGAATACTAATTTGAAACATCTATAATTTTGGGTGCAAGACCAAATAAGAAATCTTATTTTTCTAATTATTTGCCTTTAGAGTGTTGACATGTACAAGGAGAAATCACCAAAGAAATTTTTTATTTCAAGGAAACTTATAATTCTAATGTCCTGAATATATGTTGAATTCCATTCATGCAGTTCGTTCTTTAGATATCACAAAATCATGTTAACATATTCAAATCCAAAAATGTTGTTTTTGCAATAAAGATGATAAAATAATGTAAATATCCATAGAAATCTGTATAAGTAAAATTTTTCATCGATTATAATGCTTGTATATTGCATTAATTCATAAAAATAACTTAGATTTTTGAAATGATAGCTCTTTGATAATAGTGTAAGATCAATGGCTTTCCTTCACTCATTCTGGTACATCATGGTACCTACATTCCATTCGGAGCTGATCCCAACTAAGGAAAACTTTTCAATCGATAGATTAACTGTACTTATTACTTCAAATCGATGTATTAGCATTAATTAATATCATCATGTTTCTCGAAATACACTTATGTACTAATTCTTCTATGCCCGGTTATATGTTGTTCTCTCTGTTTTCTCTCATTAATAATAGTTTCGCTAAATTATAATAATATATATACATTTTGAATCAGCCTTTTTAATGAATCATTATAATATATTCATTTTGAATCAATATTTTTGTTGAATCATTATAATATATTCATTTTGAATCAATATTTTTGTTGAATCATTATAATATATTCATTTTGAATCAATATTTTTGTTTAATCATTATAATATATTCATTTTGAATCAATATTTTTGTTGAATCATTAGAATATTTTCTTTTTGAATCAATACTATTGTTGAATCTTTATGCAATATTTCTTTTGAATCAATATTGTTGTTGAATAGTTATGAAATATTTCTTTTGAATCCATATTTTAATTGAACTAATATACATTTTTAAACAATATTTGTTTTAAATAATTATATATTCCTTTTGGAAGTGCCAGAAGATATTATATAAATACTACTATGCTGGCTAATTGATTCCTTGTAACGTTAAGCTGAAAAAGTTCGCTTTTCCCTCTAAATGAATCCTATATACTTATGAGTCTTTGGATATCGTTATAATATATTCATTTTGAATCAATATTGAATTCTTATACAATATTGTTGAGTTCTTGTACAATATTGTTGTTGAATCGTTATACAATATTCATTTTGAATCAATATTTTCGTTTAATCACTGTGCAATATTTATTTTCAATCAATATTTTCGATTAATTATAATCTATTCATTTTGGAACTGCCAGAAGATATTATAAATAATACTACGCTGATAAAATCATTTCCTATAATGTAATACAGAAAAAAAATATTCACTTTTTCGTCTGAAGGAATCATATCCTAATGAGTCTTTGGAACATTAGTATAAAATATTTTATCAAGAGTTTCAATAAAAAAGATTATCTTTCACTGAATATCGTATCTTCTTTCGCCCAAAAAGTTCTTAGTTATCATTCGAAATTATTGCATCTTAAATAACATAAGATTGAAAAATCTTCACTAAATCGTAGTTCTATCTTTATTAATACATTTTCTCATTTATAGTAATATTTCTGAAAAAGTCTGAATGCTTTTTAAATTGTTTTGAAGGTATTTAATTCAATTAACGTTTGAAATAAGAAATTATTAAATTATTTTAAAATTAATGTAACATAATCACTTTTCTAAAGCACTATGATTTGTTATTATACACATAAATGTTTATTGTATTTATTCTCTCGGATTATTGATAATATATTATTACCAGAAGAGATTTAATTACAGTTACAAACCATTCATCATAACCGTTTATCAGATTAAGTAAATTAGACATTGGAACATTTTTTGGTACTAATGTACAATTAAATAAGCCATAAAATTAAATTATATCCAAATAACGAAATTAGTGAAACTTGCAAAGATTTAGCGTGAAGTAACTCATATTACGAAAAAAAGAATTCATATTTAATGAGCCAAGAACATCTGTGTACCATCATAAAATGTACTATCAATTCAGTCTTAGTTCCACCCGTTATATTTCCACCTAATTATTTAAAATTAAAGCTCATAAATGAATAATGCATATGCAAATGAATATGCTCATAATGCACATGGACAACCAACCAGTTTGATTTTCTCTGAATATATTTTTTTTTTCAAAATTTGATGAAATCTGTAAATTTGATTTAAAGTTTAAGTAATTTAAAACAAATATTCATTAAGTTCAAGGCTTTTTTTAAAATTATCATGATCTTCAATATAACGAAAAGAGAAGACACATAAATTTAAAAATATGTTTTTTTTAATCAAGAAGGTCTAAAATAGAAATATATCTTAATATCTCGAGGCTTTAATTGTTTGAAAATTGTCATACTGTCTCCTTACTTCATGCACTATGTAGTAATAATTTCATATTCAGGAAATTGTGTTTAAAGAAATCTACCAAGCGAGTTTGCCAACGCCGTCTCTCGACAAATATTACATTATGAGACAGTTTCTCTAAATATAATCATTAGAGATTTGTATTAAAAAATTATTAAAATTCTATTATTTATATTTCTTCTATTTCAATTCCGAGGCATTAATTTAGTTTCATAACCATCGAAATAATAATATTATTTCTAAAAGTAACGTTTGATTTGATTAAAATTTAGATTCAAAACTTAGACATTTTCTTCTTACAGAAAATTGTAATTTTTCTTCATTTTCACATTGATTTTATAAAATTGCTAAAAAATAAAAATATCATAACGTCATATAGATAATTCATGATCCAATAACTTCCTTGAAGAATTTTTTTCAGAATATTCTTTAAGATGATCAATTTATATCAAAAGAAAACTTAAAAAGAGGTCAAGAAAAAACTTCACTTTGTATATATATATATATATATATATAGTATAAAGAAAGAAGTTTTAATAAAGAAAAAAAAGATTTGAGTTTATCTAAGCGGAAGAATTTTCAGAAAAATATGGAAATAATTTTAATACTATTATATACTTGCTATATTCATAGCCAAGATTTAAAAAGTTTGTAACAGGATTTTTTTTAATTTATGTTTGGCTTATGTATACATATGTATAGAGAGAGAAAAAAATAAATATAGAAAAAATATTTAGTTGACTAATTTTCTTCTTTTAGGCTTTTATTATAAAACACCAATCAATTTATTTTTCTTTTTTTAGAATTTATAATTGGAAATAACCTTTAAAATAGTTTTTATCAAATTCAAATCCGGTGGGTGATACTGATAAGAAAGCATAATTTAATTAAATTAGTTAATTAACTCTGATACTAATTTCAATTATAAAAAATGATAAAAAAAGTTATGAAAAAATTTCATTAATATATTTCTTCAGATGGTATCGATGTAAAAGACTTCAAAAACTTTAATTCTCATGAAATAGATGGAAATGAAAAATTTATTTATGAATTCTTTGAATATAAACTGAACTAAGTCAAAATGTTTTAAGGCCTTTGTAATGTTTAATTTTTTAATAAATTAATATAAAATTATTTCAATTATTTAAATAATCTTAAATACTGTATGATTAATTAATTTTAAAAGGTGGATATGCAATTACGACATATTCTAAGAGATTTATTTTATTAGTTTTAACTTTATAAAATTATTATATTGTTCACGATTTCTATTATTCTTGGAACAATGAGATTAAATTTTATTTCCGTAAACTTAATACAAATGCCATTCGCTATCAATGAGATACAACAATATATATTTGTGGAAAATAGCATTGTAAAGAAGTTAGGAATTGTCTGTTGAAACCAAATGAAATGTATACCGAATATATAGTAATCATTTTTCGGTCTATTGAAGTTTTGATGGTAAAATATATCATGTATGTTAACATCATCTAATGGTTGCATTGCTCTGATTGAAATTTCGAATGATTCTTTGATATGCATGTCCATCCGTCTGTTTCGACAGATGCCACTGCATCTGCCAAACGTAAACTCATATATGTTCATAATGAGGATGAATTCATTGAAATTCATTATTTTATACGGTGCAAGTTGTTGAATATTGAGATGAAACAGAATATATAACTATAAATCCAACACTTTCAGAATATGTGTTTGAGGCAACATTATTCATTCTAACGAGAGCCAAATTTGAATCATTCAAATATCACATATTTTATTGAAAAAAAGTTTTGTCTTTGTAATTTCGTTACAATCGGGATATTTACAAAATGCAAGTTTTTACGCTATAGAATTGATTTTATAATTCCATTTACCTTCATTTAAAGCTATACAGAATTGTAATCACAATGTGCATACCCTTAGTAGCACACAAATATTGTACAATATTGATAAATATTCATAATATTGTTTAATATTGTGGAACAATGTTTAATATTATATAATTTCGCACAATATTGTACAATATTATGCTCCTGGGATTTTTATTTTACAAATAATATATTTTTACATGTTGGCGTAATTATTTTTGCATGTAAATTGTACATGAAGAAACCAAAAATTAAGAAATATAATAATCCACGTCTCTTTGTATCATAATTGTATACATGGAAAGATAATCAGAAAGATGAGTATTTATATAGGTTCCCCCTCTTAGTTTTACATTTATGAGGATATTTCTAAAGTCTAAAAAATAACTTATTTCTTTTCTAGCCTATAACTGTAGATTTGTGTTAAAAATACTTTATAAAATTCACCCTACTTGAATTAATAATTCATTAATAATAATAATATAGCTCTTTGTTAATAATTTATTTAAATAAGCCTTTACATTAATGCAGTTATGTTAAAATCTAGTAAACCATATACGGATAATTATTCATGAAAAAAAATTTAATAGTATTGTTTTGAATCAGCTGAAATATATAAAACAAGGCTTTCAAAAATAAATTAGTTCAGCAATTTTCTAAATTAATAGGATAAAATCTAAATTAGAATTTATCCCTAATATATAAATTTAAATCTGTTAAAAGGAATTATCATTTATGTAGAATTAATGTTTAATTTCTTTTAAATTAATAGTGGGGCACTGCAAATAATCATTATATCGTGTATATTGCAAAATTCAAAGTAACAGTGATATTAATTTTAATAAATTTCTGAAATTAATCGAGAATTACATTAAAATGATAATTTGAATTTTGATACATTTAAAAAAATAATTTTAAACTAAATTTTAAAATTCTAATCAAATTTTACAATAAAAACCCATTTTACAAGTTGTCTATAAATCATTTTCAATATAAAAAAATTGATAAAGTTGGTTACTTTTTTGCTTATAGATATTATTGATATTTCAGTTATTATGTTGGAACTGTATCCGGATTCGAATAAGCGAAACATTATCGCGGAAATAAATAAAAAATGGTAATAAAATATTAACATCAAAGAATGCTCCAACCTAGTTTAAATCTCTATATTTGTTTTTTATGTAAAATGGATGTGAATCCCTTTATTTTGCTCTTAACGTCTAGACAAAATTTCTTTGAGTACATCTATTTGATGCATGTTAATTTTTTTTTTTGGAATTTAGAAATTCCTATCTTATTTTTAAAACAGAATTAAATACCTGTCCTTTTATGACATATTCCCCTTAGGGACAAGAGTTAATGGAATCAAGCGTATTTTTTATTGAATTCTATTAAGCATGATTTTTTCTCAACTATTTTCTATAATTTAAAATATTTTCATTTATAAAATTTTTTCTTCCAACATTTGCAGATTTTTTTATTACTAAAGTATGTTGTAAGATAACTATTTTAAAAAAAGAAATGAGATAACATTTCTAATAAGTGTATTTCAATAGTTCAACGTATTTTCTAAATAGCATTATTTATATTGTTTAAAAATTATTAAAAATAGGAGTGTAGGTTCCATTTCATAATATTATTTATAATTTATTTAAATTTTCAGTTATTTTTGTTATCAGAAAGTAATTTTTTGTAGTTTTGATCATTCTAATTTATTTACAAAATATGGAACATTATGAAAATGCTTTTTTAAATTTATTGTATCAGTTTTTTGACTGAATCTTATACATTAATACAATCGAGAAATGTTAAATAACAAACCTTTTGTTCAAAGTAAAAGTTCATAATTTTAACAATGTTGTTGTTTAAAAAATAAAATATATCCAGACTAGAAAAACGAAAAATCTCTAAGCCTCTAAATACTAAGTTTAAACAAAAAAATAATGTTCTTCTCACTTATAAAACTAACAATGAGAAATTTCCCAATATGTAAAAAAAGGGGAAACTCAACAATTTTTTAGAAATAAATACTCATTTAAAATGTAAAATATGACAAAAAATTAAAGTACTACGCATAAAAAAAACTTGTCTCCACACCATAAAAGCATATTACATATTCCTATCGAATATAATACTTCAAAGCGCTTTCACTTTAAAGAAACTAGAGATAAAAAATACAAGAAAATTCAAAATAATGTTAAACAATTGTATATGATAGAATAATTATTTTGAAAAAAAAAAAATCGTATATGTGAATGGCATTCTTAAAGATAGTAAACTAATGTTTTTAGAGTTTTATGTTTTCTTGATTTGACTGAAGTATTTTTTTATAACTATAAACTTATTTAGTAAATTTTTCAGAAAAGGGGGGATGCTACAATACCCAGGAAAGCATAGTATTCTTTAACATTTTTTTTTGAAAACTTGAAGGATGTACACTCACACATTCCAGGCAGAAAGATTTATTTTGGAAGGCAATAATCATAACAAAACTATCGCATCGCAAGGTAGCGGTACAGAATAAAGGAATACAATCGAGAAATGTTAAATAAATTTCATCTTTTTTTTTCTTGTTTCAGTCTACCCCTTCCTCGAAATACAGTAATAAGTTAAAGTTCTTACTTTTGAGAAGTTAGTGCTTTTTCTTTTTAAGTATTTCTCTTCTCTATTGCTTTTGTTTTTAAATAAAACTGTAAAAAAATTACTGAGGACAGATTTACAATCAACATTTACCTACTGAAATCCTAAGGAAATCAAGAGCAAAGATAAAAGTTTAGAAATTTCAGCAAAATTTATAATTATTTTGGGTAGAAATAAGAATTGATATCTTATAATTTTATTTCTTTTAACCGCTTAGGCGTAGAGAATTTTCAACAAATATGTTTGCTCTCTCATTTTTTAACTTCATTATATTATTTATTTACTATCATCAATAACGAAATTGCAGTCCTAAATTTCTAGAATGTTAATGTAAAGTAAAAATAAAGATAGTTTTATGATGATTAATTCATAAATATCTAAGCTGTACAGCAACTGGAAAACAAATTTCGTAATAGCACTTAGATTAAATGCTTAAAAATGAATACTTTTTTAAAAAAGTTTCAAAGAGTTCTATACGTTTTAAAATGAATTGTTTGCTTCGGTTATAGTTAGTAATGAATAGTTAGCCACAATTTCTTCAATTCAGAGCTAGTATACCATTTTCTTCTTAAAGATATTTTCTCTAATAGTGTAGTAACTTATTATTGATATTGAAATTTCACAATCATATTTCTACCTCGAAAATTTTTTTAGGATTAATAGTTATTTTCTTTGCCATAGACACTTTAGAAAATGGAAAATGCATTTGAAAGCTATATAAGACTTGAAATCTTGTGAATTCAAAACCTCATCATTTTAATGCAAATGATTTAAAAAGTTGCATTATGCAGTATATGTATCCTTAAGGATATTATACTGCTTCATTTAAAGTAATTTTTCATGCAGATTAAAAAAATTCTTTTGAGTTAAATATTTTAATTTTCTAAAATTTGTTGTAATTTTTAGTTTTCTATTTTTGATCGAAATTTAAATCTCTTGAATTTATTTAATTTTATCTGCTTCACTTTTTTATCATACCTTTTAGGGTATTTAAGAAGGTTTTTTTTCAATATTTTACTCTTTAAAAATATTATAAATTAAAGAATAAAATGTTAAAATAGTTGGAATTAAAAACAGGAATGTTATTTTTCAGTTATTAGTAAATTTATTTCTGTTTCAATCATTGTTCTTTCAATCCATATAGTCCCTATTCTCTCTTCCAAAATGCTTCAAGTAATTGTAACGAAACAAGAAAATATAACGAAATATACTGTATTTGTTGTTTAAATCTTTTTTGAAATCTTTTTTCCGTCAATTTTTCAGGGTAAAGTATGGTAAGCAAAAAGATAAGAATTGCCTCCAAATTTGCATTTTTCTATAATATTTTGAAAAAAAAAATCATTTTCCTATTAATGCTAAAACAAGTCTTTATCTTGAGTCTGAGGAAGTAATTTATAGTCTTTCCTCTAAATATTCAATAGTTTTCATTTTTTAAAATTTTATCAGAACTTCAAGTTGAATGTCTGGACTAGTTATTCAAAAGCTAATGGACGAATTATATATATATTATAGGCAGTAAAATACCAAAAAAAACATTGCTTCTTTTAAAATTTAAAATGCGAAATTTAAAATGAAAATAATACTTAATTTATGTTAAGACAATGGCAACGATCATCTTCCAAAAAATTTTAAATAGTATTTAATAAGTTGATTCTTTTAATACATTTTACTTATGTTTCGCTTTATTTAATTTAGCTTTCTAAAGTTATTTGTGTGCAAAATTCAACTGAAATAAATGTGTTCACAATCGTTTTATTTTCCGTAGAATGCACAGCATTCATTCTGAATATGTTTTATTTTAAATTTAATTCAGAAAAACATTTGACTTTCTCTAATTTCTAACAGATTCTTATAAATAGAAACGAAAATAGATATTAATTAACCTAGTTAAAATTACAATTTATATGATGTTTCATATTTTTAATCTTTCCTACTATAGTTCCTCTTCTCTCATGGGAAAAAATAAATAAATGGAACATCAATTTGGAACCTGGTTGCTTGGATATCAGAAATGAACAATATAAAGTGTTTTCATAACATATTAATTTTAAGTATTATAGGAATGAATATTCAGAGAGTCTAGATGATAAGCCACAAATGCAATATCTAATTTAAATCTTAAGGCATGTATATAAATTGCATTATTATCATGCTTCGCTTATGTCAAATGTCACATTACATGGCAAAAAACCATTGCATATTTTAGAAATGATAATATTAAAAATTCAGGAATTTTATGGATACGAAAAATAATAACGATTTTCCCCTTCCTTATTTAGATATTTTTCAATAAAATTCCAAATGTTAATTTAAAGAACAAATTTCCTTTATAAATGAAACACTAAAATCTACCTAGGTTAAACCTATCCTAGTCAGAAAAATACTTAATGCAAAATATAGATCGCCAACATTAGACCAATCTTTAGTAAAGAACCTTTTTTATTATAGTTTCATCAACAATTAATTAATCATTCAAAGTAACATAGCAGTATAAATGGGTATTCGGAATATTTTCATGTCTTCACTTAAAAGGTACATTTTCAAGTTTTTCCCCTGTTTCGAATTTAGTTGACGCTATCACACGGCATCACCCACTCTAATATATTTTTCTAATTAATTTGTCTAATTCAGTATTTCCCTAATTAATGAAGAATTCACAAAAATTCGCAAGTTAAATATTCAATCTCATGATAAAAATACTTTTTTTACTTATTTTCTAGCACGTTTCTATAATTATTCCTCTTATAATTATGACATTGTCTTTATTCTTACAAATTACCTCTATCGTCTGAACCAATGACCAAATTCTAAGCATTTTCTTGTAAAAAGATGAGGGAAAGTCGGGAATTTAGTTTCTGAAAATTTCAAAAAAGGAACCCAATTTCTAATGGGGCCGGCTCCTTGGCTTATGGCTAGCACATCTTCCCCGTGATCTGGGCGGCCCGGGTTTGAGTTCCGGTTCGGGCATGTTTGTTCCTCTGTGTGCGAGAGGCCCCCCCTGGGCTGTGGAAGCAAATGTGATGAGTGAGTAGCCAAAATCGTTCTTTTTGCCCTAGTTGGCACAACTACAAGACAAGAGACGCTGATTAGGCTTAAATCTCAGACTATCTCAGTGAGCTTGTCCATGGCAAGTGCTATAAACAACAACAACAATTCTCTAATGGCACATATATTCTAAAGAACTTCAAAAATACACGGTTATTCTAATTTCAACTTGAAAAACTAAAGAATATAAAAACTTCTTTTTGTAACAAAAAAATAACGCACAAAATTTCTTAGATAAATGGTTATTACAAAAAGTCATATGAAGCAAATATATAACCTCAGAAATTCCACCTGATATGAAACAAAACATATCTGGTTTAATTTCTGTCTGAAGGAAAAATTTACAAAACATTCATCAAAAAGTAACATATTTTATTCTTCATATATCTTATCCCCATTAAAGTTCAACGTTAACTTCTACCTTTTGTCATGGTTTATAATGGGTTCTAATTTTCATGTAAAAAGATCTTTCGCCCCACACTGCTTTTATGCTAATACCTTAGTTCTTTTTAAATGAGATTCTTCAAAGAAATTACTACATTTTTTTTTCTTTTTAAGAAATATATAAATATTCATGCTTCTCTTTAAAAAATTAATGCGTGAATATTTGTATGAAATAGACATCTACATAGTGAATCCCTTTAAATTCAATTTAAATTCATTTGATTCACTTCAGGATATGTAAATATCGTATAATAATAATAAAATGCACACATTTAGAAAAACAATACTGATACACACTTTTAAGAATAACGCCCAAAGCATGTTAAATTGTATTTAAATTCTTACAATGTATCAAGTTACAATTAGGCTTAAAATTCTCTAATTTTAAGCCTAATCTGGTTAAGCATTTGTGCAAAGGTTTCTGTTCAAAAATTCATAAACATATTTGTAATTTCTAAATTTTGAATTATGAGAAAAAATGTGACTTATGTAAAGAGTCATACAAGTTGTGACTCTTGTGTAACTTTATTTGATTTCCGTTCTCTGTGAAGTGCAAACAAGAGTAGACTTGATTTCAAGTAGAACAGATTTCTGCTTACGGTACTATTTTTAATTCTATCAAAAATCTGCTACATGTTAACTCTATTGACTATCACCTTTCTCCTAATTAGACAAATTAATTAATTAATACCATCGTCATTCAACTGCGATGAGGAGATCAAAGTTCGTGCAATTAATTTTCAATCCATTTAAAACCCAATGTTCAATCACAATATAATTGAAAAATGGGGTGAATATTTATAAAGATAAATCCTTTAAAGGCGGAGTAAGGATGAACCGAATACAAAATTAACACATTTTTCACTGCATTTTTTGTAAACT
The DNA here is from genome assembly GCA_026289955.1 of Argiope argentata. Classification (NCBI taxonomy): domain Eukaryota; kingdom Metazoa; phylum Arthropoda; class Arachnida; order Araneae; family Araneidae; genus Argiope; species Argiope argentata. Next base: position 2,046,932 of record JAOUZG010032859.1, on the reverse strand, counting down.
ATTTTTTACAAAAAATTCAATTAAATCTCTTCTATTTAAAAACTTCTATTTTCAATTTTTATTAAAATTTTTCATTAATGCACCAATAATATGTTTATTCACCAAATAAGGTTTAATACATGGAAATGATTCAAATATATAATTTAAATTTAAGAAAAATGAATGGTCAAAAAATCAAAGCTGTCTCTAAACTAAAATCAATTATCAACACTAACATTGTTTTCTAATTTTTTTTATATAGTTCAATATTTTTCGTGCTTATTTCCATATTATTGCTTTTTCCCCAAAGACAAAACAGTGTCTATGTATTTTTGAAATTCTGTGCATTAAATCTCTTTCCCTGCAAAAACAAGAGCCTAAAGCATATAAATAGAATTACAAGAAATTCCTTAAAATATGCTAAGACCACAAATCAAAATTCAAGTCCAATACAACAAAAACGCGAATCGTCTGGAGTTTAAAATGCTTAAATTTAAATCTGATGTTTTCTATGCTAGATCCCATTAAGAAAATGTTATTTCTATTTTAGGATAAACCGCAGTACACGATAAAGGAAATTTCTACAAAATAAATGAAATGTTTCCGGAAACAAAAAGATTATTTACTACTTTTAAGAACTTCAAGAAGCTCAACGTCGGAACAAACCAGCCTTACATTGCATTCCTCGTGATTTAAATAAAAAAAGACGTGTCCCATTCCCGATTCGATGCACCAAGTCTTATTTCAATATCCAAAATGTTTCAACGAATCAAAAAGTTTAAAAGCTTTTCCTAAATCCTTTTCGGAAAAATCTTTTCCGATTTGCCAAAGATGAATAAGAAAAGTTTCGAATGTCTTTTTTTCGGGTAGTGCCAGGAGAAGATCGAAAATGCAAGAATTCCTTCAAAATTTTATTCTTTTTGAAAACTAAAATAATCTAATTGCATCACAACCGTTTTTATTCTTTGAAAACTTAACTAATCTTGAAAATATCCACTTAAAGGTATAAATTATCTTCAAATCATCGTGTTTATATTGATACACCTGATTATTTCTTCCGATCATTTAACTTTAGAAACTTGAATATACATAATTAAAAATATTTTTTAAACAAATAATTCCTGCTGTTTTAAAGATTATTAAAGTCAATTATATTTATTCGAAGAATATAGTTGTGTTCTTTGATAACTTAGACTTTTTAGTTATATTTTTCTAATATGCTAAATTGTTCGTATCAAAATAATGCTAATCATTTTGACAATCATTACAGTCTGTAACAATCGATAAATAGAATTATGATTGTTCAAACTGTATACATTTTTAGTTAAGCTAAATTTCACACTTGATAATGTTTGTCGATTGATATATGAATGTAAATCCTAAATAAAGATAAAAGGTATAAATACCTTAGTGTAAATAATAAATCATGATTCGTGGTTTCATATTTATTTATACAACCTCTGGAATTTTGATGGAAAGCGGGCGAAATATTTATCTTCCATTTGAAACAAATGTTATTGTCTGATGATCAAAATATATCGTTTAAATATCGGTGTTTCTTTGTTCATAGGTGCATTAAGTTGAAAAAAAGTAAAATTACAGATTCAGATTACAAATTTGTGAAAATGTTTCTTTAGCATATTAGTGCCATTGCAAGGGAGATATATTTAGAAGGTTTCTTGTCATGTAGTAATAATAAATAAAAGGTTTTCCCCTTACAAAAAAAACAATTTTTTATACGACTCCTAATTTAAAAAAAAACTACTGCTGAAAAAAAGTATCACGAAGGGTGATGAGTTCATTATTTAATAAAAAAAGAATCCAAACAGTTCGACTACAGGCTCTAGTTATCACTAATCGATGCTCTCTCAGCTTTAATTGTCTTGACATATTTCATCTCACTTTCGACTAGACTGACGAAGTATCAGTCCTCAAAGCTATCCGAGTTAACAAAAAGTACAATAGCAAATTCATCAAGAATATTTATTCTACGAATTCTTGAAAGTTCTAAACAATTGAACTATGCTGGACAGAATTTTTCAAGACACATCTTCCAGACAGACATCATTGGGAAAAAGGATGCCTTCTCAGTTCAAGTAATTAATTCGACAATAAGTCCAACAATGAGGTCAGAGATTTTGTCACCAGATGTGAACCAAGATTGGATGATGTCACTTTCATTCATCATTACCATCATCCTGAATCAATGAAGAATTATTCAAGAAATGTTCTTCTTGCGATGAAAGAAAAAAAAAACAGATCGTCTGATAAAAGAAATTATGGACGTTGGAATGATAGAGGACATATTTGGTCCTTGATTTTCGTCTATTATACTTGTTTAAAAAATGATGGATCACCACGATTCTTTATTCAAACGACATAACTGATATACTTGGCAGACTGGAGATTCTGAAGGGAAGCCTATGATGTTAACGCAAGAATCAGAAATATACGCTCCAATTCGAACGTTTTTTTTTTTTCAGCATTTCAGTTTATGTGCATTTGAATAGAATTTTCAAGAGAGAAATCTGCATTTCCGTGAGAGGTTTCTTTGCAATTCTGGTTTGCAGAATTTTATTATTAAAGTCTTTAAATCTGGGGAGATATAGCCTACTGATACAACACTGTAAAAAATTGTCAGGCAATTTCTTACTTTTTGCAATATAGAAAAGAAAAATTCAAAAAATATTTGTAATTCAATTTGCAGAATGCCCTCTAAAAATATGAAGATTACATTTACATGTTACTCACAACATATTTATATTTTCACTTTCTTTTAATTTATTGAATGAACCTCCTTCACTTTCTCGCATTTTAAATAATTTCTATAAATCAAAAACTTTCGCGGATAAAATTCTATGAAAAATTTGTTTTATATAATCCGATGTATGCAAATAAATAAAATAAATAGAATTTGACTCAATGATTTTGCCTTAGAAAAGAGATCGCTTTGTTAATAACTTTCTTCATTCGATTTTTTTTATTCAATCGTTAAAACAATAACTTGGCTTTAATAAAAATTAATGTTTTTTTTTAATTTCATTGTTATGACGAAGAAATAATTGTTACATAATAATTTATAATTATAAAAGTGTCCTTATCAGTTTTTTCAAGATTTATTAATTAACATTGTCAAATATTATTTCGGAATTAAACAATTAATTTCATTGAAATAAATTTTTGAAAAACCGGTGTATCTAAAAATTGAAGACACATTTTCATTTAATGACGCATTCTTTTATAAATTAAATATATTTAGCATAATATAATTTATTAATCTGTTTAAGTTTTCATTTAATGTTATTTTTAAACATTTTTTTGTAATTTTTAATTGGAACAAAATAAAATAATATCAATATTTAATAAAATATTACCTGGAACATTTTCAAACTATTGCTTAAATTTTTTTTAAAGTATTTTGTCGAGTTTAAGTAACTTTGAATTAACCGCTTAGAATGAATTATTTAATAAGTTCTGATTTAAATTCTTTAATTATATGTTTTAAGTTAAATTTGATTCTGTAATTATATAAATTTGTACTGAATGCAGAATTTTAATTTTGTTCATCTTTCATTAAAATCTAATAAATTGGCTCACATTTGTCCAAAAACCTGTATTAAAACTCGCCTATAAGCGGAGTAAAATATGTTACCGAATTGAATTTTTCTATGTCATTGACATCTATTTCAAATATATATTTATATACATATATATCTGTAGAAAAATTAGAAAACGTGCTTCGTTTTCAATTCCATTTTAGAGGTTTTCTTTTCTAGCAGCGAATGATTTTGTAAAGATTAGACGTTTGCACTCAAAGAAAGCTAAGATGAAGTTTATCTGGAAGCTTCTGGGTTTAGCTACATTTCTTAAAGTCTATTTGAAAGGTACGCATAGGTTTTGAAACATAAATATTTTAATATCTGGACACTGGGATAATCTGGGACAAAATGTTTTGTGTATTCTATTCAAGTATTTTTTATTAATTAATTTAATAAATATGTAAAAATATAAAATATTGTTTCATTTTTAAATCAACATAACAATTGTTTTTATTGTAGAATAAGAATTATTTTTAATCATACTATATCTTGAAATATACATAATGAAACGATAACTCTTATTTAGCGTAGATTTTTTAAATTTCATTTGCTTATATTTCATCAAAATGTTTGCTCAAATTAATAAAAGTATATATATATTCAAACTGTTTTAATGTGAAATATTTTGATACTTATTCAAAATCGGTATTGCTGTTTGAGGATTACTGTTCTTCTTAATATGCGACCTCTTTTAGAATTTTTTTGTCTTCTTTTAAAGAGAACTGCACTATCAGCTGTATGCATTTAAAGTTATATTGTGAATATTTAATTTCAGAATAACTATCAATGTCCAGACTGTTTCTTAAATTTAAACATATCTTGAAGAAACAAGAGTAAATTTCGACTTGGAATTACAATCCACAGAAGTAGTGATAGGAGCTTTCTATGTATTTTGCAAATTGTTATTTATTTATTTCATGTTACTATATACATATTATTATTATTATTATTATTATTATTACAAGCTAATCTACATTAAGCTATGGTTTAAGTTAATCTACATTAAACTACTATTTAAGCTAATCTGAATTAAGCTTGACTTAAATTTAAGTTATCCAGAATCTACATAGTATTATAGGTTCACGACATTATAAAGACATAATAGATTGTTTTGTTAAATTAGAGGGATATGCTTTGCATCAAGAAAAACAATTTCATTATAAATCACAGTCATCAAACATGCCGGAAGGATACATTCTACCATGATTAATCAAGCTACATACATGTTAGGGAACCAGAATCGGTCTGAAATGTGATACCTCTATATCAGCTAACTAAATGGCTAAACTATTCACTCAATTCGCCTTTTTCTCAATTACCCGGTTTTTAGATTTATGATAGGTTTTGACGAAACCTCGAAACCTTTGCCCATATTGAGACAGAACGAACGACATACTTCATCATCCGATGAAGGCTGTCCAAGCCCTTTACTTGCATACACAAATTGTTGCCGGAAACATTTGTAATTTGAACGATGGTTTATATTCTCGTGCATATCACTTTCTTTTTCTCATTGTTCGTGAAATGGTATAACAGTGGTCATTATTAATTTAAAGTTTAATCTTCACATCGTGAATTTTTGTTTTATTTAGTATATTTTTTTTATATGTGTGTGTGAATTTGGCTCTAAACTCTCTTCGATTTATTTCAATTTCAAAATGGAATAAAGAGGTGGTGGTTGAGATCTGTGTACACTTTGATTATCCTTTCCTTCTTTTTGAGCCTTTCAACCTCCTTTAACCTTTGACAATTTCTTTTGACTAGTTTTCAGTATTCATTGCTATCATGTTTTTATGTAAAACTGTTTACCCAAACAGCCATGAGAATTGATACTGGAACTCGTAAAATTACCCCAGTATATGATGAAGCAGTTACAAATATTCAAATAGACGAGTGTCAAAGATTTGCTCTGTTTCAAAGCTTGTAAAATCTTTCTTGAAAAAAAACTTGGAATGTCCCCAAGTTTACCGAGTGATGATAATAGATTATGATTTATATTAACATATAATTCCTGTTAACACTAGATATCGAAAATATTTCTATGATGCATTTCTGCGCTTTTAATGACTCTTATTATTGTAAATATGTAGCAGATTTTGTTGAAATTTTTACATAATTAGGTGAAAAATAAAAGGAACAATTCTTAATTTTAAATATAAGGTAATGGGATGAAAAGTTGAAATACTGCTTTGAAATGGTTCTCAAATTTAAAATTTTATTTAAGCGTTTCTTATAATAATTTTTATCTTGAAGTCAATTTAGAGAAATAAAAATTCTGAAAAAGGTAAGAATTTACAGAAGCTCTTAAAGATAAATTTGATATCTAAAAGAAACATTTTTGGGAAAATTTTTGAAACTTTGAAGGAAAAGGAATTCGTGATTATTTATTTTAAAAATTAATAATTTTTTAATGATAAGATGTTATGAAATTTTAAAAGAAGTATTTTATATGTATTTATCAGCATTGTAAACATATTCATTTTAATGTGTAGATGTCTGAAGATAAATGCAGTCTGAGAAAGAATATTTAATGATAGATATACAACATAAATCCAAATTTATAAGTGAAATAAATATTTTTTTAAAAAACCTGTGGAATTTCATTTTGTTTAGCTTTATAATTATTAAAACTAATTGCCATAATTATGCTTTGATCATTTTTCACTTACTTATCATTACTTATCTTACTTTGATCATTTGATCATTTTTTTTACTTTGATCAGTTGATCCTTTATTTTTACTTTGATCATTTTAATATATGGATATATATGTTTCAAATCTCACTGACAAAATTTTGATATGCATACTTGAAAACTTATTTATATATCTCTTACATAATTTTCTACCCAGATTGTGAAACTAACAAAGTATTTATCGTTTTACAAGTAAAAGTTAATTAATTAAAATTTAGTCGTTGGCTCAATTATTAGAATTACACATTAAATATTCGAATGTGTTTAATTTATAAATACATTACATTTAAGGCCATGCTATTTTATAAGTTTTATTAAAAATTAAGTTAAGCAACAATTATTTTTATACTCTCTTTAGCACATATCTTTCATGACTGAGGTAATGATTTTTTGGTATGATTTAGATATAAAAGTTTAAAGTTTCATTTATCTGAGATAAGGATTCCGCCCTACATATTTTAGTCTTTTGCCTATTTTCGCTTAATGACATGTTGCACACATGACACTGAGAATTAGAATAGCAATGTAAATAGAAGGATATAAGGAGCAATACTTTTCTTATGTTAACATACTACATTTAAATAAAGGTTTCGTACAAAGAGACAATGGATGTTTTTAACATCCGTTGTCAGAAACTGTGAGACTTACTGCGTTATTATTCCATTTCACTTTGCATCGCTGTTAATTAGTACCGTCAACAGGTATTCCGCTCACAGCCAGAATTCCAAATAAATTAAAAATTATGCAACCTTCTATTTAAGCACCCCTCCCCTCCCCTCATACACGTTTTGAAGAGACATAACCGAAATTGTATGATCAAATGCTCAAATGAATTTTCAAATACTCTTTGATAATTGTTATTTAAGAATTCTTGAATGTTTTGGCAAAACATCTTAGACAAGTCAATTAGGATATTGTGTACTTAAGTACAATAAATTATCATAACAATCTAAATCTATTAAAAAACAATGCTTACTTATTTCAGTTCTATTCGAATAATGAGTTGTGTTGCAATCCGAAAGATGAAAGGAATTCTTGGCATGTAATAGAAAGCAAGTCTCATGCGGAAGAACATGTTATTTCTAACAAGGAAGTAAACATGTTTTGGAGATTAAAGTCGTTGGCGTCGATATTAAAAGTAAACTTTTGACTTCAAAAATTATTTGTCGTAGAGAGAAATATATTTTGCAATACAAACATTAATATTAGAGAAGTCTCAGCTAATATTTTCCTTCTAAGGAAATAAATCACAAAAAATCACACACAAAAACAAATTTTATGTATTTATTTAAGCTTAATAATTATAATGATGAGGCTAATAAAATAATGATAGTATTTTTTAAGTTGAATAAATTAATTAATACATATTCAATGAGTTTGTATTTACAAGATATCATAAATTTTGAAGTATGACAATTAATGTAATGGCTATTTCTAACGTTATTTTATGTCTTAATAGGCTTAATAACATTTGCTATCGTTATCAAAGCTTTAAATTTAGCATGGATTTAATATTAAAATCAAACTTTTTTCTCTAATAAATCTCTAGAAAGTAGAAAATAATCAGTTTTATAAAAAAATGTGATTATATTTCAAATTTTTATATATCTCATTCGCAATTCATTAAAAACTTTCCATTAAAATTTTTTATAGGCATGCGTTCGATTTTAACCTAACTTGAAGTTTCTATGTGTCTAAAATTGGATGTATTTATATTTTAGACATATACTTGACCTAAACATTAGAAAGTCATTTTTTTATCTCAGGAAAATATAATTATTCCTTCTTCATATATCAAAATATATTTGTAATAGGAAGGTTCCTAATCGTTCTTGTTATCCGAGTGCATGAAAAATTAAATATCAATCGACATACCAAACCGAAGGAAATAATCTTCAACATTACAGATTCAAAAAATAGTAAATGTTTTCTAACAGGAATTAATAAATTTTTAAATGAAATGCTTTACAATCCCTTGTAAAATAAAATTCAATGATTATTAAGCAATGAATTACTCAATAACAATTTCAGTTTACGTGTAAATTTATGTTGATTATAAAAACAAATAATAAAACGAGACAATTTTGGTTTTTAAATCTCTGTAGAAAACTATTTTCGGGAATATAACATAGTCTTTAAAAATGTGGCATATTTCAACTATTGATGATGCTTTCAACTAATATCATTTATCAAATAATACAAATTGTCGAGTTTTATGAAGTAAAACCTGATTTTTGACTGAATTAAATACTTAGAATTTCTAAAGAGATTTTTTAAATAAATCTTTTTATGTTCAACTACTGAACTCATAGAAAATATTAAATATACCAAACTCTGGGATATTCTGTAGAAAAAAGAAGAAGAAAGTATGATTATATTCAACTAATGTTATATCTAAGAATCATGAAAAATTATATATTTACATACATAATGTGACTGAAACTAAATTTTGAAAATATCGCTCAATATGCTCTGAATGCTATTTTATCTGAGTTTATTTTAAGCATTACTTAAGGATTGCTTTTAAATATTGCATGTAAATGTTCTCCAAATACAGCATTTTATAACCAAAATTCCAAAAGGAAATCTCACTTTCATCATATTTTTACCTTATATAATTATTCACTTTTGGATTTGAATCTAATTTGTATCTTTCAAAGTTTCATCCTAGTAATTTCAACTACAATCATATGCATCATTTTTTGTACTTTTGTTATTTATTTTGTGCCTTAGGTTTCAGACAAACCTTTATGTTAATAAAATTTCATCACGCCGACATTGCTAGACAGTTCCTAAATAATATATTACGGATTATAGTAAATGCCACATTTGAATCATGTCACGTGCTGCATGGCTTCGTTTCCTGGCAAGAACTATTTTTAGCTTAGCATTTGTTTCCCTTTGAGTGACTTTAAAAATCCCATGCTCCTGCGTTAATTTCCCGAGAGAGTAGATGCAGATCTCATTTAAAATATTTAATTCCCACGTAAAATGAAGATTGATTACTGTGTGTCCTAAAATATTTTTAAAGTTGAAGGTAGTTATTTAAATCTCTATCCACTTATTTTTGGTGAAAGTAGAATTTTTAATTTATAGAAAATTGTTAAATCATAGTAAATAATTTCGTGGTACTAATATGATTGGGCCTATTGACTACGTCTGATTTCCATTGCTATACTAAAAAAATACGCATCATATTTATGACTTAATGTGGAAAGAGGAAATAAACATGAAAATATGAATAAATTTATTATTTCATGTGGATCGCAATTCATTATTTGTCTTTTATAGAAAATCAATGCAATATTTTTTAAAAGGAGTATTTAACATCGTAATAGAAATAGCATATCAGTATTTTAAATTAAGAAATTTATATTTCAAAGATTATGAGTTTATAACCCTCTAACCCTCTAACCCTCCTCCTCAAATACTCCATACAGCATTAAAATTTTAATTCTTCCCACTAAAAAAAATTAATAGAATATTTAATATCTAAAATGCTTATATAGATTCATCCATTTTTTGAATTTAATTATGTATATATATTTGCTAAAAGAGATATTTTTACTAATTTATTTTCGACACCTTTCGATCACGTTACCAGGTCGTTTAAAAATTTCAGTCGTAAAGTTTGTTTCAAAAGCTATTCCTATTACTATACAATTATATCTTATATAATTATATTCCTATATCGTAAATTCCAATATAAAACTACCCTAGTATCTCAATAATAGCAAGATTTTTATACGAGTCTAAAATGCTAGAAAATCAAAAAAAGAAAATGGGATAGGATTATCTATTAATGTCCAATCGTGAAGAAGTTGATGACAGGTATCGTGGTATAGTAAATCATGAAAAACGAATTTTTTATGTTTTAAAACAGTTGCTTAGTAAATATTTAATTTTTTATAATTTATTAATTTCGTGTGAATTTAAAAATAATGGAAATATATTTAATTTAAAAAAATAAAAATGTGATTAGTTTTTTATATCGTATCAGAACATGATATTGTTTTGGGGATGAGGTTTTTGGCGTCAATAAAACTCCATAGGTGAAAAAATAAAACAAAAAACCTCAGGCGAAAAATAAAAATTTAATTATCTGCACGAGTATTTCAAAAAAATAAATTTTTAATAACTTATTGCCATTGCATTTACAAAAGTTCTAATTTTAAAAAAAATGAGTTAATGATTATAGCAAATAAAACCTAGAAACATATCATTTTAAGCAATCGATTATGTGAAAGGAAATAAATAGGAAATGTGATATTTTTTTAAACAATAAATGCAAGAGTAAATTTTTCTTGATCGTTTGCGATACTAAAGTGACTCATTCAATGGAACGATTAAAATGAATAAAAATATAATTTAACTTGCACGAGCACGGGGTGTTTTGCCGTTTGTTCTGACATGATACGTTGAAATAAACATAGCAGATTTCATTTTAATCTTTTATTTTCTATTAATTACGAAGATATAATATGTTATGGAATTAAAATATGTTCACATTTTGTTTTAAGAAAAGGTTACGTACGGTGAAACGCTTTGCTAGCGGACAATACAAAAATTCGAATTATTAGAAGCTTCTAATCAAAAAGGGAAATTTGAACATGAAAATATTTCTTTCTTTTTAATTTTTTTTCTTATATTTATAATATTCTACAATTACAAAAAAAGCAGACATAGGTATGGAACTATTTTCGTTTGCTGTCTACTTTATGGCATGGCTTTGTTTATTTAAAATAATCTATTTTTCTTGTACTTCTATTGAAGTTAAAAATGAGACGTTTTCCAGTAAATATCAATGAATAATTTATGGGAAAAATCTAAATTAAATGTTTAAAACAAATATTTTTATATAAAAAATAAGACTTAAAAAACTGATTTTAGAACTCTCAAATCTATGAAATAGCGTCACAGTATGTATGCCAGTATCAATCACAAGATAGCTACATTTCAAATGAAGTAAGAGGTTTACTGGAATCTGCAGAGATAAAACACCTTTAATAAATCTTTTACAGAAGAAAAATGTTTTTTTATGTTCATGTACGTGTTTGTGTAGGAGAGATTTAAAATAAGTTTATCTAATTTCTTAAAGGAAATTTACCTTTTCCTTTTTTTTATTTTCTTAACGTTTTGCTTTAATTAAAAAAAAATACTATTTTATACACTTAAATGCACTATTAAGTGAGACTAAATAACTTCATCATTCAAAATCTATTAATGTATGAAAAAAATAGCATTTGTAAGGTTGATGTTGAGGATTTTTTTAAGTTGAAATATTTAAGCTTCAAGTTATCGAGCATTTTGAGATTTAGAAACACCATCCGGAAAAAATAAATTCGATCGCAGCACAAAGATTTGATTTTTTTTCCAAAAATATCGAATTAAAACCGAAATGTTCTGCATTATTTAAAAGTCAACTTCTGAATAAAAAAAGCTTTCAATTTCCGAAATCGAAATCAATTCGTCTGAAACGAATATTCCTTTTATTTTGACACAAAAAGTGAAGTAAGTTTTTAATGGAATTTCCTTTTGATTGCTTTTCTTAACAAAAAGAAAAAAAATAGAAGATATTTTGTGTCAGAACTAGATATTGATCAAAATTTAAAGAAATCATGTCTGTATCTTGTTAGTTCAAAATCATTTAAGGTAGGGTTTTATAAGAATATTAAAATTCTAAGGAAATCATCATATCTACTGTTTTTCATTTAACTAGATGTTTTTATTTGCTCAACATATGTTCATTTATGTTCATATATGTTTATTTAACATATGTTTTCATTTGCCAGACGGTTCCAATTTCGATAAGCTTGAAAATGTGCTCTGTATCAGGAATCTAAGTTTGATCTGCAATTGCTAATCAAGTTCAAGAACCAATTCCACCAAATTTGATTCCTAATAAATTATATAAATATTTATTTCATAACTTTTACTATCTGAAATATAATAGGTGAGAACATCTTTCTGAGAAAAAAAGATAATATTTAAAGAAATACAAATGAATTTTTTTGTTAATTTTTAAATTTCTGTATAAAAAATTTAAAGAAATAATTTTTTGTAAGAGCTAAACGAAGAGCTCCCTTATTAACCCCTTAAACGGTTTACCCGTACGTGCATCGATTTATCGAATTTTGATAGTTGTAAACAAAAAAAATCATTCATAACAATTATAATTCAATAGTAAAATGACTTCGAATACGTAGATAAGCCAAGTATTTCATGGATATCCATTTGAATCAGAATAAGAAAATATTCCCAAAATAGAAGGTGTCATCTTATTAGATAGTAAGGAAAATAAACCAGTTAAGGGGTTAAACAAACAAAAAGGTACATCAGTGGTAGATTGCTATGAATCGAACGCAATTTGAATTCGTATTTTCAAGTTCGTATCTGACTGCATCAAGTGTGCCTAAAAATTATTTTATTATTGATTTACTTTCTGTTATTTTTTTGTTCTTGAATGTTCCTATAAAATCTGGAAGAATCGAATTTTTACGTATTTTTTATAAAAACAATTCCTTATATAAAATTTGGAGTTTAGATTAGCCTACGTCTTACCAAAGTGAGAGTATTGTTGTTATTGTTACTAATGTCACTTGGCATGGACGAGCGAGATTTAAGAAGCCAAATGGACGTCTCTTGTTTTGAAGTATCACCAACTGAGGCCAAGAGTACGATTTAGCTACTCACTTATCTCATTCACTTGCACAGACCCTTTTTACAGGGGAGTACATTCATACACCTCACAGGTAGATCACAAAAGAAGAACAACTATTCCCTAATCGGGACTCGAACCCGGGACTTGCGAATCACGGAGAAGGCAAGCTGCCTCTGTGGAACAGTATTAAAAGCTTCATAAATCAAATCAATTTTAGTTTGAGAAAAAGGAAAACTTTGTTTCTATAATTTGATAAAATATCAAGAATATGTTAATGAATATAACTAATTGCATTAGAAGACTGAAAAAGAATCCATAATATATAGATTGTCTAGGAGTATATTTATTTACTGACGCAGCAGAAATAAGCTTTTCTTTGTATTATGCCAAGTATTTTGATAAATGCATTCAGGAGCTAACTCAGCTGCTTTCGAAATTAAAGTGGGTTAAGGCTACATCTTTTATTTAAAGTTTTAATTTAAATTATTCGAAATATATAATTATATGTGTTTTTGGAATCCATTCTAGTTAACTTTTTACTTTCAGAGACGATTTGAAATAATTTTAATTAGAGCTGAATCTTTTATTAATATCCTTCGCGTCAGCTTGATTGAAGAACTACCTTATTTTGTAAACACTTAACTATTATTTAATTTTATTCTCTGTAGTTTCAGAATGTTAACAAATGAGTAAATGAAGGATTCAGAATTGTTTTGCCGTACTAAAAGATATTATAATATCAAACACTTTAAACTAATTCGTACAACTTAATTGCAACTTTCCTTCTAAACAACAGTAACTATGTCTGCTTTGTGTAATTGTAATTTTTTGATTTCTTCTTATATTCTTTTCGTAATAAGGCATGAGAGAGTTAGTAGAGACTGTCTGTGTCAGCTTTCTAGATTATAATTTTTGTAATATCTAACAAAGTTTGTGTTAAATAATGATAATTATAGTTTCGAAGAACTGTAATTTGAAAGAATTGAAGAACAATTTGATGAATGCTGGGGATTTTTTTTTGTTAATAAAATTCCTAACCATTATCTTACTCCAAAAAAAATCGAAAGAGTATATTTTATCAAAATTTGAATGAATAAAACAATTTTTTTAGTTACTAGAATAAAATGTAAGTAAAATCGGAGTTTGGTTTATTTTAGTTTTTCATAAATCTTTAAATAATATAATGCAAAAATAAAATGCATTTCAATTTTGAGATTACTTACGAATTTTCTGATGAAAATTATTCCAAATTTTGAATCTAATAAAATTGTTTAGAATTCGAATTTTTAGAATTTAGTTTCCGTGCTAATTTCATACTTTTTTACTGATTTTATTTTTTTTTATAAAACTACTAGATAATTTGATTTATTTTATGGAGTACAGTTAATAGTGTCAGTTTTACTTTTTAAGTAATGTGCAAATTATCGATGACAATCTTCAAAATCAGCAAATTTCTGACATTGCTTAGTTAATCTAAATATTATGTATGATATACAGAGCAAGTAAAAAACCCTTAAAAACTAAAAAAATTGATTAAAAAACTGAAAAATAAATAAAATAATAAACGAATTACATATTTAGCAATGATTTTCCACACTATTTTTTTTAAGATGAGAAAAAAAAATACTTGAGAGACGGCTAGGATATGAACGATTTAGTTAGAAATGTATAAATGAGACAGTTCATTATAAATGTTTACACCCTTGATTCAAAACCAGTTATCCATTTCCTGCTATGTAACTGTAAAAAAATATCGAGTTACGATGGTAAAACTTTATTGGTGAAGCTGTTTAACATGAATCAGAAATTATAGATTGTTGCACTGCGTAAATTCCGAATTCAGAAAAATATGAAAACTAGGAAAGGGCCTTTAATAGTAGACCTCCAAGAAGATTGTTAAGCGATTTGAGTAACCTGAATCATTGGAGGATTGTGTATTTTGTGGAAGACAAGATCTAAGGCAAATACTTTTTGTGCGCGTTGCCTCTAATATAGAATCATTAACAACATAATCCAATGCAGGGACTTTGGAGTGGACTAGAAGCATTCAGAAAACTAATTTTCCATGCCCTCCTTGTTCTCTAGATCTGACACCAACAGACTTTTGGCTATGAGGTAATCTAAAATCCTGGGTGCATGCAACGCGCTGGGCTGTATACATACAGAGCTGTCATGTATACAGCCGGAAATGCTGCACTCTGCTATCGCTTGTGACCCCATCGATTTGTGACCCCTGAAATATGATGAAATTGTTGAACACATGTTGCTGTAATAGGTGGTTTTTAAACATAATTTTTGTTATTTTTATGTCTTTTCTTTCTCCCATGTATGAAGCGCCACCTATTGGCGTTTGATAATTTTCTTTTCTTTTATTCCTTTTTTTAAATATGTGATTTATAAATTCTAAAATGATTTTTTGATAAATCGAAAACTGATTTTTATTTATCGTTCCGATTTATATTATAGCTTCACGTTCCAAGTTTTAAACATTTATTTTTTTTAAAAAAAATATGGACTTTTTGTTCATTTTGTTTATTAATAACTCACTAAAAAAGGAATAGGGCATTTACTTGAACGACTGAGAAAGCTAATAGTTATACAAAAGAAAGCTGTGACGCTATGGAATAGTTTTTCTTAAAAACAATGATACTATAGAAAAAAATAAATTTCAAATCTTCTGTTTGTGACAGTCACTCACGGATATAAAAATATATGTATTGTGCCTTTAGTTTCAAAGTAATTAAGTAAAATATCTACCAAATTTATTAAAGGTAATGAATTATTAATAGAGAATTGTAAGCGATGAACCATGATATATTTTGCATGTACCTTTCTATCTTATATAGAAAATATATGCTTTTACTACTCAACAGTGGTATGCTTTAGACTCACATTTATGAAATAATTTTGAAACCATAAATTCGTCTAGTAATCTTATGGATGCTTCATCCTTATATTTAATATTCTTCTAAATAATACATCTAAGCTTTTGTATTGAAGATAATATTCTTCCTTTTCTTTCGAAAAAACTTTAAAGATTGAATAAATGTAATATAGATTTCCATTAATTAAATATTCATAACTGTAAAAGTAAAATATAAATGAATTATATTTTTACTAGTCTAATATTTAATAAATAGTTAATGACTTGTATTATTGAAGAATGTTTTCAAAAAGAAAAATTGGTTTAGTGAAGGAATAATGAATAGTTAGAAATAATTAATTATTACTGAAAGTTTCAAAATAATTATAAAACTAATATTTAGCAAAATCATTAATTTTGCAGTGCACAAATATCATATTTGACATTTAAAGCAATTTGGTAGAATTATTTTTGTATGGGCGTTTTTTTCAACGAATTATTACAAATATTGTAAATAGAAATTACATACTTGAAAATCGAAAGCAACACATGCTTTTGTATAATATTTGAATGATAATTGAACATATTTGACTCGTTGATTAAGTAGTATAAAATAATTTATTTATATGACAACAGTAGTTCGTTGTAATAGATATAAGATTTAATTGTCATTCTTATATTTATCATATTTTGTTATCATACTATGTATGTTTAATATATATTTATCACTTTTCAAATTCACATTCATTCCACTGTCTGAATTTCTGATTTATCAAACATAAAATCATGAATAAATCATGCAAGTTCAACCATTCCATCCAATTGTGTGATTCAGAATGAATTGATATGAATTTATTCTGATTTGTTAAA
This sequence comes from Argiope argentata, assembly GCA_026289955.1. Classification (NCBI taxonomy): domain Eukaryota; kingdom Metazoa; phylum Arthropoda; class Arachnida; order Araneae; family Araneidae; genus Argiope; species Argiope argentata. The sequence goes on along the minus strand of JAOUZG010032859.1, from coordinate 2,030,267 downwards.
TAATAATTAGATTTCCAGAAAACGTCACCACCAGCATTCTATCAATGCCTCATTAGATTCTGAAATACAAATTTGGTAATGATAATCGTCGTTCTAAACTGCAGTCGTCTTTCCCACTGCACAATTTATGAATGGATCTAATTTAAATACTTTACAAACTTATACACGAATATTAATAGTTGGCTTGTTTCAAGAAAGCAACCATTTCCAAAATACTATGTTTTATTAGTTAAATTATTTAATTATCGAGTATTTATGAATATATATAAAGGAATTTATTGTTTACTATACTACTTATCTTAGCTTTATTCAGCATAACTTATCTTTAAATTGAAATATCTATTATGCTAGCTTTATTATGCACGCTTCTTTTTGGTCTACTTGAAATGAGTAACTATAAAAATAATTATATCTGAGTAGATAGTTATTTGAGGTTTACAGTTAATAATATTTTGATAATCTCTGTTACGAATTCTGCATCAATGTAGATAGTATTTCCTGAAGTAATATTATTCTGCGTTGTTAAACTTGTTAAATTGTATTTATTGCTGTTCTCGTGTTTCGCTTTCAACGGAAGGAGGAGTGCAATAGTTTCTGAGAGTAGGCATTTCTGAGTAACCGAGGGTAGAAGTCTGACTTCTAACTCACATACGTCACAGAACTTTTTTAAGGGGTAAACTTCATTCAAGTATTTTATTCATTCACGCACACACAGATCATAATTGAGATCTAGAAAAGAGAAAATTCCCTTCTGACCCAGTACCCCCTGCGGTATTACCCCCGATATGGAGGACTTTGTAATCGTGACAGATTTAACGCGAACCAGATACCACACGTACAAACAAGGAGAGTCATTGGTTAGGGGGTTCGACCTCGCAACCCAAAGGATGTCAGCCCAACGCCCACCCAAACAGATTTTCTAGGCCCTCAAAACTGGCATTTATTAATTTTTCAATTTAATTTTCATTCCTGCCAGTTAACGAGTATATATATATATATATATAATATATAATATTCAAATCTGACTGAAATAGTTATCTACTCTCCAAAATACAATTGTATTAAGTCGTAGAAAAGTGAAATTTTCTCTGTTTCAGACTGATTGTGCACCAGGAATATTAAACTAAATATGATTAATAGAAATAAGGGCATATTAAATTCAGACTACCTAATTTTTGAATGAAAAATTTAATGTTCTAATAAGTATAAAATATAAATTTCATATTATTTAAATCCATCTTTATAATGGGCATTGCATATTTATCTGAGAGAGATTACAAATTAAACAGTTTATCTACTCAATGTAATATTTCTTGCAGAATTACAGTCGGGATTCGGGCAAAACACATGATTGTAATTATGAATATACATTTAGCTAACTATAAACATCACGTAACGTTCTCCAAGAAATAATAATGCATAATTAACGCTATATCGATTACCATAGTGTTAATTATGCATCTTTCGATAAATTGTTTTTTAATACTCTTGACATAAGTAGTCGCATGAAATTATTATTTCTTAGTAGAACGTTACGTGTGGTTTATAGTTAACTAAATGGATATTCATAATCATAATCATGTGTTTAGTCTGAATTTAATATGTCCCTATTTCTATTAATAATATTTAGTTTAATGATCCTGATGCACAATCGGTCTGAAACAGAGAAATATTCACTTTTCTACGACTAAATACAATCGTATTTTGGAGAGTAGATAACTATTTCAGTCAGATTTCAACAATTTCAATTCCTTAAAATCAATGAATATCCACCATCAATCATTTTTGCTTTCTCTAGGCTTCCATATTTAGAATTAAAATAAAACAAAAGCAAAACATTCTTGTTCCTGTCAATTTTGGCAGTAGAAGACAAGAGTTTATTTGTTTAAATATTAGAGCGTGAAGTACAGTTTACTAAATATTATTAACAAAGCCATTACTATATAAAAATGTATCATTATAATAATTTAAGCAATGCATTCATCAACTGAAATTATATATATATATATATAATGTGCCCCAGTATTTTTCCCAGGTGGAAATAAATGCTAATCTCATAGTTTTAGTAAATACCTAATAATTGGAGTGCGTATGTGTTTTGAAGGACATTTTGAGGTTTTTGAAAGATTGGGATAATATTCTTCTACTAATAGTTGACCTTTTATATCTCATAAACAGAATTTACTCAGAACCAACTTCATTTCTTCCCAAGCATATATTGATAAGTGAAAGGGAAGAAATTATCTATAGGCTATATGTAGGCTATGCAATATGTCAAACTCATATTGAAAGCTTGTATGAAGGATTGTTTGATTTGTTTTATCCATAAATATTTTATTTATTTATATAGCTCAAAGGGAATACGTATTACATAGCTTTAAAACATAAAAATTCATTTTTGTAATATGTAACATTTGATGGCTTCTAGAGTAGTCGGAGGTGATAATCACCATATAAAAATTAGCGATATTTATTTCTTATTCGGATTCGAACTTATGAAAACATTTCAATGTCATTAACAAGTTACATTGTCATTGAACACATCAATATATCACTGAATGTGTTATTTGTTATTAATACTGAATTTATGTTTAATGAAAGAATTAATACATGTGATATACTAAAGATGATATACTATATGTGATAAACTGAATATTATAGCGATGTTTAAAAAGTATCCTTATAAAATATGAATCTACTTTTTGAACTATAATGATTATATTTTTAAATATAATGATTATATTTTGAAATATAATGATTATAGTATAATGAAATATTATGAAACATTACGATTATTCATATTAAATACGTAATAAGCTCATATTTAAATACATATTATTCCCCAACTTGAATAACATTATTGTTCCTCAAATTCAATCAAAGTATTTTTTATCTGCATAATACAAAATATAATTTAACATTTTTCAAAGAGTCTTTTTGCTTGTAAAATATGTTATAATTAATGCTATTAAAATTGTTAATTTTTCTATATAAAAGTAAAAGCTATATGAATTGTGAATATATCTTAAATATTTATTTCTTTAGAAACATATCTTATATGGACTTATTTCCTTTTGAAATCTGATGATAAAACCGATAATCGATGACTATTGTTTTCGGTGAATTATGCAGAAAATTTCTCTTTTCAATATTCCTCATTTAACAAAATAAACCTGTCTTTTTAAAAAATTCTTTTATTATAAAATACAGCTTTATTGCTAATTTCAATAATAATGCCCATCTAATATCGATTTTTAAAAAAAAAGTATTATTCATTATAAAAGGTCAAGGCATTTACTTATTAGGTTACAAAAAAGAACTATTGGTTGCATTTTATTATTGCTATATGCTTTATGACTTCAGTGAAGCTCTAAGTAGTAATAAACATGATAAAAGCCTTCGCCTTTCAAAAATCTGCTTATGAAATATGAATGACGTTGGGTGTTTAGGTAACCAAAGAATATTTGGATCATATCTGAATTGCTAATTTCTGCTGATTATAAGTATTAAAGCTATCTGCTATTGAAATTAACTGATTTTTTTCTTTTCTGAAATTATCTTAAAAGAAAATTAGTATGAGCATGAGTTAGAATATTTCGTCAATAAGGACACTTATTTTTTTCATAAAAAGGACAACCAGATAGTAATTAATGTATGCTACCAGGCCAGATATATCTAAGAAGTTATATAAAAAAACAGTTTTTTAAATCAATTCCTACGCAGGTTAACAAAGGAAAATTAATTTTAGTTAAGCATTATTAAATAATTGCAATTAATAAAAATATGTATAGAAATAATGTATAGAGTCACAATGTCAAGCAGCACAATAGAAAACGAATTTCCAGGCAATTTTCCATTCGCCTTTCTATACATGGTGCTAGAACTCGCAGCACAAAGGATGGGAATCCAACGCCGTACCAACTAGACCATCCCACCTAACGATTGTAAATACTATAAATAATTGATCAAAAATTATACTAGCATTGCATTTTCAAGAACAATTGAGGATTTAAAGCCAAATGTGGCAACGGAAAATGGGTGGATTTTCTACATAAATTGGGGTACGCAATACAAATTATAATTCATTATTTTTTTATTTTGTAACAATTTTTAATTATATTCATTAACAATTTTTAATTTTATAAGCATCAAGTGCTATAAAAATAAACAGAATCGTTTAAAATAATCAATCGAAAATATGTTAAATCTAAACTCATTTATGTGCGGAAAAAACAAACCGAATTCGTCACTTATTTAGTGATGGAGAAATAAAGATTTTTGGCTAGAAAATTAGTTTTTAATTAATTAATACAAAAATAATGAATTAATATTTGGAAAAACTATATTAACATCAAAGGCATCCATTACAAGTTAAAAAAAAATTACTTGGACTTGATTGGATAAATAAAAAGTATTTTATTAACGACTGAAATTTTGTAAAAGACATATTTAGGGAGAGTATGATCTAATAGAAGGAATTGAAAAATTTACACCAGGAATTTTTTAAATTGTGCCACCAAGTGTGATCTATTTTCTCGAGGTTAAAAACTCGCCAAAAAGCAAATTATATAGTTTGTTGCGTTGTTTTTCTACTTCTATACTCATTTTTCTGTCAACTAATGTTTCAATTTGTTCTTCATTGTATGTGAAGAACGCAAAAAACGCATGTAAGGCTCAGAAAATTTGACTTTAAAATTTTAATAAATCTTCATGTGTGAAGTCCGAAAGGTATTTTTAGGAAGTATGCCCATTTGTATGCGAATGTGAATGCTTAAAAATCAATTAGAATTGAAGAATGAGATTTGGTATTTAGTCCATGCACAAACTTTTCAATATCCTATTTTGTTCGAAAAAATTCCAAAAGTCGTCTAACCGGCCATGCGAACATAAATTAATAAGATAACTGCAAGATGGAGAGGCAAATTTTATACAATTTCATCCACATTTCATACACATCTTCATACACATACACATCTAAAAATTATTTCATACACATCTAAAAAGATCATTTATCAAATTTCGAATGAAATCCATTTTGAGATTGTTCGTCTGTCATGTCTATACTTTAATTTTGGGATTCTCGTTTTCAAAAGCATGCAAATGGGATGATTCCAAAATGCAATGATTAAATTACATGAATTTTGGCATATGGTTTTTAACATTTACAGCTCTATGAAAAATTTTAATCCTTTGTACTCCAATGGTGCCTTTGACATACCATTTAAGATTGTGCATCATTTTGGCTTTTTATTTATTTAATTTTCTAATTCAATTGTTAACAAACTCCTACATAATATCTAAGAGATTAATTTTTTCAAAGAAATTCGACTTAAAAGAATTATGTATATTTATTTTTCATAGCAATAAACTAATCTTTGTATTAGCTGAATAATTTTGCATCTAATTATTTTGCGGAGTGCAAAGGGTTAATTTCAAGGTCGAATAAAAGACGTCCTAACTAGACCAAACACACTTAAACTGCTTGTGGATTAACAGCATTCTACCGATTGATTGCCAAAGAATATATGGTAATAATCCCTTAATAATTACATAATTATTTTTCGCTAATGGTGTGCGTTTAATAATGTACAAATATATTTATTAGAAGAAAATTTGGATTGACATTTCTCTCTGGTTATATATTGGACTTTGTATTCAGCTTCATTTCCAACTTTTTATCTGTATTGGCGTTTGATGTCAAAATGGTATTTTTAAAGGATAACGCTGTCTTAATCTTAAATGATTTTTCTTTCCTTTAAATTCTACTGCTTTTGAATAAATGACATGGTTTTAATGACATATGAATGTGTTTAAGTTCAAATATTTCCTTATTTCGTCTTTTAATTTCTTCTATTAAAATATATATTAGATAAAACAAATGGAACTTATTTATCATTAATTATATCGATCAAAATTAACAATCCTTAAATGTCATAAATTCCTCAATTATCGAACAAAATTGTGGAAATATAATAATCGGGATTGCAAAATGTAAAACAATTAAGGAATTTAAGAACTAAATATTTTTATGCATGTTAGTTGGAATTTTAGAAATTTTAAATATAAATCCGTCATTTAAAAAAAAGGCTTAATTTTGATTGATTACAAAAAAAACCTATCGAATAAGGATAAAGAAATCCCATTTAATTTTAGAAATCTGTCCCTAGCTTTAAATAACAGAAAACGTAATTAGTTTTAAAAAACCAATTGAATTTTAATATATAAATAAAAAAGAAGAATTTTTTGTCACGTTTATTTATTTCAGGATGTATTTCCAAGTTTCTAAGTTTAGATATTTAATTTTAAGAATAAAACTTCATTTCTTCTTTAGCTTTTTATAACAGTTGAAGTGAAGCAAAGTTAAAATTTTTTTTCTCAAAATGAAAAAATAGGCGAAAGAGGTATTGTGCTATATAAAAAACGTCGAGAAATTCTTCATTTTGGGTTTCATCCGAAAATATACATAAATGAAACTGGATTATATAAACAAAATGAGTATTGCGAAGAAAGCATACCCCAACTAAATTATTTTCAAGGCAAACACTTCTTTTAAATTGTGGTAAAGTCAGCAAACATGTTTAGTCGACGAAGGAGAAGAATTTTAAATAGATTACATTCTTTTCTTTTACATAACATGCAAATCTTTCGGTAGTATTCTACACTAAACTGTTTCTTTGAAAAGTCATTTGAAAAGAGTAACAATTTTAAAACAAAGAATACTTTTTCCTGCTCTAACGAAAAAATAAATAAACTTTTAAAGCTAACAAAAAATGTCCAGGTGTTTTTTATGTAACAGAATTCTCTGTAATATAGTTTTCAATACATATAAAAATACTATCTCAAATTAACTGAAAATATTTTTTTAAAGAATCACAAATGCACTATTAGGGCAAGATGGTTTAATATTTCTTACCTTTTGCACTCTAATGATCATCAGATCACTAGATTTTACATTTTTTTTCAAATATTTCTATCTCTCTTTCCCATATATATATAATGGTCTTGGATTGCCCTCTAAATGTCGGACAAAGATGGATCCTTGTATGGCTTGTAATGATCCTTGTATCCTTGTATAGCATTTAATGAGTCACTATTCTGTTAAGTTTTATTTCTTCTCAAATTTGTGCACCTTGTGATTGTCAATCAATTTTCTTCAAATTGAATTACCGCACTCGAATGATCTAAAGAAAAAAAAAGCATATATATTTCTAGTAGTTGATTTACCAGAAATTCTCAAGTAAATTAAATAGGAGTTATGAAAAAATTCATCAAAATTTATTATATTTCAATTTTCAGGACTGCATCTATATAAATATATCATATTTCATAAATTCCTTGATTACAAAAATTCTCACAAGACTGATGTAAAGATGCAAACTTTATTGTCTAAGAAAACGGGTATTAAATATACTCAATACATGCTACAAATACGCAGCGAATTAACTATATTTAATCCACTAATTTCAGGTAAAAGCAAAACTATAGAATGCACGTCAAAAAGAAAAGACGCTCTCTCAAACTAAGTCAGCTAACTTAGATGGTTCTCCAAACTGATCTTATTCTCCTCCTTAAACTGCACCCTACTATAGTGGGAGGGTTAAACGCAGAAATCGCATGTTCGTTCTGGACAAGCATGGAATTTCTCTAACATTTCTTAGAAACTAATCTTTATTCCTCATCTTCTACAACACGTTTTAGCGTGTATTGAAAACCGTTTGTGACCTTATTCCCTCGCCAAACACCTACATCTCCAAATTATCCAAATAGGGTTATCTTCAGTTGGAAATCTCTTTCGAATGGTATTTTCTTAATAACGAGCGTTTCCTTTATAGCTAAGTTCATACAATTAAGCTCTTTTCAAATATCTACACAAAATTTCATAGATATTTAAAATATATATATCTAATTTACACAAAATTCATAACAATATTTTTCATGATCTCTATAATATACTGACCTGCTGTTATATTTGGATCTATTTTGATTTGAAACTTTTTGCAATGCCTATGAAATACAAATCATTTTATAGATATTTCGTATCTTTGTTAGCTATACATTTCTCAAATACATTTTCTTTCATGTATAAATATTCAACATTTTTTTAATGTGACATGTATCATTCGGGTCAGTATGATGCGATAATGTCTTCTCTTAACATACTTAAAATCTTACACTATACATTCCCATTTCTACTGGAAATGATAAAAAAAGTATTGAAAAATATTCTTTTTCTTGACAAATCAATTCGTTAACTAAAATAATTTAATAATATTCGCCTGGTCGGTAAATTGTTGAATGTGCCCAAAGTCGTAGCCAGAAAATTTTCATAAATATATGAAATAGTTAAAAACAGTAAACAATTAGTTCTATTTTTGTTGCATGTGATTTAAAATAAATCATATAAATATGGAATTCCAACTTTTAAAATTCATTATATTTTCCATCTATACTTTTTACACATTTTTCTTACAAATAATGAAGCATAAATATTTGTTAACAAAGGCATCATGTCAATTAATTAAATTATTTTGTTGTTGAGGACGGACATGAAAATTATTTTTGATGAGCAACTCCAATTATATCAACAAATGCAATTTAATTTTAGGAAAAAAAATATTATAAATTTTTTAAAAAATATTTGAGTTCCTTTAAGTGCTAAAACTAGTTTTTAATCATATCTCCACCAATTGTAACACTTTTTTATTGATTAAATATTTTTCTATTTAATCTCATAAAGATTAGATATAAATGTTTACTTTTAGTTAGTAAGAACAATAAAATGGTTTTGTGCCGAGAAAGTCAGGATTTATCAATAGGTGTAATGTAATTTTACAGGAGGCTATTAATATAAGCTTTTAAATCTTATTTTAGAACCATGAACATGTTTCTAATCAAGTTTTCGCTTTATCCATGTAATCAATTCCATGTAATGACATATTAATTAATTAAAAATGATTAATTTCTTGGCTGCGGTACTCTAAAGAACTGTTTATTAATCCAACTACAGTACTTATTCTTATCTACACCTAGCCAATTATAAACATGACCTACTTTCTCAACGAGTTCTGTCATTTTCCGTTAGCTTATTTATTTCCAGTAAGATAATATTGATGATATCATAACGAATTGTCTAAAAAATTTCCTTATACTTCCTAATTCATTAAATAAAGTAAATTAATTAAATTAAAATTTGTATAAAATCTAACAAAAGAATGTTAATTTATTCTATAAAGTTCATACAGAATATTTCTATAAAAGAATCGAATGAAATTAGTTTTTCTTTTTTTATGATTAAATTTGACCTTATTGGCTTTAAACTATTTAACTGTTTCAGTTCAGGAAAAAGTATAAAGTCAGTAAAAATATGTCACCTTATTTTTTTTCAAAAGAGGCTAAAGCAGACAGAAACATTTTAAGATTAAATATTAATTTCAATGCTACATTAAATTTTCATTAAAATGACTCAACTTTTAAAATAAGAAAAAACTCTGCTAAATTTTACGTTAAAAATCTTTTTGATACCGAAATTTAAAAAAAGAAAACGAAAGGACAAGCAACAGTTATAGCTATTCTTTTGCTAAAAATACTGCGCATAAAAATATGATTCTGTAAAAATGCTTTATCCATATCCAATTGAGAATTAATTTTTACGAGATATCAGAATTCTTAGAATTATTTTCTTAATTTTATGAGATAGAAAACTTTTAAGACACAAAGGTATCAATTCAATCGGAAAAGCAATGTATCATCTTAAAAATTAAATTGCGTATTGAAAATTAAATGTTTTGTCCCTTTTTATAAAGATTAAATCGGTTTCGTGCTTATAAATGAAACCTGTCCAACAGATTTAAGAAGTCACATGATAAATGCTATTAATTATATGTTTAAAATTTTATCGTCATTGTAATGCTATATATATTCTTTATTAATGTAACACAAAATCGGGAATATACTTATCATTTAGATAATATTAAAGAATTATTACTTATTTTTATCTTTTAGTCTTTTTTAAATCATGTATAATTTAACAAATTTATGAAGCAATGTAATTGAACTTTAATGTATTTATATCATATCTCTTTATTTACAACTTAGGTTTAACCCCTTGGGGGATATCTTAAAAATCGGATTGATTGGTTTCTTAATTAAGATTGTGGATTTTCTTTTCACTAATGATTTATTGTAAGGTCGAGTCACTTCCGTGAAAACTTACGATGGTGAAATTTATCCCCTACGGGGGAAGTCCTGCTTTTACCGATGATAACCATTAAAGTTCAACGACCGAAAGCTGGCACAATGATAATCATTATAAACTTATTATGGTAATGATGTAGTTATTGTAATTGAGAAAAAAGATGGCAATCAATATATGAATTGTTTCTGCATAATATATTAAAAGAAATTACAATTATTGATAGTTAAGATTCTAAACTTGCATTTCATGGATTTACATTTTGTTTTGTTGCTTTTCTGATGAAAAATTTAAAAAAGAAATTTGAATATTACCAAAGACATTTATTTATAAATCATAAAAAATATTCATTCTAAAAAATTATTGGTAATGAAAATTTGAAGCATATATAATTGAATAAATTGTAATATTTTAAAATAAATTCTATCATTTTTAAAACTTGCTTAAAAATTTGCTATTTCTTTTCTAAATGTAATGATTGCACATCACAATAGTTCTTAACTGATTTGAAATTTGTTTAATTTTCTTTTAATTTTAAATTAGATTTTAATTTTTTTTCACAAATTATTTATAGGAATGTATTGATCAACTATTTTCCGAACTTAATTAATTAGTTCCATTTAGTTAAATAACTTTTAGAAAACAAACGAATTCTTTGAATAAAATTTATAAAAATTATTATTTTTTTAAATCCGTAATGGCTAAAATTATAAATTACAATTCAAGATATAAATTTTCTGTCTTGGGATTAAACTTTATGAGTTACTTTCATTAGAAATACAACATGAATGTTTTTTAGGTATAGAAAGAAAATGATAAACGTTCTTTTCAAAAACATTTTTTTAAATTAAAAAGTTTCTAATTGCACTTTAATAAATATTAAAGAAAGCTAAAAAATAAGTATCTTGATTTAGAATTTAAGATTTCATTTTATCTATTCAAACTAGTTAAGGAAATAGAGAAAAAACGGCTTCATTAAATTTTCAAATACGTATAAAACAACAATTTTAAGAGTAATAAGTAAAAAAATATGTAAGAAAATTTATTTAGGTAATTGGATAAAAGACTGAAAGCAATTTGATTATAAGCAAAATGAAAATCTGAAAACTATCCAAAAATTTCATTAACTTGTTCTGAATTCTCTGGATATGTATGAAGCATTATTTATTTTACAGTTATTTGCCATTTTCTTGTGGATATACTTCATTATTACACAAATTTCTCTTGGTTATCGATTTTGCAAATGTCAGTTCATCTAGCAGGGCTCATCACGTGGAAAGGATTATACTTTTTAATAACGTATGAAAACAAAGTCATTTAAGCTTATATATGCTTTAATTTTTTTTGAAAATAACTTTGCTCAAGTTTTGTATGCGAGATTAATTATCAAATTATTTTTTTAGGTTTGATGTATTTGATTTTAAAAACAATGAAATGGCATAGGGTCCAATTTATTTAGAATCTCTATGTGAAAATAGTTTTAAAAAGAAACTAACAATTTTCATTCTTTACTTAATTTATTTCTTGTATATCTAGCTGGAAAAAATATTGTATTCTTATTCCTGTAATCACTCCCATCTGATTGAAATCTATTTTTGCTCTGGTCAAATTTAGTTAGGTTTTTTAAGACTAATTTATCTTGTACACATATAAAAATATTTTACAGTATTTTTACTCAGTATTTTGATTTTTTAGAAATATTAATCATTGATAATGTATATAATATGGTATATATACTCTAGTTTAATGTATATATACTGAGTTTAAATCCTCTTGAAATTCAAGATGGTAATAAGAAATTAAGTAAAATATTTGAATTTATTATAATGTGTGAAATGATAACAACATATTAGAAAATTAAATTTTGTTAATTTTTTAAACTATCTAAAATTGGTTTTATTACATAGTTTTTTTCCTAATTGATTTTGATTACAAGTATAGATTCATAAGTTCAATTAAACATAACAAATGTAATATTTAGGAAGCAAGGCTATTACAACAATTTGTATTAACAAGTAAGAAATATTAAAATGTCTTTGGAATTTTAAACAAAGATGTGAAATTTTTCAAACAGCACTCGTTAGAGAAAAATCCCTTTCTAATAAATGCTTGTCATGTTTGGCAAGTATAAGTCCTAAGGTCTCCCAGTAATGTGATCGCTTTTTGCATTACTCCATTTAAAGATAGGTTTCTAGCTTTTAAACCACTAACAGGTTAATAAAAAAATAAGAAATTTCAAAAATTAATAAAAACATTTCTTAACAGGATAAAATATTTTTATAGGTTAGCACAATATCTGAACATTCCTTGATGTGTTAGGAAAAAAGGCCAGTCAAAATATTGAGAAGTGCAAATATTAGACTCTAGACAAATAAAATTTTTCATGAAGATGCTTATTCTGTTTTAAATATTTAAGTATTTAGCTAAAAAATCATTCATTTATGTTTTAATAGTTATTCTAAACCACTTTGAAATAATCATAATTAAGCAAATCGCTTTAGTTTCCCCAACATTTCGTAATAATTTTACATGTTAAAATATTTTTAAAAATATGCAGTTTTTTTAAATAATAATTAGAATATTTTCCTTTTTCTTTATCATTATTTTTAATTATTTTTAATTATATGTTGCATCAAATAAATTAACTAGTAAATACTTATTTTTGGGGATCGTTATTTCTCTTTTACATTTAAATAAAAAAAAATTAAAGAAATTAAGCTAAAAAGAAACATTAATTGCTATTAAATCACTGCCAATATTAATTGTAAAAACTCATGATATTGATGTTTACTACCATAATGTATTTAATTCAAGATTTGAATACACAAATACTAAAATAATAGAAAAAAAGTTTTCATTTATAATATTTTCATCCAATAAAATATTTAGATGAGGCTTACTAAAGTAGCTTCAATGTTTATTTTATTCATTCCTCACATTTATCAATTTCTCTTCGCTCATTAATAATTCTATATTGATTATGAATTAACTACTACTGGCTTGCTCCTCTGCTATAAATTCTCACTATTAATGAAATCAAATGTCTTGAGATGGCCCTATTGACCTAACCTTAAGAATTTATTTCATTTCAGTGGATATGCGTAGTTTGAAACTGAGATGCAGGATAAATTGCAATCAATTTACTTGCTGGTCGGATGTTCATAATATTTGCAATTGATGTACTCTTCTAAGATTTATTGTTAGTTTGTTGCAATCTAGTTGCTGACTTTCGTATTGCTGTAACTGGTTTTTTTTAATATTCTTGTCTCTTTTTTTATATTCTTCTTTATTTTTTTTTCATGAATCATTTTGATTTGAATACGCACAAATAATTTTTATATTTAAAAACTATATATTTGCAAATTGAATAATGCCAACTTTTATCAGATGAGAGTATTCACTAAAAAAGCTTTCTATTCAAATCTATATTTTTGTAACACTGATAAACTTAATACTGGATTTATATTAATAATGAATGTGGGGGAAAAGTGATTTCAATATACCATAAATTGACGATATAATAACAGTTTTTTTCTAATATTTCTATACGTTTGCTTACATAAATAATTTAATGTTAGATATACACTTAAGTGACAAAAGTCATGGGATAGCAATATGCAAATATACAGATGGCAGTAGTATCGCAGCGAAAAAGTATAAATGCGCAGTTCGTTTTCCAGAGCTTTCATTTGTGTTCAAGTTATTCATGTGAACAGGTTTTTCGTGATTTATGGCGGCACGACGGGAATTAACAGACTTTGAACGGGGAATGTTAGTTGGAGCTAGACGCATAGGTCATTCCATTGCGGATATCGTTAGTGAATTCAACATTCCGGGATCCACAGTATCAAGAGTGTGCCGAGAGTATGAAATTTCAGGCATCCCGTCCTATCATGGACAGCGCAGTGGGCGACCACCTGCACTTAACGACCGAGACCGCCGAAGTCTGTGTTAAATGGTCAATGTTAATAGACACGCAACACTTAGTCAAATAACTGAAGGAATCAATGTGGGATGTACGAGGGACGTGTCTGATAGGACTGTGTGGCAAAATTTGTCTTCCTTGGGCTATGGCAGCAGAAGAACGACACGAGTACCTTTACTGACAGCACGACATCGCCTGCAACGGCTCTCCTGGGCTCGTGAGCATATCGACTGGTCCCTAGACCAGTGGAAAACCGTGGCGTGGACAGATGTGCCACGATTTCAGTTGTTATGAGCTGATGGTAGAGTTCGAGTGTGGCGCAGGCCCCAAGGAGTCATGGACCCAAACTGTCAGCAAGTCACTGCTCTAGCTGGTGGTGGCTGCATAATGATGTGGGCTGTTTTTACATGGCATGGTAAAAGTTGCATCCTCTGGTGCAACTGAACCTATCATTGTGCAGATCACTTGCAGCCATTCATGGACTTCACGTACCCACACAAAGCTGGGATTTTTATGGATGACAATGCGCCATGTCACCGGGCCAGAACTGTTCGCGATTGGTTTGAAGAACATTCCGGATAATTCCAGCGCATGATCTGGCCACCTAGATCGCCCGATATGAATCCCATCGAGCCTTTATGGGACATCATCGAAAGGTCCGTTCGTGCCCAAACTCCTGCACCATCCACACTTTCACAATTATGGACGTCTATACAGACAGCATGGCTCAATATTCCTGCAGAGGACTTCCAACGACTTGTGGACTCCATGACACGTCGATTTGTTGCACTTCGCCGAGCGAAATGAGTACTGACACGATATTAACAGTCATCCCATGACTCTTGTCACTTCAGCGTATATATATGTTCCTTAACTTTGCGATAATAAATTATGAAACAGAAATGTAGAAACGAATTTCAAATAAATAAATTTTAATACTTTAATGGAAATATTTCTACCTGTTTTCAGTGTTTTCTGACAAAATATTTTGTCAAAATTATTCAGTATAAGCTCTAAATAAAACGGTTAATACATAAATAAGTTAATGACCATTTATTATTCATATCTAAGAAAGATTATTAGAAATGGATGATTTATTTATTCGAATATTCTTCTGATATATTGATTTTTTTTATTTTCATCAATTTTTTCAATAGAAATTTTATTTTATTTTTTGCATATTGAATATTTAGTATTAAAAGATATTTTACTATATGTTTTTCAAAAAGAAAAAGAATAAATAAGCTGATAATGATCTTGAAAATTCTTCCGTTATTTTACTTTTGGTAAATTCTTTAAGCAATATAAATATTTTGTGATATTCTAAAAACTTTAATATTAAAACATGAGACATTCTAAGAAATAAAAAACAAATCTAATTACTGGTAGGATTGAAACTGTTTAGACATATAAAATTTCATTTTAAAAATTCTTTCTCATTTCGCAATTTCTGCTCCTTTTATATCTTCTTAAAAAACAAAGCAATTCTACAACTTAGAAATTTAATGTATATTTTTATATAAAGAGAGAGATAATTATTCCAAACCTCTGTTACTGAAATAATAGTAAAATCTAATTCCCTCGAGTACTGCTCTGTGCTATTTGCCTTACCTTATTTCAGAAGAAGAACTAATGATATCACAAAAAAAAATTCTTATGATACTAAGTTGTGCTGCCGTAAAGCCAAATTCAAGTTTGAAAGAAATTTAGACATTTCCCTAGAAATCAAATGAATTTCATAAAGACTTAGAAGGTAGAAACGGGATAATTTATTAATATATAAAAAGAGGAGATTGTTAAAAAATATTAATTACATTGTTTTTTTAAATATTTTTTTCTAATGTTTATTTTATTTTGCACTTTTATACTTATTTCAGAGATCAAATAGCGTCTCTTCTTTATACAATCTAAAATTTATAACTCAGCAAATTATATATATATATATATATATATATATATATAATGAAAAAACTAAATTGTTTCATTTTAATTCGCATTGTTTAATTGGAATTAAAATCCAAGCAAAAATATTTTCTTTTACGATGGTTATACAGAGCATCTGTATTTATCATGATTTTTTCTTAGAAATTTTGATATTTCTCTTAAAGTTTATTTCAATAAACAGTATTAAAAGTTTGTTATTTGAAACTTTTACTTATTTTCTGAAATTAAGTAACTTTAAAGTAACTTATCTTTTACGAATATTTTTATTTTTTCATTGTTGGAACTTCATTTGTTTATAGATAATTACACTATCTAAAAATTTTTAGTGTGTTTTTGTTTTCAATTAGATAAGTATTTATAGAGTATTTTGTTTTCATATTTTATCATTTTTTTTTCAATAAAAAAGATTTTTTATGACTGAAACAATGAAGTTTTATTTAATTAATCGAAGAAGAAAGAATGCTTAGTTATTTTTTAAAGTCTATAATGGCAATTTACTTACTCATTTAAAATCAGACTGTTCACAAAATTAATAAATAATTAACTAGTAACATGAATGTAGTACGCAGAAACTTTAACTGGAAGTGTCACTGCGTCCACCATTTCAGGCGTTTAAGAATTATGAAATTTAAAATGAAGTCGGAAAAAAAAATCCTTTTCTGGGTAGTTGGCTAGAATTCTGTGAAGGAGAGTCTTATTTTAAGACTTAGAAATAAACACAACTCCTATTAAATACTTGAAATACTTTCGGCTGATTTTTGCAGAGACTCCAGACAGACATATGCATTAAGAATTCTTGAAAATTTTGTAACATAAACATTTTTCAATTATTAAATATCTTGGGGGGAAATTGGTTTATCTTCTTTTCTATAAATTAAACAATATAACTATTTGTATATACAATAATTGTTGTTAAAAAAATAAGCTATCTATATTTATTTATTAAATGTCGAGATATTGATATATATTTTTCTACATAATAAATGCATAGTTTTGAATAATAAAGTTTAATCATACATCAATTTTGCTTAATTTTTTTATCTGTATACAGTTTATTTTATTTTAAATAATCCGGAAATTTTAAGAAAATATAGTTTCAATTTAGCGTTTTGTTTTCATTTTAGCGTAAATCTAGTGTTGCTAGAATTGTTGACCTATTAGACCATTTGCTTGGAATTTTAGACATTATTAGTAATCTTATTTTTGTGTGTGTGTTATCATTTTAAGGTCTAGATTATTATACCTAGGTCTATCAAATTCGCAAATACATAATTTGGAGAGTAGAAAGGAGCAGTTTGTAGTTACTATTTAAAAACTATGAATAAGAAATTATACAGCAATTAAGCAACATTTTGGACTTTGTTTTTGTAATATCTTTTTAAATTATTATAATACAATAATTAATTCTACATCGTTTAAGATTTTAAAAAAATTATAATTTCAGTGACATTCATTATTTTATATTATAATTTATTTCTCAATTTTTAATTACTTTCTAAAAATGCTTTAAGCACAGTTCTTTATAATATATTACACATAAAAATTATTTAACTTGCATGAGCATTTTATGCTGGCATTAAAAAATATCAGAGACATGATAATTAATGAATATAACAAAAAATGTTTCTAATATAGTATGTGTCATATTACTAACAAAGTTTGAAGTTTAAAATTATGTTGTTGAATTTTCTGTAAATACCAAATAACATTAAATATTCAATTTAACATTTTAATGATTATTAGTCACTGCAATTTATTCATAGTCACCATAAGAAGCCTTTAAGTAATCAAGTTTATGCATATGGTTTTTTAGCATTCTTTAATTTAGTTAATGTGATAAAACAAAGTCATTATTGTTGGAAAGGAAATATAAAATTTACTAACAATGTTTATTAATATAAGTCACCATTCAAAATACCAAGCAATGAATAAATTTTGATTACTTGAATAATTTAAAATATGTATTGGAGCAAAAATGTAAAATTGAAAAAATATAGTTGGAATATTTCCCTGACTTTACAAGCAAGCTATAAATGAAGATGTTATCACCCCTATTCCATCCCAGTATAAAGTTATTACCCATGGGCAAGATAGAATTTCATTCTTTTTCCAGGTTACCACTTTCTACAAAATTATCGGAAGGAAGAAGGGTTACTGAAAGGTAATCATCTTTTGAAACCTTTCAGATTACCACCTTCTAAACTAACATTTACGATTAATAAAGAGTATTCTTGAAACAGAATACAATGCATTGTTATAAAATTAAATTACTTATATAATAATTAACACGAACGCGGAACAATTAATTTAGTCATAGGTGCTAAAATCTTTGCAATGCCAGAATTTTGTTTCATAATAATATCTGAACAATCTGTACCTTTGATTTCTAAAAATCATTTTCTAATTAAAATCATTATATAATTAATAATTATTATAAATTACTATTATCTATATCTTGTCAAAATTATATGAATAGAATTATAATTTTTATAATGCGACCTTAAATTTTCTTTACTTAATCAAATCATCAGGTTTAAAATACTCAAAAAGAAAAATGTCTCATTCTTAAAGAAAAAGAAAAAGAAATGAAAGATTTCTAAAAATACACACAATATACTTAATTTAAACTTTAAAAATGCTTTCTTTTTTTACATAGAAACAGAAATATCTTGATAAAAAAAATTTAACTTTCACAAATCAATTAGTAAAAAAAATTCATTATTATATAATTTTATGAAGAATGTAAGTTATCAGAATCAGAAAAATGCGGATAAAAAGTGTAATAACTAAAATAAAATAAATTGAAAAAATTTTGATAATTGATTCAACCTTTAATAAATTAAATTTCGCATTTGATTTTTACAAATCAAACAATGCTTAATCAATATCTATTTGTAATATTGATTCAATATGAAAACAAAAATTCAATTTTCCATTTTAACAAGAAAAACTAATCGAAAAGAAATGCGAAAAACATTGAATAAAAATGTGAGATATGAATTACTTTGAGAAGAAGAGAAAAGATTTGAAATGCATTTTAGAGAAGGATGAGTTTTTTGAAAGAATATTTGAGAATGGACGTTCGGATATCTCTTTTCGAATAAGATTTCAAATTGCATTTTTAATTAAAAATCTTTTAGAAGAAATAAAAATGATGAATCTGAATGTCATTTTTATAAAGAAATATTCTTGAAACTTTAGGTTGTTCAATAAATATACTGACACAGGTTTCTAAATTTTTATAATTCCTTTTATCAACGAAGGTATTCTTTAAGTCAAAATTCAACATTTCAAAATCTTTTGCGTTTTATTATTCGAAAAAAAAAGTTTTTTTTTTCTTTGCCATTAGCATTTGAATGTGAATATTTCCTCCAGGAATGATACATTTACTTAATTCATTTTATTATTTATTGAATGGTATCGTATTTCTGAAGCGTCGGCATATAGATTTTGTTTCATCATTAAACTTAGCTAACAATCATTCTTAACAATAAAGACTTTTTCAAAAATTAGAATATCAAAGGATCACTGCTATGACATTTGGTTTAAATGAAAATTTTTATCAGCATGGAATTTAATTTTAACATATGCAGTTGAAAAGGTTATACATCAAAAAATTTTATTTAAATCCTGCAGAATTATAAATACTTGAAATGTAAATGTGAAAACTGAATTTGAAAATCTAAAATATGATTTCAATTAATTTTATCTCAAATTAATTACTTTTATTTCAAATTTTGTCTCAAAGTATAAAAATTCTTGAGAAACAGATGACACTGTTTAATTAGAAGTACATTCTGTTATACAGCAGCGTGATCATAGTCATTAATTATTTACTTTACTTGTATGAAAATTAATAATTTCGACTAAGTTTACATAATGAAGTATATAAAAAATATTTTAATAAAAGGTATTCCTTTGTGTTTAAAAGCTGCTTGAATTCCAGTTTTTATTAATATAAAAATTTCTAGAAATAGAAGCAGTAAAAATTGAAAATTATTTTATATTTATAAAAAGGAATAAAACTGGATTTTTTTCTTTGTTATTATCGGAAATTGGGAGTATATTAAAATTGTGCTTAGATAAAAATAATTTTCCCGATAGTGGATAGCATAGATATTTCGTTGTTATGATTATGCAAAAGTTTAAAAAAAAACGAATTTGTAATTATAAATATTATAGCAAAATTTTCGGTCAATAAAGAAAGGTAAACATTTCTTATTGCAACTGGAAAGATGAAGATAGTAAGGATTTAATAGATGCAAAAAATGGGATTTATAATAATAAAGGATTTAATGGGATTATGGATTTAAAAATTAAAGAACGTAATGGAAAAGAATGCAAAATTAGATCAGAGGAAATTTTAAATATGAAATAGATATTAATTTCTATTTGGTGAAATTAGATATTATCAGTATCTTCCCAGTACTATCAGTAATAGTATACAGAAGAATACCATTGACTTTAGAAGAATTTCGAAGCTTCTTCATCTTTCCAGTTGCAATAAGAAATGTTTACCTTTCTTTAATTATCTCTTATAAATTTATTTACAATATAAGAAGGCTTCTTCTTAACAAATCATAAAAGAACCATAGAAAATTTTTGAGGAAATATTTAGTATTACTGTAATAGACATAATAGCAAATATCTTCTGCTTATTTTGGAAATATTGTTATAAAGAATTATTTATGAATGAATATAATTCTAATTCCAAGTACTTTTTAAACGTGAACGGATAATGCCGTTAGAAAGATAACTTTCTCTAAAAATATAACTACAAACTTAGTTTATTGATTTATTTATATTTTTATTAATAATCAAGTTTCCTAAAAAATAAATTAAAATTTGGATTTGCAAATTGTAACCACGTAATTATAATAATAGTAAAACAAAACATTTTTAAAATTAAAAAAATTGAATAAAATTTAAGATAATTCTAATTTTATAGTTAACCGCAAAAAAGTAGTTTTCGTACATCATAAAAACTAATAATAGCAATAAGATTATTTATAATTTTGAAAACTTAGGCGCTAACTTGCATAATTTTTTATAGAAGTCAGATTTATGATAAACAGCGAATATTTATAAAGGGATAATTTTTCTTAACTATTTTTTCTTCAATTATATAAATTTACTATTTTCGAGAATTGTGTTTCGAAGGGGATAAATTTCTTTAAAGATATATAAGGATTTTTTATGTGATTTTTTTTCTTGCCTTTCTTCTTTCAGAGAAAAAAAAATTATTAATAATAAATTGAAGAATAAATCGAAATGAACACTTTTAATTAAGAAAAATTTATCGCACTATCAAAATTAGGATTATTTAAAAGAATTTAAATTAAAAGAAGACTAATTGAAATGCATCTAAAGTAACAATATCAAATGTAAAACAAAGAAATGTGAAATTTTGAAACATATTTAAGATAAAAGAGAATAATTTAATATCAAAGTTATACTAAGTAATTGTTGTTTAAGTAAATTTAAATTTTAAAACTAAGAAAAACATATTTTCCCACAATTCAACTTCATTAAAAAACAAATTTTTAATTAGAAGTTTCAAAAATTTCTTATATTGAGCAACACATAATCTTCTTAAAAGTTTATATTTTAATTATATTCTCTAAATTTTTAATATAAAAGGATTTTAATATAAATTCTCTCATTTTTAATATAAAAGGATTAAAAGTGTAGGGTTTATTTATATTTTAATACAGTCTCACAATTAATAATGTTTTTCTTAGTTTTCATTCTTTCTTTCTTTATTTTACTTTATTAACACTATTTTAACTCAATAGATGGCGGTTAGATTTTTCAAAGTAAATCACTTAATGACGATGCGTTGGGACATATATTTGTGGGCGTTTTTGCTTTAAGAGCGGGAATATTCAAATTACTAGTTTCATCTTTGGGGCGGCTAAGTTATGCCATTGCCTTTTTGAATTTTGTTGAATTTTTTTCAAATGAAATTATAATCTCAATATGTATGTTTATTTTGCATTTCGATAGTTTGAATTTCTAAATGTCAGATGTTTTACTTCCTTCATAATTTAGTATTTTGATTCTTGTTTATCTAGATTGTTGTTCAAATTTCTTAAATGTTGGTTCTGTAATTAATTCTGGTTTTCTGATATCTTCAATTATTACATTTTTATGATTCAATTGTTAAATATGTCTTTTATTATTTCAAAATTTACTAAATTTTCGAATTGGTTTTTTTATTGTTTTTATATTTATAAATGATGTAGTATTTGTCTCGAAAACCTCAGTTTTTTATAATTATCGATACACTAGGAATTAATATTTAGACGAAGAGCAAGGTTCTTAACAGAAAAAAAATTATTGCTTTGATTTCCTGATAGCAGCTGATCCTTGATAACATGTTCAAACCGGGTTCTTTTTTTCTATAGGTCTATATATTTATTATAATTATATTCCTATTAATTAATGCATAATAATATTCAGACTTCATGTTTTCCTTCGGATAATTACAATTACGTTTAAATGTAGCAGCTCTCAAACATTTTAATATCAATGTTTTCCTTCAAAAAATTATTATATATTAAATTATTTTCTTCGTAAGTTTATAAAATTCAATTTTAAGCCTTCCACTTTTTTATGTTCACAAAATATTTGTTAATTGTTTCAAAGATCAAAATTAGTTTAAAAGTTTTGTCTGTATTGTGTCTCGTAATTTAAGCACTGATATTGAAAAAACCTTTGCTCCATGCCTTTTCAACATTTAAAAAAAATCAGAGACTCTAAGATTTTCTATGAATATATTCAAGTTTATAATTCTATGTGTTCACTTATAAATTTAATGGGTTAAAGAAGTAATTTTGTCTGTATCATTTTTACCCTGGAATTTGATTCTAAATAAACTTTAATTATTTTGACATGGAATAATTTTTAAAATCAAATATTATATCTATTTTTAAAAATTACATCAATATAAGCCTATTGATTTTAATATTAAGCTAAAATTAAATGATAAAAAATATTTCTGTAATTTATCTCTGCTATAAATAGTTTAAAGAAATATATTTCAAAACGAATTGTATTAATTCTGTATGCGTGGTTTTATTATTTAGTCATATAAAATCGCATAAAACTTTATATAAATTTGCAATGTTATTACTTTTAAAAATTTAATAAAAATATATATTTGAAATATTATCATACATCAAGATAAAATATATAGATATAACGCTTATCAATTTTTCTATGAAAATTATCACGTAAATTGCAACAAAAAGCAAATAAATGCATAAGCAATATGTATATAAAAATCCTCAAATTACAACGGAATATATTTCTATAAGTTCAAGGAAAATGCTAATTTAGTATAATTTTCTTTGTCATTCAAACTCTCATACAGTACGAGCTTCTTAATTTCATCATTATGTGTTTGATAAATTTAGTGAAATGCCATTTGGCATTAACATGGTGTTATGTGAATGCGTTAACAATTTCCATAACATTCATTCCATTTCACTCTGAAATCGATAAATCTTCACTTACCGAAGTGTCTAACGACTGACTGCTAACACAAAATCATAGCATATAACTGGATATGGAATGATGTATGGCCTCATCTATCTTGGAATCGTTGATAAATATGTATTACTCTTCTCATTCTCAGACGTGTCTACAATCTTATTGATTCTCATAAGTTATCCGGAGAAGAAAGCTTGATTCAAGTGATAATCGAAGGAGAATCAACATAATTCGTATTTTAAACTTCCTGAAGGTTTCAAAATGAGATATTCTAATTCTTTATAGCAAGAATCAATTTTATTTGCCCTAGAGATATTAACCACTGATTTCAACATTGATATCCACAAAATCATATACTGTGCATTTTAGATGCTAGGTAACTATGAAGTGGAGAGAAAGGACTAATTTATCAAATCTATTTAAATTCAATCTCTATGCAAAGTAAGCCAACACAATCGTACATCAAAAATTTTATTGAAGATTGCAAACATATATATATATTTAACACATTCAATTAAAAGAAAATATAAGATGTATATAATATTAAATGTTCATTTTATTAAAGTCCTGCTAAGTTCGTTTCATTATACGTAAATCTATAATTGTAGTAAGATTTAAGGGTTGAATGCTAACTTAATATACCATCGATTCTGTAGCCGATATGATAACCCGAAAAAGTAAGCAGAATGATATTTCTGGTAATCGTAATATTGATTTGTAAACAATTTTTGTCACTTGTCTAGTTGTATATATTCTGAATCAATTTTGCTGGAAATGAAAATTAAAATAATCGACAAATAAATATCCATTAAAAATTTACTTAAGTTACGTTTAATAATTGAAATTATTTTTTTCTAATAAAACAATTAGTATTATTTTCAAAGTGAACTATGAATATGTAACAGTTATCTTTTTGAAATTCTTCCTTAATTATGATAACTTAATTGTAATAATCTGTTTTTGAATTTTGTAAGGATAGAAAATACCAAAAAAATGATAAACCTCTGCTCGAGATTTTCTTCATTTCATATATATATATATATATATATATATATATATATATATATATATATATAATATTCTGACGGAATACTTACCTGTTTGTTGTTCCTACCTTGAAATTTTCCTGATAATTCGATAATTCCATAAATGCTTAAAAAATAATCTCATGCATGTTGGTTAGGATAATCTGAAAGCTAATGAGGATTATTATTTTCTCAATTGGATATCTACATTTCAAAATATAATATGCCGGTAATAGAACGACGTTCACATTACTGAAAATTTAAACTGCAGTTTCATCCAAATCGTTCATTGCACAGATGAAAAATTTGTTTAACTGAATAAATGTATTCATTCCTCAAAAATTCTTCAGAAAATCCCTAGTTACTTATAGAAAAGCTATTACAAATGGATGCTTTCATTTTTCTTTGTAACCTTTTTATTCTCAAAATAATGCTCAATGGGTGAGCCTCAAGATAATTTTTTATGCTAAAATATTTCTGGTTGGTGTCTTGTTAAAATGCTGAAAGCATTGAGTGTCACGTTTTATTGTCTAAAGTAGACTGGCGATCGTTTTCGGTATTTCAAATTAGAAAAGAGAGTTAGCAAGTGTGACACATAAAAGTTCAAAAGGCAGTGTTCTTAAAGATTTCGATTAGTAAATTACATAATTTTAATAAAAATAGTGGGTAACTTCAGTGGTTTCACAGTATTTTTTTATATAGTCAGTCATCTTGAATGCTTACTTTGTATTGTTGGCCTTCTTGGTTAAATAAGTTGAGCAATAATTTATGATTGCAACTATTTATGGATTGTAAAAATAAGCTGTGATATTAAAAACAAATTATCCTTATGAAAATAGTAAATATTCAGCCGAAGTGAAAATTATAATTAAAGCGAAGGCAACTTTAACAAATGATCATAGAATATTCACCGTCATTAATAAATTGGATAAGTAATTAAAAGAAATTTTTAAAGATATTTCATATACAATTGAAAATAATTCATACTTTTTAACGCTATATATAAATTTTGAATGAATAAACGTAAAATAAAAGCAAAACAAATAAAAAATTTAGTAACTTAAGCAAGAATCTAGAATCCCATCTATAAAAAATATAATGGTTATAAACTATTTTACTTCCTAGCATATGCAATATATATTAATTACTTCATTTGTCGAAAAACTCCGCCTTGAGATCTCGATTAATTTCCGCATTTCATATCTTCCCGAATCCAAACAAATACATTTGCAGTGTTTTGTGTGTGTGTGTCTTTTTGTCCTCGATTTCTTAAAACGATTTAGAGCAGTGGAACTATGTTCTTGATCTTAACAAGAGCATAGTTCTACTATTAATAAATTTCTGATATTTTTAATGAATTCTATGGATGATCTTTTTGTCTCCCCGTATGTGAAACACGATAGCTCAAAAATGTATTGTACTAAAATGATTTTCTTTTAAAATGTTAACAGTTTGGCTGCTAAGCGATTCTGGCGAGAACATTCGGTAACTGCGGGACATATTTTGACTTGATTTTGCCAAATAAAATAATCTCATTTAGACAGATATCAATCAATTTTAATAATTATTTTCGTATTATAAAGAAACACTATTAATTGGGAATGTGAATAAGAAAAAATTATTTGTTGTTTTCGAAAACACATTTGTCGGTGGAACATTCGTTAAAGTAGATGTTCCTTCTGTTTTTGAAGATGAGATAGAAAACGCTTTCAATCCTCAGTCTTTTTCTTCGATGAATTATAATAATGCTATCATTACTACTGGTGTCTGTCCTTTCACCATCCTCAGAATCACTAGCAGTCAAATCGACATCCAAAATAAGAGCCCGTGACATGATTATTTTTTAAAAAATAAGACACAAAAACGTTAAAAAGTTATTTCAGAATGCACTCGTGTTACAAAGTAAGTGTGAAATCAGACTATGTTCACACTCACGGAGCAAAAAAGATACACTGAAACTCGCAGCGCAAAAGGGCTGCATCGCTGTTTTCGAGACAAATGAACGCGGCACTTTTGCGCCGCGTAGCAATCAAACGGTTAACAATAGAATTGCGCATCATAACTTAAATTCAAATCTTATTATTAATATCACCCATACGTATTGAATTTTTTACCAAATTCTTTTTCTACCTATGTTCGATTACACGTAAAATTGATATTTCAAAAACGCAGTAATATGGGTAAATAAAATTTTATTAATAGTCCTGCGAACAAAATTGCAGATCTGTATATTTTTTTATCCGCCGATAGAAAAGAACAGCCCCCCCCCCCCAAAAAAAATTGTTTCCCGGTTTCGTCCATTGTATTGCAAGTTAATTCATAAGTTATATTGCATCGCTATTGCGAAAACAGAGAAAGCACACACGCTGAAGAATATTTCTGACCTTTGAAGGGCCGCCACCTAACACCCACCCCCACCTAGAGTATTGAGAGGCTACAGATGTCGATGGCAGAGCAGACAAAGAATGCTAAATTATTTAAGACTGATAAAACTTTTGCTGATATATTTGTTCGTATTGAGCAAATATCTCTGTACATGAAAGGAAATCAATAATATTTTTGGGAGATATATTTTGTTACATTTCTCTTAAAGACTAATTGATAGTTCGATTTTCATTATCAAAAATAGTATTCGATTCCATGATAAAGCGTTTTTATGATTACATAATATATTCACCCGACAGAATAATTATTCCATAAGTTAAAGTACGCATCCACATATATTTTCATGAAAATCAATACAGAGGTGTTATTGACATGAATATTATTTACAGCAAACATTAATTACGATTTCAAAGTTTTCAGTTTTTCTTTTAATCATGTATAAAGCAGTTGCAGGCAGTGAATTACTATTTTTTTATCCCATCAACTGTTATTTGTTTCTTTTTTGGTCGTCATTAACCACATGACTTAACATTTAAGACGATTAAAGTTATAAAATCGGAGTTTATTGTTGTTAAATGAAAAGATCAAATGAGAATTAGATTTTTTTTAATTACGATAATGGGATTATTATCAACATGAGTTCTGAGGTAAAATTTAATATGATTCACATAATTTCTTACATACTAGCAAAAGAATCAATACTGATTAGTTATGAATTATTTATCATTAATTTGCTTTTGATGAATATTCTTGAAAATATGTCTTTTAATCATTCAACATTTTTCAACTTTATTTTAGCCTTCTTACTTTGATTAACAAAATTTTTATATGTTTCAAAATACTTAAATTTGTGTGTTTGGGAAGCGCTCTTAGAGATATGTTTAAATGCTACTGCTTTTGAAATAATGGGTCATCGAAAAAAAGAAGTTTATGCAAAATGAAAGTTAATTTATCAATTGGAATGATACTTCATATTTTTTTTCTGATAATTTAGTTCTTATATGGAAATAGGGATAAAGAAACAAATTCTCTTATTTTATACATTTTAAACTAATTTACTTAAGTAAAAAAAAGTTTTAAAACAAAGGGTAGTTTTCGTTTACGAAATATTTATTTAAAAATAGAGATACATTTCATTTTGACTTTTTAAGCAAATAAAAAAAGGTCATATCATACTTGGGTTTTAAAAATAGAAAAATTAATAAATGTTAGACATGTGCAAAAGATTTTAATAATAATCTATACTTAAAAAATATTGCTACACTTATGACGTATTTATGAAATTTGTTGAACAAAGATTATATTTATCATATTTTACATGCATAAAATAATATTACTATTCAATAATTATAATATGCTATCAAATTACTGAGTGCTCATAAATGGGAAATGGGTTTTAATGTTTTTTGTAAAATAATTTTTCTTCCTTTGAATAATGTGCAAGTATAAACAAAATGTGAATTTAATTTTTTTCCGAATTATTTTCAATGTGCATAAAATGTTATCTTTCCGAAGCAATTCCCCCTTTATTACAAACATACTTTTAGATGCCCGAGGATATGAAAGTTTATAATGCAAAATATTTTCGAAATATATTGCAAGAAATTCTGTCAGGTTCAGGTTTTATGATGAAGAGAAAAATTTCCATGATTAAATTTCAAAAGATCAGTTTTTTAAATATATATGATATCTTGAACCTCCTATTTAGCTGTTAGAACTAAGATTAAATGAACCTTTGGAAATATTAGTCTAACCATATCATATAATTATCGCAACAAAACTTATTTTAAATATTATAATGGAGCTATGCCTTAAACATTATATTCTTTCTAAAGGATTCTCTAATTGATATAAATTCTTCATATTAAAATTTAGTTTCTTAAGTTATTCTTTTTTAAACTAATGAAGTTAAATACTTTAATATTTGTGTAACAGAATTGGAATTCTTACCTTCATGTCTAAAATGGGGCCGTAACTACAGAAAAATTTCTAGATTCTTTTAATTGGCTTGCTTATTAAGCATGATATGATAATGTGGAATTCTAGTCAGTTTTACACTAATAAGAATTGCGAAAACTGTGTTTATTGTTGTTGCCAATTAATATATAAATCACGTCCAACAATGTTGAGGGAACTGCTGCATTTATTATCTTTGTTTATAATGATATTCTAAAGGTAATTATATGGCCTTTGATTTATTTTTTTATTAAATATAAAGTATAGAAAGCTCTTTTATATGCTACTGTTTATATAAATGTATTCACATCATTAAATGAACTAAATAAGCCCTTTTGAATTTTTTTCCCAAATTCTAGATCTTAAAAAAAATTTCGGATTATTTAACGCATAAATATGTAGAAGTATTCGTGAAATTTAAGTACTTTTTAATATTATATTTTCGAAGGCTTGGAATTGCTTGCTGCATCATCACGATGGAAAAATCTTTCAAAACACCAAATATCTATAGATTTTTCTATCGTTGACCTAGGATTCCTACATTGCACCCATTTTGAGTTGTAGTCGCCAGATTTCTAGTTTAGCTGGAAATCAGTACTGAATCTATCAATACTGAAAACGCTCATACAGTAAAATTACAGCGCGTTCCAAGATCCTAGGAAGTAATGCAAGTCTCACCTAGGCATTAATCGCCTTGTTTGTCAGTGTAGGTATCTCGATTTATTGGGAAGCTCAGATTTCTCTCTTAAACCATCACCCCTCCTTCCTTTTTTCTTTTTGAACTTTCGATAAATAATATCTGTAGATTTTATTCTATGAGATAATGTTTTTAAAAACCCTCTATAAGTCAACATAATATAAAATCCACACATCAATGGAAGACACATCATGAAACAAAATTAGTCTATCCAATAAGCATCAAGGCCGATATGTTTACATTTGAACATGGATTAGAGTATCTATTAATATTTCATAATTCCTCTAAATGAAGATTGGCTTCTTCGATATATCTATTTGTGCTAATTTGTCTAACTGAAATATCATGCATCTCCTTGAAATTTAAAAGTAGTTTTTTTTTAAATTTTGTGATGTATTCTACTAAACAGATAAATATATTGCTTTGAATTACGTTTAATATTTTTTTATAAACAGAAAAATTCGAATATATATATAAATTTGTGATGTCATGATTGCCGTTTTAAATAATACAAAAATTATTTCTTTCGAAAACGTCAAATTTATATATTTGAAATTAAAATATTTGAATGAAATGAATTATTTCAGTGCAACATTCAAAAGTAATTCCTCTTAGTTAGGAACCAATGATAGTTTTATTTGTGATACAACTTCATAATAATATGAAGAAATTAATAAAAAGTTGTTATGCAAGTAAAAAAATCCTCAATTACCCGAAGGTTGAAGTTTTCCTCTCTGATTATGAAAAACATTTTTAAGAGATAAAATAAACCACGATGGTAGAGGTTGATAAGCTCCAGCTATATTATCAAATGATCAACATTTATATTTTCTTGGAATTTAGGTTTGACTGTGGCAACTCATTTTTGATTAACTGTGACATCTTTATTGATAATAAAATCTAGGAAATATGTATCTTACTTTTTATAAAGAGGTTTTCTTTATTGTTTACGATTATTTTTTAAAAAAATAATATTGTTGTGAAGTATCTATTATGTTATATGCTAAACAGTATCCTGTCTATCAAAATCCTTATTATAAATCCAAAAGTTAAATAACGGGGAAATAAACACTTTTTTAACTATTACGTTAACTAAATATTTACAACAATAATTATGGCTTTTCATTTAAACTAGTTTCAATGAAAAGCCAACAACAATTTTCTATCTTCTTTATAGTGACAATTATACGTAATGTTTGTCACTTGAGTAATTTTTGACTAACAAAGTAATTGGCAACAGGTACCAATGGCTTAATGCAACCAATTACCATCGTAATTAGAATCCTATTTTAAATTTTGAAACTCTTAATTGCTCATAGGATATATGATGTCGAAAATAAAATAGAAACCAGAATTTTTATATCTTCTATAAGAATGACGATCAAGAAGTCCTCAAATCGTTTTTTTTTAATTATGTAATATTCAACTATATGGATCCGTGTAAGCCTGATAAAAAAGTGTTACTTGATATGGAATTTAATTTTTATATTTCATTAATAATATTATAAATGCAAAAATCAGACTAATTTTCTTTGATAAGATCATTTTGCTACCTATCTTTTGCTACCTATTAAAAGATGGATGCGAATTTAAAATATTATAGGAGTTTGAAAGAATCTGGCTTTCATCATCATTATTGTAGACTCTAGATCAATTATTTTAAAATTTCCGAACATGTTCATCATTTACTGGCAGTTTAAAAATATTGTATGACTAAACTGCACTTATCCTCTTTCCTCTGATGATAGTGGGCGTATAATTGCTTGGATATATATCAAAATTATCGAATTGCAAGAAATAATATCCGGTTTTCAGTTTTTAACTAAAATAATTTAAGGAGGAAATCTTATTTAATGGATAATTTCAGTAGTTTAAAAATATGTAACAAATAGGAAAAAGGCAGGATTTTTTAAGAATGGAAAGAAGAATTTTTTAAAGTAAAATAACCCCATTCATCGTTTTTCGACCAGAAGCACATACAAATTAAGTGACTTTGATTCAGTCCATTCTATTTACTTTGAAAACTCTATTGAAAGACATTTAATAAGTAAGCTGATAAAAAATATAAATTTCTTATCAAGGGCTTGTGAAAAAAAATATATAAGAAGTACAAAATAAGAGTGACAGAATATTGTGTAGTCAAAATATAATATTATTAGTCTTCGAACCTTATTATTTTTTATCCTAACTCTAGCTATATTTGAATTATTGAAATTATGAATATTTGAATTACAGCGATTACCTACTCCGACGATATTTTCATACCAAACGCCCTACCCAGGTAGTCTAAATTAAGTCAGATTGAGATGAAGTGAAATAGGGTGAATGTAAGATACAATTCAATCTTTCTAAAACTGAGTACTGTCAAATCGAAATCTTCATATTTGCACACAGAGTACATTTAAAAAAACATCATTTAATTAACGTTGTCTTTAAAGTTAGCTTTTCGATATTTCCTACTGATTTGCTATAAGAGAATAGATAAAAGACGATTTTCTATTTTTCCTAAATGCAGCGTAAAATTTGTGTATTATAAAATCATTGTAAGCACTTTAATTCAAATGTCTCGGAAACAATAAAAAAGAACTATTGAAATACTGTTAAAAATAGAGAACCATCTCTCAGTGGAATATATTTGTACGAAAGAAAATCTGACCGGTTGGTTGTGCACGAGAAAAATAATTTTATTTCATTTCATTTATATATATCTTTAAAGATAAGATATTTTTAAATGAAATATATAATTTAAGGGGGAGTGTTAATATATTATATTTATATGATAAAAAATATGGTAGTTTAATGCTATATAAGGGAGTTAAAATGCAATTGGGGCCTATCGTCTACAGTTTAGAAGAGTAAACTCTCTCAATTTTTTTGGATTTTTCTATCCCCTAGAAGCTATTTACAGTAAATGTTCTGTATACGTAATTATAACTGAGCCCTGTGTGTGTTTATTAGAATATTTTGAACTAAAATAATAGTTTTGATCCGGAAAAACGAATGTATATTAGCTTGAATGTTATTATTTCAAGATTATGTATGTTACTTTAATTTTTTCTTATATTTTAATACCCGTAATATACTTATAAACATTTTTGAAGTATAGAATTTCACCATTTTATCGAACAGCGTGTTTAATTATGAAATATTATCAGAGTTAATATCTCAATTAACTTGTCATTAAGCAAAATAAGTTATGTAATTTTATTTCTGCGTTGAGTTATTAACTTGATAATGAGCGAGAAGGCCTCATTAAGTGAGATATTATATTTTATGAAAAGAGTAGCAACAATATTTCCTACGTAATCGAGTGGAACTATATAATTATCTCGTATTCAATGCTGTCAGTTTTCTCGATTTTATGCTTATTTAGAAAAAAATATAATTAGACAAATTTAGAAAAGATATACTTCATCTCTAAAGCAAGAAAAAAAAACATAGATATTTTTATATATTATATCGGAATTATTTTCTTCGACAATAAATATTAAATTTATTGAAACATTTAAATCTGAATCCTTCTTTCTGAGTTGTTGAAAACAGTTTCAGAAAATTTAATTATATTTCAAATTAATTTTATTGTTAATCCAATTAAATGTAAAATGTATGATTTCCTGAAATCTTTTACCTAATAACTTTTGGACCAATCAGATTTAAGATACTTCTGGATTCCATTTTTAAAAAAAAGTCTAATTTTAAATCCATTATATGCAAAAAGCGATGAAGTAATTCTACCTTTTTAAAAACCTTAACATACTACAATATTTCAGTTCTGATACTTCCATCCATTCCACTTAACTAGCAAATCTAAGTTTTTCAACGGATCTATATACAAATTCAATTAAATATTCTTGTTGCTCCAGACAAGAAAAAAATAGTATAACATTCTCCAGCTAATACGAAGATACTCAGAAAATAATGTATAAAAAATTTCCAGAAATTTAAGAAGAATGAATTAGAGTAATTTGTGATCGTTAGCGATGAGACCTTATCTTGATGCTTCCGTAATTTTCTAGCAACTTAAGGATTTTTTGAAAATATTAAAGACATGTTAAACTTTTTTTCATACATGATACGTTTTAAATGTATCTAATGACACTAAGTGATTTTCCAGACAGTTTATCCTTTTATTGTTATTATGCCACAGGATGAGGATAGTGCATAATAAATTATAATTGCATAATAAATTAAAATTTTTCTAAAATAATAATAGTAGGTCATTAGCTTTAATTTCGTACACAGTTATATTAATTCAGAATTATGATAATCTAGCAAAAACCAGGTTTCAAGTATTTTTAATAATTGATATATTAAAGAACTTCATAAATTTTAAAATCTTTAAAATTTGCCATTTATCATTTTCAAAAGTAACTGCTTAAATAATAAACACTCTTGAAATATTGCAGTGATGAATATCTGGAATTTAGATAATATAAAATCTATATACTTCATTAGCATTCATTTGGCGTTGAAAAATCAAAGTTAATATAAGTTTGTGATCAATTATTTATAGTAAGTCCAATTATTAGACCGTGATAGCCTGGTTGGTAGGACGTTGGATTCGTTTCCGTTCGGCTGCGAGTTCAAACCCACCATCCGAATACTGTATATGTGTGTGTTTGTGTGGAAGCTAAATCTGTCATGGTTTCAAAATCCTCCATGTCTACCCCTCAGGGGCTCACCTACTATAGGTGAGTACAGGTGTCCCAATCCCGAGGTTCCCAGGGATCTTTACTCATTTTGTTTCTTCTCCCCTACGCCTTCTGCTGTCTGCTTGTATCTTCTTTCCCTCGACGGCAAGCGAAGGAGCTCTAAATGAGAAGCTGTCGATGCTCTGTTTGCTTCTTATGGACAGCAAAAAACCCCACGTGCTGGTCGTGCGTGGCGACCCATTAGACGGGTGATGCACTGTGGTCCCCGGTGTGTCAATCGGCCAATGGCTATCAACCTGAGTTGTTAGTTTGCTAGGGATCAAGCGAAGGGGTAACTCCTTGGGCTTGGCGTTAAGGGACCACTGACCCCGGGGGTAACTCCAAGCGTATAGATTCCGGCTAGCACAAAGGTAAGCGCTGAGGCTGGGAATGGCCAGAGCCGGTGGCTGCCTTCCCTTGTTGGGCTCCGTGGTGGGTGGTGCCGTCGGGCCTGAATTTCTACCAATGTCGTATGGGCGGACGCAAAGCTGTTCCCTTCGGTGGACAACAAACTGTTTCGTATAATTCGTTGACATCTATCTTTCCAATTTTTTTTCAGCCGATAATCTTACTGTTAAAGAAAAATTTAAAAGTGGCTCATTCCATTGGGTTTATTTTAAAACATTTTATCTTCAGACAAGCAGCATTCCTGTCCATGACAAGTATGCAAAGAAATATCTTGTCAAACGACTTTAGTGAATCACTTCATTCGACATCATTTTTTTTTTAAATTTTAGTAATGTCTTAAAACATTTTAATCGTGTTTTCATGCATTGCATATTGTTTCTCCATATTTTGAATTTTGTCATTTTTGCCTCTGATCTTTTATTCTCAGGCTTTTAAACACATTCAGTTTTACCATTTGATTGACGCAGTTTAGCCAAACATGGCTCTTGCACAATAAAACCTCAATCAACCAACCAACCTCCATGTCTAGAGTAAAACCAATGTGGGTACTGGATCAGAGATGATCTATCTCAACTCTAGATCTAAATTACAATATGCGGATGAATTAATGCAATGTATGAATAAAGTTGAGCCTTAAGAAGGTTTATAACTTGTTTGAACTAGGAGTGAGACTTCTGCCTTAGGGTGCTCAGGGGGCCACGCGCTCAGAAGCTAGTGCTCCCCTCCTTCTGTTGTAAGGCGTAACACTGGAACAACAACAGCAACAATTGTAATTATTTAATAAAAAAGTAAATAAAAAAATTTTTTTTACCTAAGTAGGAATTGACTAAAACATTTTTTATATTACTTGCTGTGCTTCATTTGCAAACTAATGATGATAAAATGTAGAAAATTAAAACAACTATTGAATTACAATTGTATCTATTTATAAAATTTTATGTAATTTTTTTCATTCAGCACAATTTATGTATAGATTATAAATTTTGTTCAAAAATCTTCTATTATGACGAAACAATAAACGAAATACATATTTTAAAATTAAGGGAGTTTATTAAAACTTAGTCAAGATGCTAGAAATAATTAAAGTTCAGGGATTCGGTTGGCCCAATTCATTCACTCTAAACTTGAATTTTCAAACAATATTCAAGAAGCTTAGTTTAACGAACTCTAGTATTGTCATTCGTTAGAATGAATTGATTACCAATGGCACTAGCGTAGCTGTGATGAGATGGAGATTCGAGTATCAAGATTGAATACGAAGAATACAGATACGCGAATTTGGTATGGAAATAGTGTTATCATCAACCTGAGGAATTACAATCAAAACAGGGATTGTCGTCAACTATATGCCTCTTTCCTCTCATGTTCCCTTCTTATCTGCATGCAACATAAATCATTTCAAAGAGTAAATTTGTTCTGATTTACAAAGAAAACCGAGATTCAGGGTAACCTATTAGGATTTACTTGCACATAAACAAACTTAAGAGTATAATTTCCTCTACAAAATTTAAAAAAAGCACAAGCATAACTTATCTGCACCAAAGGTGAAACTATCAATTTTTTTTCGCACTCTTAAAGAAAAATCGTCCACAAATATATGTCCTAAATCGTCGTCATTATGTGATTTATTTTTTTAAAAAAACTCACCGCCAACTATTGAATTGGAATAACGTTGATAGAGTAAAAAAAGAAAGAAAGAAAACCAAGAAAAATACTGTCAGTTATGAGACTATATTAAATATAAATGAAACCTACCTTATTAATCCTTTTACATTAAAAAAATCTTTAGAGAATATAATTAAAATATAAACTTTTAAGAAGATTAGATGTTGTTTAATATAAGAATTTTTTTAAAAAATGTAATTACAATTTTTTATGAATTTAAATTGTAAGAAAATATGCTTTTTTTTTTAATTTTAGAATTTAAATTTACTTAAACAAAAATTTATTAATATAACAACTTTGGAATCAAATTATTCACTTTTATCTGAAATAGGTTCCAAAATTTCCTGTTTCTTTGTTTTATATCCAATTACATTACTTTACATACATTTCCATTAGTCTCTATTTTTAATATTAATTTTAATAAAACTTGACTCAAATCTGACTGTAATCGATCAAGAAGGACAGTGAAATTATTGAATATACATCTCGATTGCAAAAATTTCTTTACACATATATCCCTTTTGGTATTACAAAAATTTGTTTGAAATTAGCACAAAAACAGTAGTAATTTCTCTTCTTTCTGTCATGAGAGAGAGAGATCATAATCATCCTTACTTACCAAAGTCGGATGATTATCCTGTCACACAAAGTTATCGGCTGAGCATTGAAATTAAAAGTGTTTGCTTGTTATCTGTTAGGATTTAAGTTCTTATTATTTGAGTAATTTTAAAATGAGTATTGATATCTGAAATGTATTATCTCTTGATGAAAAATAAATTTCTTTGTCCAAAACTGTAGTACTTTGAGAAGAATCTTCTTTTTTTCGGACAGGTTCCTTTCGATTGGCTCTGAAGTACAAATGCAAGGAAGTCTCGTCAAAAATTGTATTCTTAAATTCTAAATAGACTTATCTAGGTCAGAATATTCAAAATAAACTACTATTTTCTGATAAAAAAAGGACAACTAGGATAATCGGCATTTATAAAAAATTAATTAATTAATTAATATGAAAATGACATTCAGCATCTTTTATTTCAATTAAGATGTTATGTAAACTTGTTAATTAGGTATATTGTATTATGTTTATAGGGAACTCGACTTACAATAATATCTTTAAATTATAATTTTTTGAAATTTTCTATTATTCCTATACAGGCATTTCATTCTATTAGTAACATCTTATATTCTATAAATAAAGGCTGTAATTCCGGATAACAAAAGCACTTTCGAATAAGGTTTTAGAAAGACAAAGAAATAAAATTGGATTTAAGATTAAGTTTGAAAAACACTTGAATTTTTACTTTAATTCATGTATATGTTATATATTACACAATGCCGTATGGTTTCATTTTAAAATATGAGAATTGACATTCAACAAGAAAAAAATAATAAAATGAAATATAATAATTTCAAAATATGAATATTGAAAATGTTCAACTGATTAAAAATTTCAATTTTAAGATTGTTCTTCAAATTTCATTTCCTTCTCCTTTGATATGCATGACGTAACATAAAATGTCTACTGTTCAAAAATTTAAAAAAAATAACAGAATATAAAAATAATTATTATTTTGAGAAATTTATTCCAAACTAAATCACCCCTAGATACTTTCTATTCTGTTTAACTTATTCAATTTCAGAATCAACCACATAAGAAGCACAAAAATGATTCTGTAAAATTAGATTCCAGTTTTTCCTTAAAGTTTGATTTGTATTGTGGCTTTTGAGAAAAAAAAATATTTCACAACAGTCAAACTTTTTAGCATTTCTAATTTTCTTTTAACTAGTTTAAAAAAAATTAAGAAATTATTAATGGAAACTCTTTTAAGTTACATGGTTTTGAGGAATAAATATTTCTATAAAATATACTAAAATATTTTTGTCAAAATATACAAATTTTCATCCATTCAAAAATTAAGTATGACGTCAATATTATAAATCTAAAAAAACTTATAATGCAAAAAAGAAAGGTATTGAATTATTTTTTTAAATATATCTTTAAATATTCCTTACGTTTGTTTTATTATGTTTTAAATTAGAATCTAAACTACAGAATTTTCATATGCAATATCTTACATATATTGTCTTTGTATGTCTTGATTTTATTTTAATGAAGAAAATTTATTTTTCTTCATTATTCCTTAGTTTTCTAAGCAATATAAATTGCTTAGAAAATGTTTGAATATTACAAGAGGCTAATTCACTTTCTGAATTTAAATAACTTTAATGTTTATTCCTTACAAAATATTTACTGTTTTGAATTAGATAGATAAATTCAAGTAATCTAACTGATGAAACCTCATTTCTCTTTGTAACCTCATAGTTAAATAATACCTTATCTACTTAAAACAATTTTCTGGTGTTGTTTAGGCTTAAATTAAAAGGGCAATTATATGATCACCGGCTTGCCCTTCCACTACAAAGAAGTATAATTTTCTATTTACGTTAGCAAAGTAAATTCAATTATATAATCGAAGGGGAAAATAATCCATTCTTGTTTTAGGGAACTTATAGCGAAGTATCGTGGAAACTTTTCAAAGTAGATTATTCATTAAAGAACCTATTATCTAATATCATAACAATGATATATAATTGCTCTTTCAATAGAAATGATCTTGTTTTCAAAAGTCCAGACTGTGAACTTTTACATTATAGGAAAATTGGAAAGAATATTGGATAAAGAGGGGACGACTTTCAAGATATGGGTGTGTCATTTTAACCGTAGATAAGTAAATATTTTGACAATAAATCTTTATAATTGTTTGGGCGAGAACTTTGAAGAAAACTTTGATCTTTTTTCTTTTGAAGAGAACTTTGATCTTCTGACACAAACATATTTTGAATTTCTAATTAACCCTTTCATGAGTAATTTATGTGTTATTTAAAACATTTTTACTTCTTTCTATGTATAATTGATACAGTTTAAATCCCAAACTTGGTCCCTAATAAATATTCAATATTTGTCTTGACCCTTTTCTTTATTCAATCCCTTCTATTAGCTCACACTCTCCCAGAATATATAAATCTTGCTCAAACTTTCAATTGTTGATAAAATACTTTCTATTTATCCTCTCAAGTTCAATTACATCTTGATTTAAAGTATGTTAAATGTCTTTATCAATTAAATTAGGTCAAAAAAGTAATGTATTGTTAGATATGCCCATTGTTCGAGATAAGTTTTAAAAAAGCAATACAGGTGAATACCCAGGTATGTATTTTCCATTACATGTGATAGAAAAATATAGTTACTAAACTATGGTCAATAATTTTCAAGATCATGATATATAACTCATGATTTTATAAGAATAAAATAAACTTTTTTTAACGATGATAAAAAAAATAACCAATATCGTTTCTGAATAAATTGTATGAAAATTCGTTGAGAGAAACATCGGAAAACCATTCAAAAATGATAATTGTTTGAGAGTAATGAATTATAATCTGAAATTAAAAACAAATTATTTCCTTTACCTCCCGAATTCTCGGAGAAGAGTTTACTATGCTTACCATTAAGCGTTAAATAGGTATGTTGAGATTTAACATGGATTTACCATGATGGTCCTTTGAATGCATCAGAAATTTTGTGACGTTCAATTCACTTCACCTTGAGAGCAGTAAATCTTCACTTATTAAAGTGTCCAAAGACCGATATAAATGGCCTCTAACACAAAATCATCACACCTAACTGGATACGGAATGATATATGGCATCATCTGTCTTGACATCGATGATAAATATGTATTACCATACACGTTCCCCACTCGTTTACAGTCCATTGATTCTCCCACATTCAATTCAGATTCAAGAAAGCATAATTTATGTGATAATAGAAGCGTGAGACACTATTTTAGTTTTTTAATCTTTCTAAGTGTTTGAAAAAATGGATTATTTTGTTACAAAGAGACTATACATTTTATTTATGTCCCAAATATAATTAATCGTCAATCATCTTTTTCTAACTTGTATTATTAAAAAAAAGTGTAATTTTTTTTATACACTGAAGACTGGAAAATAGCACAAAAAATATGCAAACTGTAGACAAAAAAAGAATTTATTTTAAATTATTACATTTAGGTCATTCATTTGTATATATTAGTTTAAGAAAGGTAAATTTTTCTACAGAAAATTTTGATAAGAAAATAATCTCTAGTGGCACAGAGATTTTGCACAATATTGCATGACATTGATTAATATTCGCAATGCTGTATAATACTGTGGAATATTGATTAATCTATATTTATAAAAATCTTTGCCCTGAGATAATATATATATATCAACACACAGCCAATACTGCTGAAGCCTTAGACTTGAAATTTGGTAGGCATGTCCACAT
Source organism: Argiope argentata (assembly GCA_026289955.1). Taxonomy (NCBI): domain Eukaryota; kingdom Metazoa; phylum Arthropoda; class Arachnida; order Araneae; family Araneidae; genus Argiope; species Argiope argentata. The sequence goes on along the minus strand of JAOUZG010032859.1, from coordinate 1,989,552 downwards.
GATTACGAAAGTACCCACTAAGAAAGGATTTTTCGAAATATCAATTAGTTCGGGATAAATTAATTAAAATCCCTTAATTTCTGTGAAATTAAAACCCGTAATGTTACTTTCCAAATGAAACACGGCCTTCCGGAGAAGCAATCGCTTCTCCGTACTGTTTCGTCCCGTAAAACCGCGTTTTTAAAATTGCCATAGTTACGCGTCCGTTCAACTTATACTCAATATCGCAGTGGAATCGGATGGACTTTTTATCGTAGAACACGGAGGTATAATTTATTTTACGAAATATCGACGCAAAAAATTAAATATCGATTTTTTAAAAAAAGGTCAATTTTGGCAGGCCTATTTCTTGAACGGCCCTGTAAAATAGACGTTTAGCTGTAAAAATACAGGAAATATATTTCCTGAAAGACAATACACTGTAGTATTCTACAATACAATTTAAAAAATCGAATTTTTAAAACTGAATTATTGGTGAATTTTTTAACGAAGAGGCGAAATTTCGCTTTACTATTTAATTACGCCAAAACTTTTCAAGATAATACATTTTTTTTTACATAAAATTCGATACATTTTTCAAAATCGCGTGAAAGACTGTAAAAATCTGATAGAAAATTGCGCATTTAAAATTATTTTGTCGTTTATTCGGTTTTCATTATTAACATTACAAATCTAATCCATTGATAAATAAAAATGAGACTAAAATTTTTTTAATATAAAATTTTGCATTGTTTTGGCATACCCTGATCAATTTCAAAAGCAATCCAGCAAAAATTACGCGTCTTATGAAATAATTTCTGATTTTGCAAAGACTGCAATAGAAAAACGATTTTGAGAGGTTGGTTGGTTGTTCCAAAACCGCGAGCGAAAAGGCAGTATTATATGGTTTAGTGATTTGTTGTGTTTGCTTAAAATGTTTTTCTTAATAATAATATCGATATTTTTTTACACTGTGCAATGATTGCCATGCTACCAAATAACATTGCTTATTAAAACTCCTGTCGGCGACCTTCAGATTGCTAAACTAACCGAAAGCGGCGCGTCTGAATAACAGGTTTGTTCTTAAAAGTGTCAGGATTTGGACAAAATGATTGCTTTTCCCTTTTGCGATTAGTTCAGCACAGAGGGGGTAGGTTGATTAGCGGATATCATGTTGTGAGTGACAGCTGTTGCTTATCGCAGTCTTTCGATTTTGCAGAGCATATTTCTTTCAGTCGATCGAAATAACATAGATTGAAAACGCAAATATGATTGTGTTTTAGAGGATTTTTGATTATTTCATGAAACACTACATAAAATTTACATGAGAAATAAATTATTGTATGCTTAATAAGATAATATTTATCCTGATATTGTTGATAAAAAAAAGCCGATTGAATGGTTGTGCGAGCGTGCCAACTTATCTCCAAAAAATGATACAGCTGCAGAAGTCAACAGCATCTTATTAAAGTCGTTTAGTGAAGAGGATATTTACTACAAATCTTTTGATACAACAACAAATCGTGATGATGCAGTGCAGTATCCAGAGGAGTTTCTGCACACCTTAGACCCTCCAGGTTTTCCACCTCACATATTTCACCTGAAAGTTGGGACACTGGTAATGCGACTAAGAAACCTTTGTCCACCAAAGTTATGCAATGGCACCAGACTACAAGTGACTAAACTTAATAAATATGTAATCGAAACTACGATAATTACTGGATGTGCTCGAGGAGAGTTGGTTTGAATACCTCGCATTCCACTAATTTCATTGGACTATCCTTTTGAATTTAGAAGAGTGCAGTTTCCTGTAAAAGTTTGCTTTGCAATAACCATTAATAAGTCACAAGGGAAAACATTAAAAGTAGCAGGGATCGATTTAAGAGAAGACTGCTTTTCACACGGCCAGTTTTATGTAGCTTGCTCCAGAGTCGGTGCATGAAACGGCTTAATTATTTTAGCACCAGAAAAAAAAAATGTTGTATACAAAGAAGTTCTTGCTTAAACGTAGGTATAATATTGAAATGTGGAAGGTCTGCGTTTGCAAAGAAAATCAAAGCTTTAAAAGGAATGTTAAGGACAGTTTAGAATCGGTTTTTATATATATAAGGAGTCCAGGAGGCCCAGGATCCTCCCAAAATTAGAAAAAATTATAGGGAATAAGTAATTATTATAGGTGTAATTATATTGTAATATTATATAGGTAATTATATTTCTAATTCTATTACGCGAGCAATGCCGGGTACGGGAATGCTAGTATCATATACTATTGCATAATATTGTACAGTATTGAGCAATATGCTGTCCTTCCTAGGTTCAATGAACAAATATAAATATAGCTAGCATATTTTAACAAAATAAAGTGAAATGCCAAATATAATTAGTAGTATAAATTTTGTTGAAGATATTTATAATACAGAAATTGGTAATTACATATAGTTTTATGATCTATAGGAACATTTAATGAAATTTTATTTCAATTATATACAAAACGAGTGTAAATATTATGGAAATGAAGACATTTTTAAAGAATTTGTAGATATTTCAAGACCCGTAATAAATTTATAAGCGATTCAATGAAACGATGGTAAAAATATGTGTCGCAATTGTAAAATAATATTTAATGAAATTTAATGTACTTAGTATGATTGCATACATCTTTACATTATAGTACATCCATTTGCTTTTGATTTAACACGATCATGTTGACATGAGCCCGGCCGGAAGTTTCAACATATATACATAAATTACTGTATAAATGAATTTTAGCACACTTTTTTGAAGCTAGTTCTATGAAAGAATTTCGAATTCAATCTATTGAAAATACTGCGGCCAAAGTATTGAGAATTTTTTGCTACATAATGAAGTATTAAAATTGTATACAGTATCACTACACACTAGGGTGGGAATATACCATTAAATTTTCAGTCCTTTCTTTCTTCCTCCTCACCCAGGTATTAAAATGCATCCTATCATTCTTAGTCTTTGTATGAAAGATATTCGAAAAAGTTGCTAAGTTTTTTAAAAAAAATAAATGTTGAGGATTTCATAAAAAATGATCTATAAGCAAAAAAAAGGTTTGAATTTTTTAATGAATTATAAATTATTGTGATGTATTATTTCTACAATATATTATTATTTCATTTCGCTTGGAAGTTTCACAAATTTTTTATTGATAGAAATTGAAGAATGGATTTTTATATCGATGAAATTCTCATGATATACATTCGGTAATTCAAAGAAATTGAAAACAAACGCGAAAATTAATGTATGGATTATATGTTTTTAAAGAAAAATCGATTTAAAAATATTAATAAGCGTCACGCTCATTTTTTATATATTAATGTATTTATTATATGTTTATAATTATAAATCGAATTAAAAACATTAGCGATAAAAGTAAAGTTTAATCCTTTTAATTATAAATTCGATTGCAATGTTTTAAAGTTTCTTTCTAATCATAAGAACCATAATTCGTGGAAAAGTGATGGTTTATCCAATTACTTCTTCTACTGTTTTTTTTTAAGTCTTTCTCTGAGGTTTCATTTAAATTAGCGATGAAATTATCAAAATTTAAAATCCAACTTTCACAGTCCTTAACTGAAATTCATATGAGGATCTGAACAGGTTTAATTCCTCAGTGTATGTTTATATGAATTGAAATATCGGTTTCACATCAAAAATAATTTATTTCATTAATTTCTTCAAAATTAATTGCGAAAACATGCTAATTTGTCTAAAAATTTATTATTAACTCATCTTTATATTAATATACATCGTAATATGGCATGATAATATATTTAGTCTTTAACTATCAAATATAAGCATTAGATATTATTCAAATTTAATTTTCAGGCATCTTAATTGGCCTTTGTGGTATTCGAAGATATGAAAATGGTGCAATTTGGAGAATGCTCTTAGATAAAAGATGTATTATCCTAAAGTTGCAAGTTTACTTCAAGCACTTTAATTATAATCGTTCCCTAAATGGTGATAATTATGCCATCGTACTACAATAATGTAATTTTATGTCCTACTTCGTTTTAATGAAGATCCGCAAGCTATATTAGCTACATTACAGTTTCAATGGCAATCCACGGATTATAAACTCACTCCAATTTCCTCAGTGCATGAATAAAATTTAGAGAATTATGATGTATTTGCTATTATTTTGTAATTATTGCGTGAAGTATCGCTTCGTTTCTCAAGGGTGGTCGATTATGTTTAAATGCTGCTTTTAAATAATAAATAATTATGAACCATTTCCAATCGGTGCGAGCATTTTGAAACCTTCAAATTCCGACGAAACTTTATTTTATAGTAGTATAAATATATATTTACTTTCAAATAAAAATTAAATTGTTTTATATGTAAGTTTTAAAATATATTAAATTTTAGGTTTTGAAGATATTGAACCATTTAATCAGTAAACTCTCATATAATGAATGTTGTGAATTATGAATGGGAAACGACTTATCAAAACAATTACTTTCTGTGGACAGTAAAATTTCATTTTTCTTAATTAAAAAGAAACTATCGAAATGTAAATTATGCAGATTGTATTGTTCAAGGATATATATGAAATTTTAATGAATCCTCGCTATAACTTTCCGAAATGACATTGGATGGATAATATTTTCATTAGGTTCCTTCCATGCTAAAATTGAATGGAAATTCCTCTTGGTCTGAAAATTTAAAAATAGTCCATAAATATGGGAGATGAGATTGCTACTTATGCATTTTAAACCAAAAAATTTACAACGCCTTGTCCCCTATCTCTGCTTTCTCTCCCATATTTTAAATATATATATATATGAAAAAAAATAATTATGAAGCTGGTAAGAACTACCAGATAAAAACTTTTATTTAATTAATTAAATTCAATCAAAATAAATCAAATTCAATTCAATATTGATCGAATTCAATTCAATTTCTTGTAAACTTAGATTTATATGCTCTAAGTATTTATTGGCTTAATGAGGAAATCTTATTCCATTCGTATATTCAATCCTACTAAACAGTTCATTCGTATTATTAAAAGCATTTTTTACTATGATGATGAACATTGAAGTTAACGACACCAAACGCAACCACAAAATCTAGTGCTATTATAAGTAACGGGGCAAACGATTCGTAAGCTTCTTCTCATATTAAATCGTTAAAGATAAAAAAAAAAAAACTAAAGGAAATGCATTATTCTGTAGAAACAATTTAAGTTACGTTATTTATTTTTTTAAATGTGTAATACGTTTTTTAATTCCTTTCCCTTTGGTAAATCTATACTATTTTTTTTAGTTATAATTCATGTTTTAAATTTCGAAATACATCTTTTTATAGAGGGTAGAAGTGATATATAAGACTTTTTTTGTGTATTATATAATATTTTCTTATCTTATATAATTTTTCTTTTCTTATATAATATTTCTATTTTTTATATAATATTTAGAATAAGTTTTTTTTTATTTTTATACATTTTCAAACGAAATATTTACTTATTAGATCAAGTTAAATGGAATGTAATGGGACCAATCCTGCTTTAGGTATTTCCTGTAACAAATAAATATTTGATGATTAATTATGAGAAATATTAAATGCAAAGTAGAAATTACAAACATGAAGGTCAAAATTGGCAGAAAGATTTTTAGTCTCTCAAACATACTAGTATTAAATGCTTATTAAAATTGATTCTAGGTTACAAATTAAGGCAAGTTACTTTAGAGAATGTTATTTAATTTATTAACATCAATGTTTAAAGTATTCCTATTGTTTTAATAAAAAGTTACCCATTATGCTAAAAAGTAAAAGGATTAATACTAATTAATCCTTTAAAGTTTCTTTGTTTATATGCACATAATTGAAAAAGGCTTTTAGCTAATATAAAATTAACAAAACTATCGGAGTCCGTAAATTCATTATGCAATCCTGGTAAAAATAATAAAGTTCTAAATAATAAAGAAAGAATAAAATTAAGAAACATTCCAGAAAAATATGAAGGAATTTTCATCAGAATGTAAAGAATCAATCATTGGGGAAAAAGGCTATGCAATTATTTTGAGAAAAATATTTCATTTATGCTATAAGTACAACATACACTTTCAGAAGAAAATTAATTTAAATTAATTGCCACCTTTTGGAATATATCCGTTTCTTTTGTACTTCGAATAATAAATTAATAGTTAACATATTATAGAAGTTCAATGAATATTCTCATGTGAACACCCAAATGAATCTCCCCCCACAAATGGTAACTGTGAAGTATGCAGCAAATTTTTCAACAAATTCGTTTTCTATTCTAATGACTGTTCATTACCCCAATTTTAAGAAGATACAAAAAATAACTAAAGATATACTTTTAAAAATAAATTCATAGAGTATTATTTAAATAATAATTTTAAATAATGTATTCAAAATAATTATTTAGTAAAATAAAATGGCACAGTAAAATAAAAATGCATTGCTTCTGTTTATGATTTAGTGAAAAAACAATATACAAACTTTCATTATATTTGAAATTAAAATTACAACTTTTATAGTAATTATCATAATAGTTATCCTTCAAATCCTCTGGAAAAACATTCGATACTCTAATTTATGTTAAGACTAGTTATTACATCCATAGCTATCGAAAATAAAGCATTATTATTATAGTGTAATTTTCAAAGGAAGTACAAATGAGAATTTATCATCTATTTTCATATATATTTGCTTTTATATGAATGTTAGACAGGAATAAATTTACTTTTTTTAAAGTATAAAAGAATATATGCAAATATTTTTAACAAATCCCTCTTATTGTTAAAAATATTTGCACCCTCCAATTATTCAAACAATGTCTCCGCTCTATAGGGGTAGTCAACTGCCGACTCGCTACTCACAGGATTCGGCACACATCCTTAGTTCAGCCATCGCATGAGCTCTACAAAATGCTGAACTATTCCACTATTGGTTAGTTATCCTCTTGATGGATAACGAATCACTGCAGCTTGCGACTGACGAAATTTTGTAGTTCCCGAGAAATGGGTCGAGAAAGTTCTGGACCAATCAGGCGCATCGTAATTTTTATGGGTTGGCTAGCTAAATTTTTTCAGTAACATGTAGTTTGCCCCCAAAGTCAGCAAATTCGTTGGCAAGTATATTGCTGAGCTATTGGATTATTATTTCTGAACTCGAGCAGCACCCAATACAGCTGATCGTAAAATGGTCTTTTCAGTGATTTAATAACTGCCCTGGGAAGCAACATTACAAATTTGTAAAGTATTTACATTCGAAAATGTGACGATACTTATGTTGTTGTTTTTTTCCAAATTTTTCAGCAAACCAACCATATAATTTTACAAGAATTAATATATTTGATATATAACACTAACCCATATATTTTATAAATGTATAACTATTAAAATGTACTTATAAAGTTAAATATGTACTTAATATGTAAATATAATATTAAAATATCCATATGATATATTTAATATAATGACATAGTTATACGAACTCAAGTAAATTAAATTATAAAAAAATCTATTAAATTAAAGAAAAAAATATAAGTATTTCATTCAATATTTCTGAATGAAAATGAATCTAGAATCAAGCATTTATATTTGTATGTATTAATTGTGTATTACGAAAACGTCTTCGGCTTTATAAGAAAGTTCTTTTCCTGAATTTGGATAAGAAATTCGATATCAAAATTCCTATAAGGAAGGAAGAAAGATCAAAAGCAACTCGGTTAAGAAAGTTATAAATATTTCCGTAGAATAAGTTAAAAAAGAACTATTTTTGATGTTTACAAGGCCTGAAGCAAAATATCTATTTCAGATTTTGAATAGTATAAGAAATAAAGAAGAAAAATCAAACTATTCTTCACTTAAACTCCTTTTATTCTCCTAAACTATGTGAGACTAAAAATTCTAACCCATATATTTAAAATATATTTTCACTTTTATATATTATAACCCATATATATTCATTTTTAACAGGTAAAATAATTTAAAGAAATGCTAATTATTACAGCAGTGTAATTATTAGAGACTTTTTTTTCCATTTATTGCTTATTATTATCTAAAAGAATACACATAGAATTCCTCCATTTCAAGATACAGATTTTTTTATTTACATTTAAACTCGACGAAATAATTTATTAAATCAGTCTTCCCAAAGACATTATATATATA
>JAOUZG010032859.1:1950433-1968753 GCA_026289955.1 Argiope argentata | reverse complement strand
ACTTTTTATTTAGCCAATCAAGTTCAAGTAAAATTTTTAAACTTGTAGTAGATGTTATTTGATGTTAACACAGTTTTTTTAAATGTTAATTAATACTTTTTATATATTAATTTAAAAAAATTCTATTCATTATAGTAGTTTTTTTTATAGTTGTTGTAATTCTTAAGTCTGGATAGTGGTTGGCAGGGCGTTGGATTCGCATCCCTTGTGCTACGAGTTCAAACCTGGTCACAAAGTTCTCGATTTCGAGAGTTATACCACTGGGGGTACTGAATCATAGCTGATCGTAATACAAGTGCTCAAAGGTCAATACCCTGAGAAGCTGCTGCACCCCCTCCTTCTGTTGTAAAGCAAAACACGAGAATAACAATTGTAATTATTTAATAAAAAGTAACTAAAATAAAAAAAATACTAATATCCAAAGTAGGTATTGATTTTAAAAAATTGTTTTTTTATTTACTTGTTTAATATAAAACTAATGCTTACGGAATATAATCCACACTGTTCTTCTAATATCAAATTTTAAAGGTATTTTATTGCAGAATTTCGGATAAATATTTGAAATTATTACAATTTGTAATATTTGAGAATGCAATTCCATTTATTTTAATGAATAAAGAACATCTACTGTGCCCACGCAATTATCATAAACTTATTTTCATTCCTTGTCAGAATATTAATCTGCTAAGCTTATTTGAGACTTTCAATGTTTATTATTAATTAAAATATATAAATTGTTTTGTGCATAGTTGTTGTTTCAATGTAAATTTGATTGAAAATGAATGAGCGTTTATTATCGGAATGAGCAGGCTTAACTAGACTGTTAAAAGCCAAACAACAATTTTTATTTAGAAGTATAGTTTTTGCAGAAGTGGATTTCTGTTTATAGTTGCTGTCTAGTTAATTAAATTTTTAAACAACTATTTTAACATTTTTTCCCAATTTTAAAATTATATTGTTACATTGAATTAAGACAGTATTTAGTTTAAAAATTATTTTATTCATTATACATTATGTTTGAATAAATATCTAAAAGAAGAATTTCAACCTACACATAAGAATTATTAATGTAAAATGTAATTTTCTTACGTTGCATTTGATATGTTTCTAAGAAGTTAATAATTTGAAAAGATTGGTTACTTATTTTTACTTCAACTAAATGCAAAATATATAATTAAAAAAATTAAAGTAGACATAAAGTCAACCTTTTAATTAAAGGTGCAAAAATTATTTATAATTCAAATATTTTACATGAGAAGTTTTATTTTTTTTTAATGAAAATTTTAAAAATATTTCAAATTTTAATTAAGTTTATTTCTATTATAGCTAATCTTCCATGCACTCAACTCCCAATTTTAATATCTGATAATTTAGATTTTAATATGAATAATCATGTTATTAAACAGTTCATAATATTGTGGGTTTAATCGAAACTTATGCATAAATATATATTTTTATATAAATAACCTTTTAAATGAAAGTTTGGCTAAAAGGGTCATTAGTGTGCCCCCGAGTTTGTCGCCAATATGGCAACCCAGCACAAAGCTCTTGTAATAACCCTAATGATGTTTTGTTTACTTCTTCCTACAATGGTTGTGTTGTACACGAGCTTCAACTCTTTTATGAAAACTGTTAAATTAAAAAGTAATAAAATAATAACAAATATTTTATTTTTGATCTATATTATAATTATGATTTTTTGTATAGTTAATAAGAAGTATCCATTATATTTTTAATGAGAATATAAAATATTTATTCCTTTACTCATTTTAATTGCGATGCAGTATGCGATTTCACAAAATCGTCTGATTCATTTCTTTACGAAGTCGTCCGCTTTCTTTCTTTAAAAACCGGGTGCAATAGAATTATTCGCATTTCTCGTTCTTTAAATTTTCCTATTAAATCCATTCTTTTTGCGTCTTTGTCTTTATCAATTATTTACGGTTCATGTTATCCGCACATTCTTATGTTCAATGTGCTAGCGAAGCTACTAGTTTCCCACTCCAGGGCCTATTGAAGCCGTAGGATGTTTTTTTAAGTTAAAAAAATTCTTCCCGGGGCCTTCAAAAGATGCCGGAGGCCCCAGGTCTGAAAAAAACATAAAAAGAAAATGTTTATAGGTTTAAAAAAATCATAATTACATTGCGAAAAGTCGTAACCGTAACTATCCCTTAGAAGTGTTTGTTTACTTTGTCTGCCATCTTTATTGGCAACTTGGCATCCTTGGCGCGGCAAGGGGCACACTATACGTAACCTTTACCGAAACTTTTTTTTTTTGAATTTTAAGAGCTATCCAATATTTTGCTTGTGAATTAAAGTTTCAGTTAAGATCATAAAGAGTTGAATTATTCTAGGGCAAATGTATTCATGTGAGCAAAAGCTGTTATTGCAATTGAAAATCAGTGAAAAATCTGTCGTACTTACATCTGTAAGCTGCTCTTTGTACATATGTACATATACGCGGCATAGGGCCACGTTCCAGAATGAATAAGCATTAATTTTTTTCCTATTATACATAATAGTAAATCTGTTTTGCAATACATGAAATTATCTAAAGCCCCCCAAAAAACTTTTTGATCTTTTTAATTTAGAAAAAGCAAAGAAAAAATATTTTATTATTATTTTTAATGGCGACATTTCCCAAATATTTAAATCAATTGTTTATAAAGTCACCTTGGATATACTAAAATGATTTTATCCTACTGTTTAGCGGAGATTATTCAGATTAAAAATGAAGCTTCTGGTGCTTTTTCTCTTAGTTTTTTTAAATGAAAGGTTAAAGACTTTCTTCCAGTCAATGAAGTCATAAATACCATCTGTCAAGATAATTAGAATTTTTTTTTTAGTTTTTAAAGTTTCAGTTCGTGAGATTCCAAATGTTTTTTCTGCATAAATCTTTTCAAAAAAATGTTTTTAAAAAATGTGTCATTGGTTGAAATCTATTCAAATTGAAGATAAATAATTATCCTGGTTTTTTCAAACAAAAAAAGAAAGACGCCATAAAATAGAAACCGTAAAAAATATGTTTAAGCAGTTGCTCAAGTAGATTATACTTAGATTGAAAAAAAAATGTATAAAACTAAGCAACACATTTTTCAGAAGACGGAAATTACCAGAAGTAATTTTTAAGAATATGAGTGTTGTACAAACAGCTTTAATAAATTTTTAAACTTAATATTAAAAAGAAAAGTAATTCAAAAATAAAACTTAATAATTTAACTGCCAAGAATACTTTCAAGAATTCCTCCAGAAATATAATATAATAGTTTAATTATGTTCAAATATTTTTCTTTAAAAAAATGTGCAATATATTTCGTATTCAAACCCATTAAAATAACTCTTCATTCAGACATACCATCGCTTCGTTTTAATAGTTCTCCAATTTTAGATTATAAGTCTTTCAAAGATATAAGATGGCTACTTCGTGAGTTTTCTCTGCCGAGGAGTAATAGTTGAAAGAACCATGAAAAAAATATATCATAGCATCTTTCTTTTTTTTAAAATTATGATTTTAAAAGATTGAAAGTGAAAAAAAGGAACTAAATAGAAACTTATATTTAAATAATATGGAATAATAGGTTTTAATAATCAGATCAATTATTATTATGTGGTGATAATATTTTAAAATTATTTTAACTATTTCTATGATAAATCATTTTTTTTGAAAATAAATAACACAGAAAAAAGGAATATGCAGGCCCCTCAGTACTCCAATCTACCAGAGTTGGATGCAAAGTACAATAGAGGGATTGGGGAGGAGAATCACCACACCAACGGGGAGACCGCTGCGCCAGAGAACATATTTGTTGGTAGATCCAGTAAAAGTTACAAGTATTGCTCCAAGTAGCAAGAATAGTATTTAATTACATAGTGTCTGCATAATACATGATTTCTGGGCTGGAATTTTTAAATACTTTTTACAAAATAATAATAGAAAAAAGTCAATATTTTTAAATTTCATTAAAAATTTTTTCTTCTAAAAAACACTTTTACTTTTTTTTATAATGGAGTGGCCTGGTGTGTGTGTGGGGGGGGGGGTCGGATCTGGGTTTTGGAACTAAAGGGTTACAGGTTCCAAAATCATAAGAAATTAAACGACTTCTCACTGGTGTGGTGTAAAAGAATGAAGAATAATTGCCATCTTAGGTGTCATACTCGTCATCTGATCGCTGTTCAAAATTACGAAATTGGTCTCAATATAACCCTAATGTCGCTTAAAAAGGGTCAGCTTATATAACTAAGCTGAATTTAGATAAAATGAGCTTGTTTTATACAAAATAAAATTCCTTGACTTTAATGAGTTGAGAGAAAGGTATGATTGTTTTTATATATAAAACTTGAGCAACATTTTAAAAAAATAAGGATTAAGAAAAATTACCAAAATATTTAATTTTATGTGTTGATAAGTTTAACTATGCAGAAAATTTATGAAAAAAATTTTCCTTGGGTTCTTTCTTAAAATCTTTAGATGCTGCGATGAACTAATGATAAGATGCTGACCTTTTTGCCCGGAGAATATCAGATTAGAAAAAAAAATCTATTAAAAATAACCCGTTTATGTGGCCTTATTTCATGCTTAATTTTCATAGGTTAAACTTACTTCCATTAAACGTTTAGTATGAGAGTTTGAAGAAAATTTGATAGCTCAAGTGTCATCTCCGTTATCTGACCGTGGCTGACATATGACGATCTCTTCTTTAAACTAATATTAAAGTTGTTTTCAAATGGCCCGCCAATATAATTAAAACTAGAACTAAGTTAAAATTAAATAATTGCGGAAAGTAGTATTAAGTTTAATTTGAAAAATAATTCTATATAACAATAGCGCAATCTTTCATAGCATGCCTTGAACAGAAAAATATTTCATTGTCTCAAAAATATTAATAGAATATTCAGTCTAAAAATAAATTATAATTCAGAAATAATATTTTTACCAATCATCAATAAATCAAATATTCATTTTATATTTTAATATGAAATGGTATTTTCAAAAGGAAGAAAAAGAGAATGTAGCACTGTGTCTGGAAATCTCTGCTCATTTCATAAAAAAAGTAATTGATTAAGAAGAAAATATCAATTTCGGAAACTATATCAACTATTTCGTACAAAAATATACATACAATCCATTTGCACTATATTGAATACAATATTTTTTTCCTTATTCGAAACAGGGGTATGTTCATACAGTCGAAAGATATTCATACGGATGCACGCTTTTTAATGCGATTATATTACTGAATGCTGCATGTATATTTTAAAAATCTCAATAACGTCTGGAAAAATTCGTTCTTTGATGGTATTTTACTTGTCTGGATAGATAACAAAAGGGTGTTATAAATTTCAAAAACACAATTTGAAGTTGAGCATACACATTCATGTTCTTTGTACAGGGTGTAAAAAAATGCTTTTTGTTCATGAAAATATTGCATATATATTGTAGTATTGCAGTGTAATGAAAAAGACTGTTTTTTTTACAAAAAGAAAAAAATCTGTCTCATTCCTTTGTGTTCACGATATCTATTATATTGAAGTTTGAAAATATATTTATGTTCTTCACTTCCAATACAATTGTTGTAGGCTCTTTTTGATTAATGTATATAAAAAATTTATTACATTTAGTTTACTTATATTAACATTCTATCCTGAAGAGACAATTTTATTTTAGGATAGTAATTGTAGTTATGATCAAATGACGAGGACGCCATTTCAATTGGCACCCACGTTCGTTTGTAGTTCTCCAGGTCCACTTACACTGTGGATGTTTAGGGGAATTCTGACTTATGCCTTGAATATCCCATCTCTGCGTCTAGCTTACTCCTAGACCACCAAAGCTATATAGCAAATTCAGAGAGTAGAGAAAATGTTTAGAGGAATTGCTTGGTCATTGCTTTTCTGATTATTTTGTATTCGAAGAAAAACTAAGTGAAACTTTTGTTTCCTTTACCCTAGAAAAAATGTTTTAAAACAAACGTTTGGTTGAATGCTTTTATTTTCAAGATCGTAGGAATAAGGACGCAAATTCAATTGCATAATATTTTAATATTTTCAAATATTGTGAGTTAAGCCCATTATGATGCTTTTAAATTCTGTAAATGGAGTGCATTTACTTATAAATTTCTCATTAATTTCTACTAAATGCAACAAGGGAAGGTAATTCGTTTAAGTGTCGATAAATTATACAGACAGAGAAAAGAATGAAAAGAATAAATAGGCTAATTGATTTATTAATGAATTAATGCTTGTGTGCTTTATGTAGATTTTGATCGCAAAACCATTTAACAGACAAATATATTCAATATGGAGTAAATAAATATATCATGAAATACAAGATTTTTATATACAATATACATGTATGTGGATATACATTTTATAGGTTCTATTAGGCAGAAAACCTTTTGACAATAAGATCGAGAAAAAAAGTCTCATCATGACCAATTGATTTACCAGCATCTAATCACAATTCTTAGCACAACCAAGAAGTGTTTAATTTTCTAATACTCCTAAACGCAGCGTAGTATGCCTACAACCAAATATACTCCTATGTCGTATCAGAAGCATTGGAAACATGTTTGCGAAAAGAATCAACTTATTATTTCTATTTCTGTGAATCTATTGAACGAATGTATTGACGCTTTATGTATTTCTGGTGAAAAAAAAAGTTAACGTCTTGAATTAAACTTACTTAATTTTTTTGGACAAAAATATCTTAAAACGTAATTTAATTAATTTTACGGAATTTAATTAATTAAACTAAGATAGATCTACATTTGTACTTTATTACTATGTTTACTGAAACACTTTCGTTCAACTGGTAATTATTTTCATTAATTTTAAACTTATATTTCCAAAAGAAAAAAAATACTTTTTCAGGCTTGATCCTTATCATTTTTTTTTTTTGAAAAAAGAGCTGATAAACAAAATTTATTTTATTGTCTCTTACTCTTTTAATAATTTGACTAAATTTTCTGAATAGAAAAATGAGAATTCCAAGAATGGCAGATGGACTTGTATTTGATTAAAATTCTTAAATTTAAACATAAAAAATATGATTTATAAAATTAAAAAAACGTAAAAGTCAAATTGAGTCCCAGTTGATGCAAATGTGGTGAAATCAGTTTTTAATAAATTAACGTATTATTGATGATTATCATTTTTAAAATGATCATCATATTCTGTTGTTATCAGAAACAAATAAATAATTGTGCTTGAAGAAAGGAAGGAAGAAATTCTACTATAAAATTATGCTCTTACAATCACAAATTATGAGTCTTTAAATAAAATCATTGATAAGAAACCATTTGATATTAAATGAATGGTTTTGCCGGCCTTCTGACACATGGGTAGCGCGTGTTTCCCGTGAACTAGATGTTCCGGGTTCAAGTCCTAGTGCTAACTTGGTTGTTCATCTGTGTTCTATCTATAAGGTGCATGACTGTGCCCCCCCCCCGTAAAAAGAGGCTGTGCAAGCGAATGTGATGAGTAGGTAGCTAAGTCGTACTCTTGGCCCTATTTAGAGCCACTTCAAAACAAGAGACTCTTACTTCGGCATAAAAATCGCTGATGCCACAACAAAGCCTGTCCATGGCAAATACCATTAAAAATAATAGCAATGTTTTTAGTGCGTGGACTAAAACTATAACTTAAAACTGCTATTGCATATTTTTCTTTAGATCTTTGCCCTTTTTTCTGTTATATTTTATTAACAATTTTTTTGTAAATATTATTAGTAAACATTTTTATACTTGCAAATTAGGCTATTCACACAAAAAAAAATAATTTTAAAGCATATTTTGTATGTAAAAGTTTCGGACATTTACACCAGCAGACTTTTATGGAAAACAGCATTTATTGCTAATTATTATTAACTGTTTCTAATTCATATTAAGAAAAAAGTAAAATATATTTACTTTAAAAAATCAAGTTTATAGCAAAATGCTGAGTTAAAAATAAGTGTATTAATATATATCAAAGGTTGCCACGATAAAATGTATATTTCAAACATGAATAAACTGATGAAAACATCAAAGAAATGTTTATTAAATTATAAAAACTAGAAAATTATATTAGGTAAAAATATTTTTTTATATAATGGTATTTGGTTTAAAAATATGGAACATTATCAAACATGTAGCTACATATAATAAAAAAATGAACAAAAAAATTGTGAATTGAATCTTGCTAAATTTATTATTTATTCTTTGAAACAAAATAATATTTTACTTATGACTATGATATAATTTGCTATTTTAAAGCTTTATTTTATTTTAATTCGTAATTTTCTTCTAAATTGTCGTCTTATAAAGTTAATTTTTGATTTTAAATTAAAATTTATCATATTTAAAATTTCATATTTGAATATATTAGTTAGCGTAATGAATGTGGCCGTTAATAATTCTGAAAGTTTTATTTATGGTAACACAAATAAATATACTAAACTCCAGAGAATGATTAAACATCTAAAAGGATTGCTTATCCCACTTTTTGATTTTAGAGGCGTTCGAAATGGGAAGTGACGTGGATGTCAAGCGTAATTCTATTGCAATTTACACAAAAGCTATAACAACCACTAACAAGTAACACAGAAGGAAAACACTATTTCAGGAAAAAAGATGAAT
Source organism: Argiope argentata (assembly GCA_026289955.1). Classification (NCBI taxonomy): domain Eukaryota; kingdom Metazoa; phylum Arthropoda; class Arachnida; order Araneae; family Araneidae; genus Argiope; species Argiope argentata. The sequence continues at coordinate 1,960,138 of JAOUZG010032859.1, read as the reverse complement.
ATAATTATAAAATTCGAGTGTATGTTAATGCGTAAATATGTTTGAAATTCCAAAATCAGGTTTTTGCAAACGGCTAAGTAGTTTCCAGATCTATAGCCAATTAGCATGGAGCATCACTATAAATTCACGAGTCAGTATTATTAATAATGCTTTTAACAAATTAAAACTTTGTAACAAAATTAAGTAAGATGTAAGATGTTAAATTAATTAAGATAAAGTATTAAATTACATAAGATATAAAGTGCCTTTTGCAGAAATTCGGAGAAATATTTGGAAACACTTCTAATTTAGATTAAAAATATTTGCTTTTAAATAATTTGGAGTAAGTATGTTAGTTGAATTTCCTTTTCCTAAACTTTTAAATATCAATATTTATAAAATTATAGATAAGATTTAAAAGGCATTAAACAAATATTTAAGTACTGATATTATTTATGCATCACATAATGAAGAAATAAATATGATGAATCCACATGTTTATTAATAAATAATAATTTGGGATTTCCCAAAACTTCTGAATGCGGATTTCTTTAATTTATATATAAAAGTGAATATAAATTGTAAATGAAATTTATATTTGATTAATTCTAAACATTAATGTATACCTGTTAGATTGACTGAAACTAAATATTTTATTAATGAGTATTCTGTCTAGTGAAATATCCGTTATTTGGCTGTAGACAACAGAGTAATACCCATTATCGGACTAGAATGTGTTTTGATAGATAAAATAAATTTATATTGTTTATTAAACTTTGTTAAAAGGTATATATTCATAAAAAATTAAAATCTTTTCGAAGAAATAATTTAAATTTTTGATGATTTTTTTTTAATTTTAAAAATAGGATGAAAGCATCAAAATGCATGAGTAAATTTCATTTGTTTATCATTTTATGAGTAACCAGAAATTCAATAACATTGTACAAATCAAAAGTTCAAATATTTGTCAGCAAAAAATCGCTACAAAAATACACTTTTATTAAATTAAAACGAAATTAGCTTTAAGATTAATTAAATTTACAAATATTGTTTTTTGATGCAAACATACTTGTCATTTTTCTGATTTTAACTACTAGATGGTTTCATGAATACAAATAAAAATTTATATTCGTTCGCGGGATGGTGATAGGCTTCATTAATTCAGAATAAAATTGTCCAGGATTTGCAAGTACGTCATTGCCTTTCGAGTTCAATTTTCCTGCAGGATGGAATTCGTCCACACATTAAACATTGTGTAAAGGAAATTCCCTATAATCATTTTACTGAAGGACGAGCCATCCATTGACACTATCGTCATATCTGGCCTCCCTGGCCTCCAGACCTAAATCCAGGTGATTTTTGGCTTTTGGAACATTTAAACTATATGAAAAGTCGTGATAATCCAAAATCTTTGACTGATTTAAAAAGCAACTTATCAAAGCGTATATTCTTACTATTACCCAGAACACACTACGGTCAATTGTGGAACATTCTATCTTATCATTAAAGATGGTAGCGGAAAAGGATGGACGCCATGGTGAATATGTTTTGTTGTAACTAAATTTGTTAAAAATATGCCAAATGTGTAAAAAACACTGCCCCTGGTGGCGAAATTCTGAAATATTTTATTATTATTATTATTATTCTGAACTATTTTATTATTATTATTATTATATAAAAATTCCCATTCCTTCTCTATGTCCTATATAAAATTTCAAAAAAACATTGAATAATAGCTTTGCCAGTATACACATTTAAATTCAGATAATTTAATTATGAACACCCTGGACATTATTTTATAACTTAACACTTTATTTGTAAAATCTTTTTAAATCTACCATCCTGGTTTAAATTATTGAATAACCAATTCTAATTTTGACAAAAACAAGAAGAAAAAACATGTTTATCAATCTATTTTTTTGTACCTTGAAGGATGTTACTGTTAGTTAAAGTGATTAAAGTAATGTAGCTAACACGAAATTGCATTCAACACATGTTTATCGAAAATGATCGAAATGTGCGTTAAAATTTAGTATACAGAATAATTTTACCATTATTTTTCTAGGGGAGATGTGTTTTACATTGATAAATATTCCATAAATTAAACAATTGCTAACTATTAAATTGATTAAATAATGCATACAATTATTTTTAAAAATAAAAATAAACTATTGTTCTAAAATTAATCTAAAAAAAGGAGAAGATTTTTATGTATTTAATATATTTTTCTACAATGCTCATGAAAGAAATATATAGATATTTTTAATCATTAGAATGAAATTATGACTTTATTATATAAAAAATTATTAGTTCCTTTTTGAAAAAGAAGATGATGCATAGTATATGCTCTCTTTTTGTGTTATTTAATTTTCATTTTTTTTGTGTGTGTTGTCCTCCAGTATTAACATCTCTCTAGTAAATTTGTCAAATTCTATTTTATGAATTAAAGTTTTTTTCTAAATACTAGCCTTTTTTTATTTAATTTCTGAACTTTAACCAATCATCAATCTCTTTAATAAGAAAATTGAAGTTTTATTCTATATAAGATCAAAGATTCTCCCACCACCTCCTCTAGCACACAATTTTATCATATATCATAGGAATGTATATAAATATATATATATATTCTTTACAATATCGTCTAGACTAAGTCTACGGCAACTGAAATGAAGAAAACATTTGTTCCGCTCAAATACCTGTTTGTTCAGCCGAATTCATTTTAAAACCTTTATTTGTTCACCGAGAGATTCAGTTCGAAAATCTTTATCTTTCTAATATTATTTTACTCCGTTTGGTTGTCGAATCTTCAATCTCAATTGAACTGGAATCCGAAATTCGATTCGGAGCAGTCGTGCTTCTTTAAAAGATTTTTCCTTCGTCCGATAACACGGAAGAAGTCAATACATTCGGGAAAAATTATTTTTACCGTATTTTATCATTGTGCTCACGTTTAAAGGAAATTAAATCGAGTCTCATTCCATCATGTTTAAACTTCTATTTTGCTACTATGATAGAAAAGAAACCTCGCTAAGGCAAATAACCCGATATTTATCATTTTTGAATAAATTCTGGATAAAAAAAAAATAATTTCTTTCTTTCAGTTCGTTGATTAAGTTTTTATCACTACCTCTGCATAATATTAGAGAAAGATAAAGTGTCTAAAATTAATCCAAAATAACTTTTTGTTCCTAAAATATGTATTAAAATATGCATTATTGTATTAATGAATGTTTTTTTGTTCTATGGAATAAGATGATTGCGGGTTTTTAAGCTGATTTCCTTGATGATTCATTAACATTACTGTATAATTATAATAATAAAAAAAACTATTCAGATATACAAAACCGTAATTATCATACCTTTAACAAGAATAGAATAAAAATTTTGTTTAAAGCATTTTGAGTTATCCTTTCAAGACTCATATAAAAAACAACAATTAAACTCCAGCATTTACTGTTTCGGAGACAAAAATTTCAAATTTTTAAGGGAACTCGGTACCTCAAGATTTCGGAAAATCGATGGGAATGTCGATTTTCTGATTTTTAGTGAATAATGATCCTTAAACCTTTGACTCGTTATTCTGAAAATTTTAAAACAATCCGACAAGTATTTAATGAGATATGGAACTATTTTGTCTAACGCGATATCAGCTGGCATGCCACTTCCTGTGTTTACATCAGACATACTTCTTGTGCGAGTAGCCAAGACAAGCCTCTCTTTTTTCCATGAAATAAAAAGAGGCAAAGTTTGAAACCGTAACATTAAATCCTTGTTTATTTATAGTTTTAACGCTTTCGTTGAGGATTTTGATTGAATTTACCTTTCGTTATATTATAACCACTTTGAAAACAAAACTGTCTTTTTCAAGACAACTTAATTTATTTATTGCTTATCTGGTTTTTAATTGGTTTCGAAAATGCCTCACATTAAAAGGAAATCCCATTCCCTTGCTATGAATAATAATACACCATATTGCATTGCTATATAGATTTTTGTACATTTTTTTTTGTCATTTTAAAATATGTCGTTACTGCTTATGTTAATTATGCTTTGATTATTTCATCTATATGTCTCAGATTAACACAAAATTTTTATAGAATTATGTTTGAATATTAATATATTATTTAAAATATTATATATTTATATAAACTATTTCATAGTGAAAATTTTTGTACATATGTTTTTTATGACATGCATTGTCTAGAAAATTTACTTACTTCAAAATGGCTGAATTCATTTAAATTTTAATTAAATGGCCTTGAATTGTTACTGTATAGTATTGCTTATATGATAACCTGTAACCAGCCTGAACGGTACCTGTAACATGAATATCATTAGAGCTAAGACAGACTAAAAAACAACCAATTCCAATAGAGAAAAAATAGAAGAAACACTTTGTTGAGTTTCTCAAATGTTCTACTTTATCTACATCAAACGCGATGACATTTTGCGTGCGGAAAATGGTGACTAGTATCAAAGCACGTAATATCTCTAAATGAATCTGTCAAACTTAATGTATGTCTAGAGTTGCTAGTTTTTATGCTACAGGTACCATTCCGAAACTATTTATTGGTTTTTTTTTTTTTTTGCTATGGAAATCACATCCGAATAAAAAGAAAGTTGGGGTTGTCGTTTGAAAATTCTGAAATGTTATCACTGTATCTTAAACTATTGATTTTCATATAATTCATTAAAGCATATTTTAAGATAATTTGAATCATAATTTTATTCCATTCTTGTCAAGGGTATGATATATATATATTAAATAATCTCCCATCTTCACTTTCTTCGTACCGCGTTATGGGGGGGGGGTAAGAATAAGAATTATTCAAATAGATAAGGTGATTCTAGCAATAGCCTTATGGTGGTGTTAACTGTACCTAAATGAGGACTCATGTCCCCTGAGATTCATTTGTGCTGTATTGGAACTAAAAAGATTAAAATATCAAAACAAATGGCAAAACACATATCATTAGTAAAGTTAAATATTAGAGCTATCTGTAAGAATTTATGTAAAAATTAGATGTCAGTAATTAAATAGAGCTCGCTTATTCAATTGACAAGATAACTGGAAAAAACATAGTTCATCATTTAAAATAACATGTCTTTACTGTGATCTTTGTGTGTTATTGATGTATTAAAAATAAAAAAATAAAACATTTTAATCAATTTTTTATAACGGACATGGAATACATTTAATCAAATAAAATGATAAGCAAAATCATCTGAGATAATATCTTCCTGTAACTAAAAATCTGAATTGAATGAAATTATATATTTCTGTTGTTATATATTTTTCTATACGTAGGCTAAGTATTTCCCCTTAATTTTTATATTTAGCAATGTCATCTAGCTCCGTTTCCCAGACGTTTTGGATACGGCATGGAAAAATACAAATTAAGTTCCACTTCAATTAAAATATTCTTATTTTAGTAGATGTCTGTATGCTAACTTTTGTTACGTAGAATCTTTCCGCCTCGGAGTGGTGTGAAGTTTAGCAAAGGAAGGGATGCTTGTTTCCATGTAGTTCTAAAATTCGAACATAATTGAAAAAAAGATTTTTCCAAATGCACTTTTGTTTTTTTAATCAAAATATTGGGTTAATCATCATTTCTTGTGAACAACTTTTATATGCTATATTCAGTAACATATATTTTCACTCCATGCTTATGTATTCATTCTGATTTGTTACAAACCAGACTCAAAATCAACAAATTACTTTTATATCTCTAAGCACCGAGTTTCTAGACATCCTACAGTATTGATGATTTTATGAATATTGCAAAGTATCTAAAAGTAGATAGGTAAAAATGTTATGCAAATAACTCTACCTCTATTGTGATGTTTAAACTGATATGGCAGGTTTATTTTACTTCTAATATTTGTCAAAGTAGAGTATTTTTATCCATGGTAAAAAGTACTGTGGCTGAGGTTGTCTGGGAGAATGTTTCATATTGATTTTTTTTCATGTCTTATTCCAAAAAAAGGAGATATTCGGATCGAAGTGAAAATAGCTCTAGGGATAAGAGCACTAAGAATTTTACTAGTTTCTTAAATGTGTGCTAAAATATTTTCATGGTATTGAATTTATTTTGAAAGCTGATCTTCTAAAATAACCGAAAGTCTTATCTTTTTAATTTTTTATTAGACTTGAAACGTTTTAGTTGGTGTAAGCTTATCAAAAATATGTATCAAGGGTGACAACGAAACTGAATGCTCTTTCTTGGAAGGCAGTACTATTCAATAAAACATTTTGCCTCGATTTTAACATTTAAAAAATTCTAAATGAATATGATTTATCTGTAATTACTTTATAAATTATTATAATAAGATAATTAATTGTTTTATTATGAGTTATCTATAATTATTTTATGAGTGTACATATTAAAATAATTAGTTATTTTATTCTGAATAAACAATAATTATATTTATAATATGTCTATGATAATTTATTTATTATTGCACTATATTGTTAATGTTTTTTGTCCTTTCAATGAGTTTGTTTTATGTAAAAATCCTGCAATTTATTAAAGTGAAATTTATTACTAAATTTAAAGCATAATACTAAATTCTAAAACCAGAATAGTAAAAAGGAAATTTGTTTGAAATACCATATTATTAAAAATTCAACTGAACTGTTATGTAAATAAATGAAAAGTTTTTTTTTCTTAAGAAGTGAAATACTAATTTAATTACACAGCATAATCACAATCAGAGCTAATGTTTTTTACTCAAATTCTTTCATTATTTTAGGTTAAACGATGAATATTAATGATTTGTTGAATATTATAAATAAAAATAATTGCAATAAATATCAAAAGTACAACAAGAATATTACAAATAAATACAAAATAATATGATTATCATGCTAGTGTAGGTAGGTAAAATTGCTTTACTAATTAAAAATATGAGCTAATTAAAGAAATCAAATTCCTAAATAGATAATCTTTCGTATCTCAAGTGGAATTAAAAGTTATTTTCATTTCAAAATATATATTTTACAATTTTTTGTATCTAATCTTTAGAAAATAATTATTAAAATATAGATGCAGAAACATTAAGTAACATTCCTCTATATGATTTTTTCACTAAAGCAATTTCCCCAACCAATTTCATATATTCATTATCATATGAATCACATTCAATATGAATAGTAAGAACACCACTTTTTCCCAGATTCTCTTAAAATTTAGACAATTTTACAAATTTTAAATGACCTTTTTTGTATTTATATATGTATTTGATTTGTTCTTATGTTTTACATTTGTCATCATTCGGTATATACACTGAAGTGACAAAAGTCATGGGATGACTGTTAATATCGTATTGGTCCTCCTTTTGCCCGGCGAAGTGCAACAACTTGACGCGTCATGGAGTCCACAAGTCGTTGGAAGTCCTCTGTAGGAATATTGAGCCATGCTGTCTGTATAGACGTCCATAAATGTGAAAGTGGGGATGGTGCAGGAGTTTGGGCACGAACGGACCTTCCGATGATGTCCCATAAATGCTCGATGGGCGATCTAGGTAGCCAGATCATGCGCTGGAATTGTCCGGAATGTTCTTCAAACCAATCGCGAACAGTACTGGCCCGGTAAGATGGCGCATTGTCATCCGTAAAAATCCCATATTTGTGTGGGTACGTGAAGTCCATGAATGGGTGCAAGCAGCTGAACATAACCATTTCCAGTTAATGATCGGTTCAGTTGCACCAGAGGACCGAGTGCATGCCATGTAAAAACAGCCCACACCATTATGCAGCCACCACCAGCTTAAACAGTGCCTTGCTGACAGTTTGGATCCATGGCTTCGTGGATGTCTGCGCCACACTCGAGTTCTATCATCAGCTCGTAACCACTGAAATCGTGACTCATCTGACCACACCACGGTTTTCCACTGGTGTAGGGACCAGTCGATATGCTCACGAGCCCAGGTGATGTCGTGTTATCAATAAAGATACTCGATTCGGTCTTCTGCTGTCATAGCCCAAGGAAGACAAATTTCGCCGCACAGTCCTATCGGACACGTCCCTCGTACATCCCACATTGATTCCTGCAGTTATTTGACGAAATGTTGCGTGTCTATTAAAATTGACCATTCTACACAGACGTCGGCGGTCCCGGTCGTTAAGTGCTGGTGGTCGCCCACTGCGCTGTCCATGATGGGATGGGATGCCTGAAATTTCATACTCTCGGCACACTCTTGATACTGTGTATCTCGGAATGTAGAATTCACTAACGATATCCGCAATGGATTGACCCATGCGTCTAGCTCCAACTAACATTCCACGTTCAAAGTCAGGTTAATTCTCGTCGTGCCGCCATAAATCACGAAAAACCTGTTCACATGAATACCTTGAACACAAATGAAAGCTCTGGAAAACGAACTGCGCATTTATACTTTTTCGCTGCAATACTCTTGCTATCTGTATATTTGCATATTGCTATCCCATGACTTTTGTCACTTCAGTGTGTATTTTTTAAATTTTCTGTTAATATTGTAGGGAAGTTCCATTTTATCAACTACTTCCTAAATTTTAGTTAAAAGTTGATGTTGGTAATCATTACAACCCTTTTATAACTGATTCTATAAAATCATTACATGCAGTGTTCTACCGTGAATATGCCGCACTACAAAAATAATCATTTTACTAGACGAAAGATGTACACTAAAAAGTCAAGCATGAAAATAAAAGGCTACTACTATAAATGTGAATTTAGTTTTCAAGTAAGAGCAAAGAAATCTCACGTGGATCTTCATGCAGTAGACACAAAATGGTTTCATTGTAATTCCCTCAAAATTATTTAAAAACTTGATATGAAAGAAAAATGAAAAGTTATATTTCAGGAATTTACTTTTTCAGTTTAGGACAGATTCCTTGAATGCTGTAAATGCTGTTAGGACAGATTCCTTGAATGCTGTTTGATAAAATGAATGTGGATCTTCACTTTCAAAAAGAATTTGAAATGGAAAAGTTATGTATCTGTAAGATGGGAAAGAAGTTTTTTACGGATATTTTGAACGAGAGAAAAGTGGAGCATTTTCCGCTTTTTGCACTTCAACGATAAACTAAAATGGGGATGAAAAAGAAATTATAGAAAATAAGAGATATAAGAGATTTATAGATTTTTTATATTTATGAATAATAGATAAAAATATAGTTTTTCGTTAAAAGGTTTCAACACTTCCGAAATTTCCTATATATATATGGAAAATCCGTTAGGGGAAAACAGTATGCTTATTGATGCATTTAGATACAGAAAAGAGAAATTTATATTTTAATGCTATCAAAGAGAAAAGAGTTTCATGAAGATAAAAAAAATAATACAAATCGAATAAAAACTAATGAGAACTAATGACTCAGGTCAATAAGATCAAGAAAACGCGTTCTAAATATTTGCAACACAAGCTACAAATTTATAGCGAATTAACTCTCCTTAATCCGCTAATTTCAAATAAAAGCGAAGCTATGGACCACCCGGAAACAAGAAAAAAGACGCTCTCTCAAGTTAAGTCACCCAACGTAGACCATTGTCTGAACTTGGCTTCACTCCTCTTTAAGCAGGTGTCTTCAACAACTGAAAGAGGAGTGAAGGAGTGAACGTTTCAATAAAGTAGATAGTGATAAAAAGAGTGAACGTCTCAATAAAGTAGACAGTGATAAGAGAAGTAAACGTCTCAATAAAGTAGACAGTGATAAGAGGAGTGAACGTCTCAGTAAAGTAGACA
>JAOUZG010032859.1:1940376-1950423 GCA_026289955.1 Argiope argentata | reverse complement strand
TAGACAGTGATAAGAGGAGTGAACGTCTCAATAAAGTAGACAGTGATGAGAGGAGTGAACGTCTCAATCAAGTAGACAGTGATAAGAGGAGTGAATGTCTCAGTAAAGTAGACAATAATAAGAGGAGTGAATGTCCCAATAAAATAGGCAGTGCAAATACACAGTGCCACTCGTTCCGGAATAATTTAGAAATTTCGCCTCTTTCTATTAGGTTAAACCTTCATTTCTTTGCTTCTACAATACACTTTAACGTGTAGTAAAAACCGTTAGTGACATCATTAAGTCACCAACGTCCTTATTTCGCATATTGGCTAAATCTGGCGATAAATCCCCTTTTGTTGCAAAGCCCCTCGTCTTTCCTTGTGGACGCAAGATTTCAATACAATTATTTTTTTACATTCAAACTTTTTACAAATATTTACAGTATTTACACAAAAATTCATACATGTTTACATCTAATTTATACAAAATTCATAACAATAAAAAATAATTATGAAGATTTAAAGTAGTTTTTCTCCAGCTTATATATATCATAGATAAAGAAATTGGTACGGAAATATCTGTAAACTTATACTTTGGTAAATCAAGCAAAGTTCTTACTCCTTTCATTTAAATCTTTCTGAGTCTCATTTTTATAGATGTAGCATTTTTAGATCATTAATGTCAATGTTTTAATAATTGTTATTGAGAATCTCAGTCTATGGAGTTTATGCCCACAATTGCATTTGCAGGGAAACCAAAAAAATGTTTTACTCAAAATTGGAAATCAGTGGATGTTTCTGAACTTTTGATAAGGAATTCAAACACTGACTAGAAAATAGAGATTTTCTTACAAACCATTACCTACTACGTCGGCTTTTTTTATGTTTCTTAAGTTTAAATATGGGCTCTTGATTATTGACTGAGGGAATGTCGTATTGTCGAGAGCTCAATAAATGATCTAGAGATTTTTTTTTAATTTTCGCTAATACTTTGAACATTTGACCACCTTATTCTTATTATATAATAAATGGAGAGATAGATATAATTTTAATTAAGATAATCTTCTATCTTTAAATTTTCAATAATTATGAAAATAAATCTAAATATTTATAATTTAATTTTTGTATTTAATCAAGGAATTATTTCAAGAAATGTTTGTTATCTTAGACAAAAGTGCCAAAAAAATTGGCACAACCATCTAATATCGTGTAGAGCGCCCACGAGTAGGCTAAAGTGCCGCAGAAAGACGTGGCATAGATTCAACTAATTTGTGAAGATCTTCTGTACACAGTTCACATGATGATAACTGCAAGGCAGTTCACTAAGCCATGGAATTGAGCTGTAGTAAAGATGGCCAAAGGACATTGCAAAACCTTCCAGATATGGCGTATATTGCTCATGTTAGGTGAATTGGGGCACCAAGAGAGGGAAAGAAGTTCAGAAGAATGCTCCTCAAGCCACTCGGTGGCTATGGTAGAACTGTAGGGTGGCTCTTTATCCTCTTGGAATTTTCCGCGTCTTTTAAAATATACAAAGAACATGAATGCATGTAGAAGATCAGAATGGATATTAAAGTGCCACCGACTTATCATGATCGAGTCTAAACACACCAATGGTCCCATTTGATGCTAACTACACACGTCCTTTACTCTCATAGAATCATCACTAGCTTCCAAATTCCTGGCCGGGATAAGGTATCCATGCTTTTATTGGGTTTCTCCACACCTTTACACATAAATCCACTTGATACCCTTGGAATAGTGAATCCTCAGACAAGATAACGTTTTTCCAATCATTAAGAGCCCAGGGGCAGCGTTGGTGAGTCAAGGTAGAGTGCAGATCTTTGTGTCGCTGAGTCACCAATGGTAAATGGAATGTTTTGAGGCTGAGAAAGCCCATGTCAATTAGATTATACTGTGTAATGTGTACACTGTTGATGGGTCTGCCTTCAAATACACGTCATCATTTTCATCCTGAGTAAATATTGAACGTCTATTTCGTGTAATAATTTTTTCAGGAATCGATGATTCTATCAAGGCCTTTTCAAGCTGCACTGCTCTCGGAAACAAAGTTTCATCGGAAACCTGGTATTCGTGGTGCACCCTAGAAATGGTCGGGCATGAAAATTCAAATTACATCTCTTCTTCGGAAATGCTGTGCTCCCTCTCATAAGCCGTCGATTATTGACCGTTAAAAATCGCTTAAACCTTGATAACATGCTATTATAACAGCAAGAATCGATATAATATAGAATCCTTAGACAGCTGTTGGCTTATACGTGCATTGTCGACTGTTTCGCTTTACGCTGATTGGTTAAGCAGCTCCATTATTTGCATACGGCTGCTATACCATTTTTTTTTCTGACTCTTCACTGTAAATATTAATGTCTAAATCAAAACTTGATACTTAAAAAATGCATACCTTCAAAAGGTTATCAAAATCAGAAAAAAATAGGGTTTTGTATAATCTTACCACTGAAACGATTATTTGTTTCTTGATTTAAGGTATTCAAATGCTTCTAAAACCAGTAAAGGAATTATTAAAATTTTAATTTCAAAAACTGTAGAAACTAATGATTCATGCAATATATTTTATTCATGTAATATAACTAATGATTCATGTATATAATATATAACATTTATTTATATGTCCAGTATCTTTCATTTTGCATTCTTTCTGCAAATAAGTTAGCAAGATAGTTTTTTTGCATAGTTTACCTTTTATAAAAAGCAAATATGCTCGAAAAAGAAACTTTTGAATCAGTAGAAATAGAATAGGCAAGAATAAATTTTTCTTACAAGTGCAAAGCGGTAGAAAATCAATCTTAACTTTCAGATACGCATGAAGGTATATAACATATTTTAAATTATTTGCAGTTGAAAGTGAAAGCTGCAATAAACAAACATCTTTGCTCCTTTTTAAATTGAGTAGTAACGTTCTTTTCATGTAATACACCGATTTGCACAATTCATTCCAAATATTGGATGTTTTTAAGAATTTGCACATTCATTTCAGATTCCGTCAGCTTTCGCAAATGCATTTCTTAATTGCTTTCTATTTGCACTCTGTTGAATGGCATTCTTAACTGCTTCAATCTAAGAAGATGCCTTTTAGTTTCAATTTGCTTTGGTTAAAATTCTTTTTAACGACAATTTAAAAGATTTTAGAATCTTCTAAATGCCTATTAAACCAAACATATAAATTGATTTTATTTATTCATGCGCTTTAAAAGCGCCTTCTTATTCATTCTCGCTCCATAAAGTCTCTTTTAATGCAAATCAACAGTTTTACTGTAATGTAAATTTATTTCTCCTTTTTTTCTATTATTTAAACAAAACTCTAAGAAAAACAGGATTTTTTTTCTAAAATCCAATTCAAAATTCTTTAAACAGGTTTTTTTTGTAAGGATTTTCGTTTGAAATTTTATATATGAAAATGTTTATACAATAACGTTTTAGATTAGAAATAATACCGAATTCTAATTGAAAAAAAACATTAATATTTATTATTTGGGTATTAGAAAAGAAATATATAAACTAAACTTTTGATGTTTTTCCAATACAGTCACTGTTTGAAATAAGAAATTAAAATAAAGAAAATTTATCTATTATGTACATATTTAATCATGTACATCTGATTAGCATAACATGAAAAGACAAAATTTTTAAATGCTTATCATTTTTATTCTAGAGAGATTCCAACTACTTTTTCATATACAGGTACTTGCTTTTAAATTTAAGATGTAATGTTTAAAAGAAAAATTGAAACTTTGAAATGAAAATGCTATTTTCTTGCAATTTATAAACAAAATGTATTTTATTGTGTTTGGAAGTGGTCTTAATTATTATATTTCATGAATTTAAAAAAAATTATAGATAATTAAATTTAAATTAATGAGAAATTATAAACAAGCATATGAATAGAAAATTATGAAATAAATTTTTTTGCTAATGGAATGGTTTTTTCATATTATATAATGCAAAAAGATTAATTATTTGAAATAAAACAAGTTTTTTTTAAAAAAATTAAGTGTGTAAAATTTTTGAAATTATTATTTTATTATTTATTGATTTTATTATTCAGACGCAAAATTTTCATGTTTCAGATATTTTAATACCTTTTCATTATCTTTTGAAACTCACGATTTACCAAAAGAATATGAAAAATGCATGGCACCATAAATCTCAAAATCGCCACGAATGAATTAAAAGTGGGTTTTTTTTAAAAAACTTGAAAGTGAAAAAAATAATAATTGAAATTTCATATTAAAATAGTATAGTTAAACGCATTAATTACTGTAACAAAATCATTAGTCACATTTCTTCTAATATGCAAGCTTCGAATTTCTCTTGGTGATGGAGTGATGTTTAAACAGTGTATTTCAGCTGTAGTTAGTATATTGATATTAATTTTAAGTAATTACATGTAAATTCTATAAATATTTGTAAATAGTTTAATTTTTATAAAAATTATTTCTAATGGAGTTGCATGTCAGCGAGAAATGACTGTTCTTAGGGGATTTTCAACAAAAATATGACAATATTGTAATTTGTAACTATCTAATCACTAACTTGGCGAAGAAATGAAGTCTCTGACTGGTTTTACTACATTCTAAAATGTACAGTGAACACAGAGAAATAAAGGTTTGTTTTTAAGGAATGTTGTAGAAATTTCCGCACTTGCCTGGAACGTAAGCGCAGTGTCTGCGTTTGCCCCGCCAATTTTAGAGGTGTGAAATATAAAGGGCGTGTCATGAGAGGAGTAAAATGGTCGGTTTCCAAGAAAAAAAGAAATAATTTCTTTTATATTTCCACTTTTTGAATGACATAATAAAAGTTTATCCATATATTTTAGACTACCAGATCCTTAAAGCAACTAAAGTCAAAACTAACAAAAATTATGAGATTTATAGAAGCTTGTGGACTCATAAACCTAAAATTAGCAAACATGGTCGTATTTCCGTAAGACTAAAATATGGTCGTATTTCAAAGCAATTTTCAATCTATAAGATGGTGGTCGTATGCTAAGTGTTGTGGCTCTTAAATGATATTTTTATTGACTTAAATTTTTAATTCCCATACAGAGATCGTGCCAATTTCATTGAGTTTTATTCTTTTTAATGTATTCAGTGTTTGAAAAACAGTAATCAGTGACATTATATATTAATTTTAGAAAAAAAATCCCTTTTGACGTTTATTGTCTTTTTTTTAAGTTGAAAAAAAGGAGATTACAAAAAAAAGACAGTTAGTTTTAAAGTTTTTAAAAAAAACTTTATCTTCTTTCAAAATTCTGAAGAGATAAAATGTTCACTTAAACATCATTTTAGGAACAATTAAACAAATGGGGCATTTTTCCCCCTTTTGAACTTTTTTTTTTGAATTTGTAATTGTGATGAAATCTTATAGCTTAAGGTGAAAGATTTTGAGATATTTAATCTTGATCCTTTTTCTGCAAGTAACAATTCTTCTCTGGCAGATCATACTTAAAATCACAATACAGGTTAACTTCCAGGGTTTCGGTATGAGCTTTTTATCTCTGGTCACGAAATAGCTACCGGCGAACAAGTTTCTTTGTTAAATATATAAGAGATGGGGAAAAGGCAGAATCGACTTTAGAACACCTTTCAGGTGTTTCAAGTAATTAAGATATATAGCTTCTCGTAAGAAAGAGAAAGTCATGTTTCTTGGAGATTTTTATTTCCATGTTCCTTGTTTTCGTATACATAATCATAAATCTACTATGTTTATCCTCTTGAGAACACTTAGAGCTTTTGTTGCGCCCTACTACTTAGGGGTGCCACGGTTTTGTTTTTCAAGAAATACTAGTATTTGCATGAACATAGTAAGTCAAAGAATATACGGAGTCATGATATCTTAAATCATTAAATATGAATATATGTATAGTATACACTTATACTATACTTGCTATGAGAACTATGCCAGGGGCCAAAGATGAACAAATATGACCTTTGGCAAGTCAAGTCAAAATCTATTAGAACACGATTATACATGGACCCTTGCCAAATATTTTTTCCATAATAAAAAAAAGTCCCATATTTGAAGTGAAAGTCATTCTACCCTACATTTTTATATAGCAGGCGAATTTAGATCTTATTTATAAGATAACATCTCATCTACGCTTGAAAATCCTTATCAAAGATGCAAATCAAAACTAATGAATTCTTCACACCATAAGAAGTGTAAAAATGGTTTTCTAATGATTTCAAGAGGGATGGTAATGCAACTTCCAGTTCCTTGTCTAATATTTTAAATCCATGTTTAGATTCTCCTTAACGGAACAAAGTAGGCTATAGTGATGTTAAATTTGATATCACCTTACCATTGAACTGGAATTAATGACTAGAAAGAAAATTAATATCCTAAAATAATTAAAGAATACTAATAAGAGTGGCTTTTCTGTCATTAATATTCAAACGAGATTTCTTTTAAATACAGCTTTCCAATAACTTAAGTGCTTTAAAGAGAGAGTAGTCAGTATTGCAAAATACGATTTTTCAGTTTCAGTTTACAAAGTTCTTACTTGCTAATATATAGAAAAATATTTCAGTTTTTTCTCTGTCTTTAATTTCTTAAGCAAGAATTTTTTTGCTTCCATATTGAAACATTTTATCCAATACTTTTAAATACAATATATATCGGATTTATCACGTTTTGTTTTCGAAAACATTAACGATTTTCAAAAACAAATACCAATACCCTAATTATGACCTAATTAAAAATTGCATTTAAGTTGATAAAGGTAATGTGCTGCAATTTTTACCAAATGGTTCCCGATGACCTAATTCTTTACAAATTAAGCTATTTTCCTCATTTTAATGTTTGGAAAGTGTCACAATTTTCCGTACTTAAATATAATTTTGGTGGCATAAATTCGCTTGGAAACGCTGCTTCTGCTTAATTACAACCCTGATAAGTGTGGCTGTTTTCGGTTTAACGGGACCTCTTGCCACTGCTTTGAAGCAGGGAAGGCCATTAGTACTTTGAGCTCTGCTAATTAAAGCAACTCCACATAACAAGTTTTAGAAGCTCTTGCATCATTTAGGTCAAGTGCGTGGGTAAAAGGGCAATTTGGTGGTTTCAGAAATGTTGCTTTAATAATTTTTGTACCCATTCTAATTTTATCGTAAAATTGCTTAAGTTATTATTCTTTGATTCTAAGAAATTAATTAACAATTTTTGTAGATATTATTTAGTATGGGTATTAAGCCAAATGAGAAATTACACGATAAACCACCAGTTTTTATAATTTTTAAAATTAAATGTTGGAATTAAAAGGCAAAGATCGATGAATTCTTATTCTATATATTTCAGGTATAGAATGAGGCTATAATTGCAACATATAATTAAAATAATTCCAATAGTGTTTTACTATGTTCTTTCTTATAAGCATGATCAACAGTGAAAAGATTCCTAAATAAATTAATTCCTAAATAAATTAATATAATGTTTTAAAATTGTGTGTACTTTTCTTATAGTGTTACTCTTAATGCATGTAAAATTTAAATTTTCTCAGGTGAAAAGTTGCAAAAAGTCATTTTAAAGGTCTCTGGTCGTCCTTTAAAAAATGCATCTACTGTATTTCAAAGTGTACTACTGAAAATAATATAAAGGGGTAGACTTTTAAAAAATATACTTCATTTTTCTTGAATCTTTGTTTAACTTTTTTCAAAATTTGGCAAGACGATTTTATTTCATTTTCAAATTTACATTTTCAACAAATACATTTGTTGCATTTTCAAATTATGTTTTGCTGCATTTTGGAATAAATATACTGATTGGGTTAGATAAGAAGAAAATGCATTTAACCATTATTTCAATTTTGAAGATTTTTTTTTTATTTTTCGTTACTTGCTTAAAATATTATCATTTATTTTCATTTAATATTATGTTATTATGCCGTTATATTTCTCTAGCGATTTATAATCTCAAATTGCGAAGGAAGTTAAACTTATGAGACCTTTATGCAAAGACATTGAGGCATTCTCGTAATCAGAAAAACAAATAATATTTATGTTCGATGCATTTAAAATTAAATATTGTTAATTCACCTTTTTTTCTTATTCGGTTTGAAGTGATTCCGAATGAAAATACAAAGTAATAAAGAAAATTAAAAATTTCTAATCTATATTGTGTTACCCCAACTAGCGTAGAAACATTTCCCCATTTACGTTGCCTAATTTTTTTTAAACCAATGAGCATTCTCTGAGGATGTAAAATTCAACGCCAATGTAGTATATTCTGCCTGTGTTCTTATTGTGAGCTGATTTATTTTAAAGGGATACGGATGATTTTGTTTTCGCCAGGCATACATTTTTAATAAATTCTTTATATCAGTTGTAAATACTTAATAAAAAGTAACTAAAATAAAATTATTGTTTGTTAACCTAAGTAGGAATTGACTTAATTTTTTTTAAATATTACTTATTTAAATTTAAATTCATTGTTTTATCCAGGTGTTTCTAAACTTATGAGATCAATATTGAAACGATCCATTCTGAAAATCATGTAATTTCTTTGAATTGTACTTCAAAACATGAAAAGTTTTAGAGAATTCTAGGATCTAACTGGTTTACGAACAAGGCCGTTATATTTCTCTAACGATTTATAATCTCAAATTGCAAAGGAAGTTAAACTTATGAGACCTTCAGTAAGAGCGAACTTTAATGGCTATAAGCACGAAACGTTCTCTTCAATGTAGTAGTTCTTCATAAACTTTGAAACATAATTAAACTTATGTACAAACTTTAAGCACCTCGAAAGTGCTTAAAAATCTTAATTCTTATATTATTTTTCTCTAGTCACTCAGGATATTTAACATAAAGTTAAAAACAACAACAACGTGATTCTCTTATAAAAATATAGTAATTGTATAAATGTATTATCATTAAACATTTATTTACCTGTTATTAAAGTTTTTCTAAATAAATATAAAGGCTGGTTATAATTAAACTTCCTCTATGAACAGCATCATACAACTCAAACTGGTGAACGGAATGCAATGGAACGTGGTATATAAACTATGCGGTCACAGAATTAAAAAAAAAGTTGTTCGAAAATGTCATCTAGGGACTTTTCTGGAAAAACGTTAATTTTAATACAACAAACGACCAAAACTGAATACACAAACAATTTTATCATTTATTGACTAGTTTCTGTTCGTATTGTCATCGAACCTCATTAAGGCGACCAGGGACCTTCCAAATGATTTTTTTGCAATTTTCCCCTTAGCAATTTGAAATTTGACAAGCATTAAGACTGACGCTATAGGAGATGATACACAAAATTTTAAAGTATCATGTTAATTTATTTATGAGTTCTTGGGGTTAATACAATATTAGCGATAAATAACGTTAATGAAAGAATTTCCATACGCTCGATATTTGTTAAAAAAAAATCCAATTTTTATTATTACTTTCTCTAACTCTTTTGAAGTAAAAGTTGGGATTAATTTTGAAGTTTGGTTAATTTTGATATTTCGTACTCAATGTAATAACTCAAAACTCCTTAAACTTAAAAAAAAACTGTATTTTTAAATTATTATATTGGTTAATTTTGATATTTTATACTCAAACTTCAAGATTAATTCTTACTTTGGTTTCAAAAGGGTTAGATTAAATATTAATAAAAATTGGAGTGCTTTCAAACAAATTTGGAGAGCATGGAACACTTTTAATTAGCACTATTTATCGTTAATATTATATTATATTAACCCCACGAACTGATAAATAAATTAACATGATAATTTACAATTTTGTGTGTCATCTCTTATATTGTTAGTCTTACTGCCTGTAATATTTCAAATTGCTAAGGTGAAAATTACAAAAAAAAAATAATAATTTGGAAGGTCCATGGTCGCCTTAAGTGATGGTGAGGAAAAAATAACAGTACGTTGTTTGAGTTGAATAAATAAACATTTCAGTTTGCAGAAACAAGAACAAATTATGATGAAAATGCACAGGAAGAACAATTGTGTAATGCCTTAGCTTCAAGTAACTAAACTCTTTAACACTAAGAACATTTATTCACAGACAACACAAAAAAAAAA
>JAOUZG010032859.1:1927485-1940366 GCA_026289955.1 Argiope argentata | reverse complement strand
TATTTTTTCCCTTCAACTCAATATGGCGACGTCTCTTTCGTCGAGCGCGGACAGTGCCATCTATCTCCATTTTAGGACAGTACAATTGTTAATCGTCTCCAGGATGTTGTAGGGAAATGTGCTCCAAGTGACGACCTTCATTCACCTACACAATTTCAAATCGGCGGACAGTGTGTTCAAAAGCAGATCATAGCTGATCGGTTATGATGCTTCTTGGCAGCTTTATGTTCTTTAAATCATTCAGCGTTGCAACAAGATACCGCTATTATTAGAGACAGAAACATCGACATAAAACATGATAAAGATTTCAAAAGTTTTGTACCCTAACCTGTTTTGCTTAAAGCTTCATCTTCTACACAAGCATGCAAATCTCGATATCTTTTCCATTGGTAATAATGATGGTATCTTGTTGCAATTTTGATTTTTGTGTATTCAGTTTTACTCGTTTGTTGTATTAAAATTATAATACAATAAACGAGTAAAACTGAATACACAAAAATCAAAGTTGCAACGATACCACCATTATTACAGCCAGAAATAACGGCCTAACGTATGATAACGATTTCGAAAGTTTCCTACCCTAATCTGGTTTACATAAAGCTTCATCTTCAACACAAGCATGCGGATTTCGACACCCCCCCCCCTAGAATTGATAGCTTTTCCCGGATTTGCATATTATTACTTAAAATTCTTGTTTTGAAATCTTCATATTATTTCTATGTTCCGTTTCGGTCTTTTTCTGAGTTAAATTAAATGTTTCCCGGAAAAGTTGCCCACTTGTGGACATTTTGAAACTTTTTTTTTAAAATTCCGTTATTGCATGTTTTACAGTCTATATACCAAATCTCCTTGCAATCCGTTTGCATTGTAGGAAGCTGTTTACATGAGAAGTTTGATTATAAACAACCTGTTGTTTAATACTATTTTATTTTCATTTTAAGGTATTGTAGAACTGTAATACAAAATGCTCATAACTGTAATATATTTAAAATGAATATATTCATTTGTCATACACATTTTTAATAAACTTAAACACAGTTTTATATATTATTAGTATTAACTCAATCTACCCTCAGAAGCTACTGCAACCCTCTTTCCATGGTTAAAAGCGGTGACGACATCATCATCCTTAACTCAATCCCTCATTTTATTAATAATATTTTTTATTATGATGGAATATTTTATGCAGTTTGAAACAACACCACTAGTTTATTAAAATTACTTGAGTATTTGATTTTCCTATAAAAAATAATTTAACTATTTTTATAAAATTTATTTTTTTATTACGTATCTAACCATGGCTTGTCAAGATTGTCATTTTATACTGTATCGAAAATAAGGTACATAAAAATTGCTATCAGATAAAAAAAATATTATTTTTTCTTTTTTAAATATAGTTATTAAATATTGAATAATGCAATAATTTAAATAAAATTCTTGTATGAAAAAAATTGAGCACGAGATCAAAATTGAGAAAAACTTATAATATGATTCTTATAATTCTTTAATGTAAAAATCATAAAAAAGAAGCAGTTTTGTTTCTGCTCATAAATAATAATACTCCACGCTTGGAAAATTTAATTAGAGAGAGTGCAAAATAAAATAAAACTAATTATCATTTTTTCTACAATCTGATATTTGATCTAAAAGGGAAAAAATAAAGTTAATTTTATTTTTAATAAACATTTTTTAGTAATCATATATTATAAATGACTCTACTACAGTGAAGCTTTCTTCCAGTTTTTAGTATTATTATTATTATTATTATTTCTAAGGCTTTAAAGATTTTGTTGAAACCGATAAAAAAATGACATTATATTTATGACAAAAAAATCGATTCATCAATACATAAAAAAGTTAAAATATAATTTTTTAATGAATTATTTATTATTAACTAAATTAAAATCCAATCATTTAAAAAGACACAAAGACTTTCAATTAATAAATATTTATTAAATTTCATATTAAAAAGGCTCAATTAATTTATTCATTTTGGAACTTGTACTAGAAATATGAAAATTATTAAATATTCTTGAGAAAAGTTGTAAGGTTGTTTAAAGGGTGAGAAATTCTACTAAACTCTTTGGCAGTTTAAATAATAAATTAATTTCACACGTATTCAATAATAAGCGCAAAAAATATGCAGCCAGTAGAAATCTTTCTCGTTAATTGATCGAAAAAAAAGGTTTGTGTTTTATTAAACGTTGGAAATGTTTTTTTTTTTCAATCAATTCAAACGGTAATCAATAGATTTCTTCAAAAGTCTTTCTAATTTTTGTTTATCTGATAAATATTTAATTCTTGTAAGCTTAAAAGGGCTTAAAAAACTGGAAATTTTAAAATTAGAATGATGTATGGGTTTACGATTAGGAAAAAAAATAACATTTGCTTTGCTTTTTGAAGGAATTTTTCAGCTATAAATTTTGCATGAAATTAATATGAGATGAGAAGCAGTAATAAAGATACTGCAAATTTTAACATTTTCCAAGTACAGTTTTGGGTTTTCTTTTTTTTTAAACATGTTCGGTTGACTTTTGTTTCTTTTTCCTTTCCGACAAATTCTATGAAAATATAATATGTTATGCCTCATAAATTATATTAATTGAAATAAATAATCAGATGCTCATCAAAGAAAATTATTTAAAAATATTGCAAAATGTTCTTTTACGTCTGAAAATTATGTATTGAAATTAGAAAAAAAAAGTAAAACTTATAAATAACACATTGAGTGTACGGTGAAAAAAGATTGTTACAAAAAGTAAAAAGAAGTGAAGAAATGGGCAGGCTAACATAGTTTGATTCAGTCTTTTAAAGCCAAAATATGTTTTACTCTGAACCCTATTTTAGTGTATATTGAAGCATCGAATAACATTTTTTTTAACTTCTATTAAATGTACTTTTTTTTCCAAATAGTATAAAATATATAAAAAAAAATTATCAGATTGGCTGGATTTTCTTCAAAAGACTGTTTTTCTTTTGCTCCATCTATTCTGCTAGAGGTAAAATTCTGCTAAAAACACAATTGACAAAAAAATTTATAACATTTAAAAAAAATTGATAGATGCTGTTTATCATTTCTTCGTTTAAGGATGTCTAGAATCTTTTCAGATAGGAAATGAAGAAAAAAGTGTCACATATTATATTTCAGGAAACCTTCTTTTGTATTTCGAAGTTTAAAGTGATGTACCATACGAATATATTAAAGTTTTTTCATGAAACGTTTTAGGGAATACTCATATTTTTCTTTAAAATGTTTATTTCTGAAACAACGTGTAAGAATTCTAAATTAATTTTATATAATACAAAGGTATTCAAACAGTAAGTGACAATTGTTCCCCTTTACATGGCATCATGAAGAAATAAGAGTTACACTTGCTCAGACGATAATTCAATCCCACGACTTAGAACGTTAGCAATTTTATTCGAAAAGCGAAAACCGCTGTTACGAGGTACAAGAAACAAACGGCGCATCAGCTGGCGATTATTCATTTTTTTGTCTTGAATATCTGCAAAAGTTCCATGTACTCAATCTAATCGAAATTAAACTACAAAAATTAATTAATTAATTTTAATTTAATCATTATCTATATTGATGGTGATTTGGAACCAGTACCCAAATTCAACCATCTCAAAAAAACAACAATATCTGAAGTGCCCATTTTCTGTGATAACTCATCGAGAAAAGACTCTGTATCCAGAAATTACAAGCAAACATTTACTATAAGCATAATAAGCAAAATGATATTTCCGAATTGAATGACGCAATTTATTTTTTCATTTATTCTGTTTTTATTGTATCAATTTTCAAGTTCGTGTCATAATTTCTGAATAAAATGCTCTAGGTTCTATGATAACATAATAACACGTCTTCAACTTTTGTTTAGAATATATATGATCTTTCATCCTTTAGCTGACGATTCTATATCAACTCGTTTCTTTAAATTATAACATAGCATATTTTTTTGTGCGTTTATATTTACGACCCATTTTATTTCAGTACTTGGGGGAAAGTATTTTTCCCCTTTTCTCAGCACCCTATGTTAGATTTTTTTCCCCTCTTTTGTCTTAAAAAAACATTTAAAAATTATTTTACATTTTTGAAGTTTTTTTTTTACTTTATGTATATTTGTACTTTAAATATACAGCTGAGAGGTAACGTGTATTTTTTACTTTAATTTTCTTAAATATTTACTATTCCCCCGTTCAACAAACATGACATCAATTCTAACGTTTATACGCAAGTTTTATTTTTCAAAAAATTATCTTACGTCCTTAATGGTTTTTATATTTTATGACATCGCAACTGGTAAGTTTCCGCTCCTTGCAGTCTTACAATGTTTTACATTACATCGGCTATGTTTTCCTCATTTTATTCAATTTCTTTGGTATAATTATTGAAATTAAAATAAAAGGATAATTGCTTTCGTAAGAAGTTATTTAATTGCGGGATTTCGTTTAGAAATTAATTTCTAATTCCCAGACAAACAAATCATTAATATTTTTACAACTTTAAAATTCTTATTTTTAATAATAATTAATTTTAATATCGAGTACCTGAATTAATATCTCTCGTATTTTGATTAAATATAATTATATAATATTGATTTTCTTCCTAAAAATCTGAATTTAAACCATTTATGGGCCTTAAATTTAGTTCAGTCCTATTGAGTTATATTATTACAATATCATACAAAAGTTATTTTGCTATGAATCTCGTAAATTTGAACCGCTCTCAGATAAAAAGGATATTTTGGTTATTGTCCTTCCCATTTTGTTGTTTTAAACAGTTGTGAAGGTATTCCGACCACCAAATCGAATTCAATGTACATAATATGAACTGCAAATCAGTTTTTTTTTATTTGATATTCGAGTCTTGATTATTCTTTGAACTCTCCATCCAGCCATCTAAAATATTTTCTTTTTGATTCCAGTTTAAAATCTGTAGGTATGTCTATGTGTAAAATAAATCCTAAATTTAATATATACCGTAATATTACTGACTTTTTTACCGTATTGTATAATATCTCGGATATTATATATAATCTGTAATTAATATTTTAGGTTATATTTGTGCACTTTCATTTTATAATCTTGAAATTTCACCTTAAAAATGATAAAACACAAATAAACTTATCTCCAAATCCACATCAAGAGTCAAATCAGTTTATTCTTACTTTTGTGATAATATTCAAAAATTATTTTGAGCACCTCAATAAATAAACTACTTCTTCGTTTTATAATAAAAAAACAAATAATAAATTAAATTTAAAAATGTATAAAAGAAAAAAGTATTTAAAATTTCTTATGAAATTTCATAACATATTGTGAAATTTTTAAATAGATGAATAAACGCAATGAAAAAAATCTCTGTTGTAATAAATTGCTTCTCGGTTTTTCATCTAAATATAGTAATAATAAAAAAGCATAAATAAAGATAAAAATTTTGAATTATTATACCTTATTTTATTCACTAGCGGCAATAATTATAAAATAATAAAAATAATAAAACTTTTGACAGAAGCAACCATAAATCCAAGAAGTTTCTGTATAGTTAATTAATTTTGGATAGTATTTTTTAAATAAATGACTGGAATTGGTATATAAATTCAGAACTTTTGAAATTCTAGTCTTATTCAGATTTAAGAAAAAATTCAAACTCTCAAAATTCTTGTTCAGCGTAATAAATGAGATATTCTTGCAGGTGGATTGAATAAATTTTATAAACTTGACAAATATTTTCCTCCTTTCAGACAGAATATTTTCTGAATAAATTTTTCAATTTCCTGAACTATGGGAGCTGGAACGAGGAAGCACTGTAAAATGATTTAGGATTTTGAAATCTGAAGCCTATTTATATGAACGTAAATGTGTTTCGAAAACCAAATAAATAGAATCCTTATTACATTGTATTTAGAAAATTTATAATTGGCTTGAAATTCCCAATTTAGAGATATTTAATATTATTTATTTTTTAAAAAAAGTTCTAGCGTGTTTTATAGACAATTTCTATTTTTAGAAAATGCTATTAAAAACATGGAAAATAAGTTAGTGAAGAGCTCAGAGAAATGTATAGATCACACACGTCTTAAGAAAAAATGAACATTCATATGAAAAGTACTTATATAATAAAAGAAGGAAGAAGTAATCCTAGGAATTTCTATTTTATTTTCTGAAACCATTAGTTCAATATTCAGTATAAATAAAAATAAATTTTATCAAGGATTTCAATAATTTAAGATATGAATTTTAATTTAACAATCTGCATTTTATATACACCAAGCATTTTCCCGTTTAATATATTTCATTTTTATATCCACTAAGCATTTTCCATTTCATCTTTCCGCTCCATGACTCATACTGCCATTTATTTCCGAAGATTAAGATAAAATCTGTGTCAAATCTCGATAGCTTCAATAATAAGGAAATACCGAATTTTTATCGAATATTTTTGTAATTATAATATGAGCCAAAAATTATTTTTGCATTTCGAAAATTCCACAAGACATCTAAGCATAAACACTAATAAGAATTAATACAATTTGCTGATGTACTTTTGACATAAAGAGGCATCAGCAAACAACATTTATTGATTGTTTACCATAAAAAAAGAACTTATATTGCTTTAAACGCATCGATGCAACAACATGCGTGGCTCATAAAAAGTGTGAAATAAACATGAAGTGTTGACGACAGATGGAGTGATCAGAATATTTTATGGGGTATCTCAAAAAATGATAAAAGCCACTAAGTAATGCCACAAGCTCACAGCATAAGAGGGGAAAGGTGGCTCTCTAGGGTCATACTGATAACATGTAAGTTGTTAAGAGGATTCTCTATTCCCCTCTTGCGAATAGAAAGGGAACCCTCAACCGATAATTTCATTGGGGGGGGGGGGTGCTCAGGAATTAATATCGAATGGCTTGCCATTCTAGATTTAAGATTAAATTAGGTTTAGTTTGATTTTGATATAGAAATGATCATTCTTATTCAGTTTTAAGCAATATTTTATTTTCCAAGAAAGACAGTGAAGTTTCTTGAATTAATCTTAAAGTTGAAATATAAAATATTTGGAAAATTAATATATTGATTCATTTATGATTTCAATGAGACTAACATTTCCCTCTACTATATGATCTCGTCAACTAGATTGAATTAATTGAGATCATTATTGTCGCTGATAATCGTAAACTAAGTTAGAAGAGACTTAATTTATAATAATGGTTTTCTTTCGGTAAGTTTTTGTTTTAATTTGAAATTATAAAAAGAAATCAGCAAGCACTACCAAAACTTATCCGATGAGCAAATTCAACGATTAACTTAATGAAAGATTTTTTTATGCTCAAAAATTTTTTTTAACGCAGCAAGGCTTTCATGTGTTTATTATATGGAACAGGATTTGGTGGAGGAGGCATATTCACAACAGTCATGAAGTGGATTGCTTATCTATGATCACAACCTATTTTTCTCATGGCATATACAACCCACCTGTTTACTTCATAAAGCTGGCCTTGTTTTCCTTTCAAGTAGTACAAGAATCACTTACAAAATCACAGCTGTGGCATACACGATTTAATTCAATACAGTATCCCATTTTCTTGGAAGTACTGCTTTGAACATACAGTGATTTTTCAGTGCATTGAGGGCAGCAGAAAAAAGAAAATAGTTTGTTGATGCAGTCAATTTCTATTAAAAAAAACACTCTCCTTTTGCATCATTATTTCCTGAATTATCAAAAACATTACCCAATTTCGTTTCAGAAGCAGATGGCTGTTCTGATAACTATTCAGAATCTAAAGACTCTTCAGTCATCATATGTTGATTAGAAATAAACTTTCTTTTCTTAGAACGCTTATTACGTTTTGCAGAACCCATTTTATATCGTAAGAAAAGCGCAAAAAATATCACAAGTATGGGCAAAAAGCACATGGAAATAAACCTTTAAAAAGTAAATAAAACTGGCGGAATGCAGTTAAAGTTACAGTTGAACATCGTTGCCAAACAGAAGGAATAAAATAAAATATATTTTAAATAAATAATTTTTTTTTAAATCATAAAATTTCCAATTAAATTTATGAAAAGTTGTTTGTTTACATTTTTTTTAGAAAACGGAAATAGAGTTTTTAGTGAAGGTTTAAGTACCTCAAGAAAAATCCTTATTACTCGAGAAATATTCCGAATATTGTAAACATCTTGGTATCGTTTGAAAGCTAAAGAATCAGAGAGCATTTTAAAACAATAAAGAAATATTCGATGTTTTGAGCGTGTTTCGAATTTTCAAGTGTGTGCGTACACCTTAAGAAAATCTTGCAATCTTCTTCGAATGGCCCTAACAATTTTGCAATGCATTCCGCCATTTCAATTTGTATATTTTCAGATGATTTTTTTACCACATAGACATAGAATTTTAATTATTATTCTATCAGTATTCTAAGTTTGTTTGTTTTAGATGTAAAGTTCCCTTATACTTCAAAAACCAAAAACTCTATTTTTAGAATAAAATATAACAAAAGATATTTTAAATAATAATCACTACTTTGGTTTTTACTATAAATCAAATAAAACTTTTTCATTTCTCTGTAACTGAAATCACAAAGTTATGAATAGATCATATGTCATTAAAAAGTATTTAAAATAACCCGAATTTTTTTAAATATAATAAAGGTAAAGTTATAGTATCAATATTTTATAAAAAATGGGGGGGGAGGGCAAAAATAAAGGGATTTTATAAGAAACAAACTTTTCACTAACCCGTTGAAATAATGATTTCAAAATATTCTTTTGCGAAATATCTCTAAGGAGGGCTTTTTTAACGAGAGAAATGAATACCAACTTTTCGTTTTTAACTAAAGACTTTCAAAAATATATATATTGATGGTTATTTTTTTAATATTTCTAAGTTTTCGATACCACTAAATGTGACTTCGTCTTGAGATTTTTGGATCGCTTTCAATAAAATATTTCACTTAATGATTCTTACTGCCTTTGAGGAATATAATATTTGTCGAACAGTAGATCATTAACTTTAGTAATTTAACAATAAAAAAACGTAGCCTAATCAATATATGTAAAAAGAACACGATATACTGAAAATACCCAATATCGAAAATTAATAAAACTTCGTCTTATAACTAACGTTCATAACATGTTTTTACGCCAAGCAGTAATTACTTGTTTGACTCTAGTTTATGTCTTCATACCTCCACTTTAGAATCGAAATCTGGTTAGAAGAAATATATAACATTTGATGAGAAGCAAGACAGCAAATGTTTAATATTAGGATACATCAAAAATAGCACCAATTGACCTCAATAACAGGAAAAGGCCATCTTTCATGAAGAATATTATTTATCCTTGAATTAGTATGATTTAATCAGAAACAATAAAAGAATGTAAATTAATGTAATCAATTTTTAAAACTCTAAATTTTGAATGAAGGAAAATTTAATTGAATATTGATATACTTTTTAGTAAATATGGTAGATTTATATCTTCCTAGTTTATCTTTGGAAAACTATGCAAATAACATAATTAATGGTAGAAAGCTAGTTCCATTTTAGTAACCGGTTTCAATGGATGTTTTTCAAAATACTGTTGTTACTAAGGGCGTTTGCTATGGACAAGTGTGCTGATGGCCTTTAGTGATTTTAAACCGAATGAGTGTCTCTTGTTTTTGATGCACCGCCGACTAGGTTTAAGAGTACGAATTAGCTACACACTCATCACATTCGGTTCAACTGTCCCTTTTTACAGGTAACCATTTTGACACACCTCACAAATAATAGAAAGAACAACAACCATGCCATAACTGGGACTTGAACCCGGGACGCCCCGATCACGAGGAAGATGCGCTACCTCTGTGCCAGGACACCGGCTCAAAATACTTCAGCTGTTTAATTTGTGAAGTCTATGAGACCTCACTTCCCTTTTAGTGTTATAGTAATTATACGTCTTAACATATCGCTTTAAAACATGGTTCTCCAAATATAATTCACCATATTAATACTCTTACGGAGCTAAGCTCTAGAGGCTTTGAAATGAAGTAGATAGGTATTTTAGTGATGAGAATAACTGTACAAATGATTTTTATAAATGAAATTTCGTATTCGACAGATAAACATGTTCAAATATAATAAAATTTTTCTAATGATAATGTATTTTAAAAATTTACTAAAATATATCAATGTACCAAGAGAAATACATAAAGGCTAATTATTGTACTAGTACTTAATGTATATGTTTAAAATGACCACGAAAATCAGGGTACGAATATTCACAAGCTTCTACTCAGAAATAATGCCGATAAAAAAAAGAGTCCGATTTCATAGATTGGGAGGGGTTTTTTTTTCTCATAAAATTGTTGCATTTTTATTACATTATTTTCTATAGACCTTTGTATATTGGAAAAATAAACATGATTTAGGTTTTTTTCTATGATTATTATTTATTGTAACATTTAATTTGAGTAGAAACTGTATGTTTAAGTGTAATTATTTTTTCAATGATAATATATTTTGTAAAATTTCTAAAATATATTTTATATAAAGGAAAAAATCTTCAGGATGTAATGGTTGACTTTCATACTAAAACTCTACTTAGAAAATTTTTATTTTGAGTGTAAAAAAAATGCGGTCTCATAGACATAATATCCGCAATTGAATTCTACATTTTCGCTGCAGTTAAGGGTTAGTAATTAGAGGATGAATCGTACAAAATTACGGTTAAATTTTTCCCCAAATTTTTATTCAAACCCTTCAAAGGCAAAATATATATTCCTCAGGTTTTCTACTAAAATTAATATTATTAAATCATTTTTTTTTCAAAAAACATAACCATTCAGTAATTTATCAATTTATTTGATGAAAATACATAATGTAACTTTATAAACTGCCTTTTGCATTTCACCTTCGGTCTTGTTGGACACTCAATCCCACAGAAGGTCAAGCAGTTTATGAAGATTTAAGCTCAGAGTCCATTAAATCTGTCAAAGGTCATATACTTTAGTGCTGATGTAAGATTAGATTTTCAATAATCTTAATTATATAGTGCCCTTGTGTTGTCTAAGAAGGGCTTAAATCACGATATTATCCTTAATTATTCAAGCCTAACTTGCAAATGGAACAACATTCTAAGCATAGTGAGCGATGCATTTGTCATACTTTAAGCTAAATAATGTATATTTTTAACAAATTCGTAATTGATTACGGGTTACCAAATTCAGAGTAGTGATTTAATGATGTGATTTGTGTATTTGTGTTCGTGTATGCTTATATATAAGTATAATTTTTTAAACAGAGTTCAAAGAGAAATAATAAAACAGAAATTAAAATTTATTCTATCCTGGGAGGCATAATTTGTGTACAAGAATCACGGAGAAAACACGTACGTTCACATAATGGCTCAAAATCAGAAGAAGCGAAAAGGGAAAGTTAATATTTGTTTGATGTTTTATATACCAAGAGATTTTGATAGGGATTTTTAACACGTGTCAATTAGGGTAAGGGAATTATAGGGAATTTTAAAAGAATATCTTAGGTCGATAATTCTTTCACTTGGAGAATTGGAACTGCTAACTTAATCATTTTCTCAAAGCTTCTGTTTTATTAATTAAATAAAAAAAGGGAGAATGAGATCAGAAAATAAGGGAATATGTTAGAATGAATTTAATACGGGCCATAATAAAATAATAATATAAGTGTATAGTAAAATAAATACTTTATTCAAAGTGTACGTTTAAAACTACTTGTTATTGAGTCATGTCTCTTTAATATAAACTCATTTATGGCATGTGATAGTAGTGCTATCGCACTGATTCACTCACATATGGACAGTGAGCTCAGAATTAAGAACATAAAATGGTTAGGATTCAAATTATGAATTAAAGGCCTATTTTATTGGCCTACTAACGAAAAAACCTGTAAAATAGGGATTATGAAGTAACACGGAAAAATATTAAAAAGGGGGAAAATAGATGATATTTATAATGTTTTAAATATTTTTATCTATGAAATATTTTAACTAATGCTTTAAAGAGAAATATGTATTAAATTAAGATTATTCTTCATTTAAAAATAAACAGATTCCCAAAATCGAAATTAATAAAACAAAGAATATCAATAGAACTTATGAAACGAGAAAGAATCATTTCAAAAACCTTTCAGGCGAAATAATCAAAACAATTCCACCATTTCTCGAAGGAAGAAATAGTTGTTAAATGAGGTCGTGGAAGGCAAAGACTTCTAAAGGTTTATTACTTGTGGATTCAGGTCATGTTTGAGATTGGCAAGGTGTGGACTAATATTTAGTTTGCCACAAAGCTTTAGAGAACGAAAAATTCTTTGTTGCTCCCCTGAGTAATCATTGTTGGTTAATCAACAGTGAATGTTGATTAATCAACGGTTACGGAGATTTTGTGTGGAAGCGTTGATTGGAAATAATTTCCGGCAACCAGGGAAGATAATAAGGTTTTCGAAATATCAGGCTGTTTGCAACAAACTCTTTTTTGCGCTGTGGCTTTATATAGCCTATATATCTACATTTTTTTCTATTTAAGGCACTTCCATTAACTGGTAATAAAAATGAATAAATGGGAAAAAATGAACGATCCCTTCCTGATCAGTATTTTTATACATTTCTAAAATAAGGACTTAATTACCATTTCCATTTTTCAATCTATGTCTGTTAACATGTTATGGAGAAAGATACAGAAATGGATTTTTGAAGCATTTTTATTTTATTTCATATGTAATGAAATAAAATAAATATACATATAATGATATTTATATCCCTTAAATGGGGACATATTTAGGATTTTAGGATTTTATCAGCATACTGCTGAAATATATATATATATATATATATATATATATATATATATATATATA
>JAOUZG010032859.1:1902182-1927385 GCA_026289955.1 Argiope argentata | reverse complement strand
TATATATATATATATATATATATATATATATATATATAGCTGTGTTTGAAGCAAAGGCTAGAGTCGTGGTTAAAATAGTTGTGGAGAAGACAGGTTGAATTTTTAATTTCATTTTATTAAATTTCTTGAGGCACTCCCTATGTACAAGCAGTGTGGGCACAAAAAACATACGAAGGTTAAAAAATTGCAAAAAAGAAGGAAAAATGTGTAAAAAAGATTCTGCCCTGTTTTTATATACCGATTCTCATAAATTTGGCACGTTGATTTTGGACAGAATGTCTCACACGTGTTGACCTTGAAAAGAGAAATGCAGGAATGCTTTAGAAGAATATGTTTATACCAGCGATTGTATCCATTAACTCGGTACGTGGGAACTGATGAAGCAATTTTTTTTGCAAAACTTTAGTTGAATTAATTAAGTATAAAAAATGGAATGAAATCAGGAAATAAGAGAAAATTTTAAAATCAATTTAACATGAGCTAAATGAAGAAAAAACTTTGGAAATTAGTTTGAATTGAAATTAAAGTTTAAAGCATAATTACATATATATAATATAACTACCAGTACTTTCACTGAACCAACAGAGTTGTAACATAAAGTATTTAAGTTGGATTCTATACTAATTTGTCCTTTTTAGAGATTTGAGAGAGTTTAAACCCAAGAAAGTGCATTTTTTATTTGTTGCCGCGATTCGAGCATTTCCTTGTTTATACTCCAAAATCGTTTTTATTTTTTAACTAGCAATGCTTTGTTTCCCAGTTCAAATGACAACCATATCAACTAGTTACTATTCTTAAAATTGTCTTAATTCAGTTTAATGTTTTTCCGCACAATTTGGTCTTGATCAAGTTAATGTTATTTTTGATTATATTAAATTAAAATTCTTAAGTATTAACCAAATAGTGATTTATGCAACAAGTACACACAAATGATTTTCTCTGTTAAGGAAGTTAATAAGCTGAAAATTTAATAAGCACATGTTGTTACAATATGAAACAGTGTCTTCCAATTTATATTCCCCACTAATGATATGAGATTGTATAACACCCTCCTCTAAATTAAACTTTGCATGTATCGCAACCGAACAAAGAAATATTGCATAATGGTTATATATGTACATAATGTACATTTTAATTAACAAAATGCAAGTCAAGTTGTAGAACTTGGAAATGACCCACATCTTACAGAAATGGTTATGACACTTGTAAAATATTGTTACAAAATTTTATAATTTGTGTAACGTATATCGAGTAAAACTGATTAAGATGCACGAGGGGAAATTTTTATCATATATGTCATGATGTGATTGAAAAAGGAATTTAATTGATAAAAATATTCGTTCTTGAATAAATGATATCAGTAACTTATATTTTGTGCAAGTTATCCAAACATTAATGTCACAAGTTTTTAGTCATTTAGATTGAAATGTTTCAGATATTAAAACACGGACATATCATTAATGAATATTGTTCCTAATTTCAAGAAATTTTATTCCACATTTTTTATAATTATTATCGTGTTAGAAAAAAAAATGTTTCGGGAATGAGATTTTTGAAAAAAATCCGAAGGCGAAAAACTGAAATTTTATTATCTGCATGAGCATCTCAAAAAAGCAGCTTTTTAATAGTTACCATTGCATTTACAAAAGCTCTGATTTAAAAAAGTTAATGACTAACAAATAAAACTAAGAAAAAGGTCATTTTGAGCACGTGAATATATGCAAGAAAATCTATAGGAAATGTGATTCCTATAGATTTCCTATAGAATAAATGCGAGGCAAATATTTTTAGGATCGTTGGCAACACTAAAGTGACTCATTCGATGAAACGATCAAAAGGAATAAAAATATAATTTAACTTGCACGAGCGCGTGGTGCTTGGCCGTTAAAGAAATTATGTTCTGACATGATACATTGAAATATGCATAGCAGATTTCATTTAAATCTTTTTAAATTAATATTTTTGTTTTCTTAATTCTGTTTCTTAATAATTGAATTTCTTTTAACAATTTAGGATTATCTTTTAACTTGTTCTGATGTCATTAATTTTGTAAACGAGAATAAAAAGCTCTATTTTTTTAGTGTACGAATTTCACAATCCTGTCGATACTGCTGCGTTCAGTGATGGCGGGATTTGTCGGCTGCACACGAAAAGAAGTGTACGAATTTCACATAAAAAGTATTTCAATTAAATCCTTTATTACATTATTTATTTTAAAATAATTTAATCCTTTAAAGATTTAAAAGTCCTTCCGTTATTAAAAGTTATATAATATGAAATTTAGATTATCAAAAGGTAAAACAGGAGGACAAGTTCTCGTGACAATTAAATAATTAAGATAAATTCTTATCACTTTTCTGTGTAGTATTCTATATTTACATTTTAGAAATAATTCTAAAAAAAATATTTGAGGATTAAGTTATTAATCAGGTGTTTGATTTTTTTGCAGAATTTGAAATCATCAAAACAAAACATTTTCTTTGAAAAACTTGATTTTTACTTTTATTTTATAACTATAAAAAAAATCCGTATAATCCTTCTATAAGCCATGTTTCCTTTAGAAATATATTGAATTGGAGTTTGAAAGAAAATGTGCAGAGAAATTTAACAATCGAGATAAGTTATATATAAAAATAATATTTATATTTTACTCAATGTAAGTATGTAACAATTGTGCTTGAAATTACAATATCAAATTAATTCTTTTTATACAGAACTTTGTAATGCAAAATAAGGTTTAAAACTGTCTGATATGAAGAAGTGCTATAGAATCACATTATGTGTCACCAAATGTCATAACAGAGATGACATACTGACATCGTTAGATTTAATGCCAGTTTTTTTTTATCTCTTGAAAGACGCCAAACTCGGGGATTGACAGAAGAGGCTGGAAGACGTTTATGTCAGCATAAGTGTTTGGATCAAGTGTTTCTTTGTCACTAGAATATGGAGCCCCGTCATAGAAATTTGCACATTTAGCCTTCGTGATGTTCCTCAATTTTTCTTCAAATCGCTTGTGTCAAATTTCTTTTTGTCATTTTAAACTTGCGTTCTTTCAATTCCAGCTGCGACATTGATATTTTATTCAATTTTAAAGATGCAACGGCTATTTTAAAGATGCAATAGCAGTATCTACGAATGAAAAATATGAATAAAATATAG
The DNA here is from genome assembly GCA_026289955.1 of Argiope argentata. NCBI lineage: Eukaryota > Metazoa > Arthropoda > Arachnida > Araneae > Araneidae > Argiope > Argiope argentata. The sequence continues at coordinate 1,924,223 of JAOUZG010032859.1, read as the reverse complement.
AACTTAATATATCAATAAATATTATTTAATTTTCTGAGTATTATTAATATATGAATATTAACTTTTAATAAACATTTTATGATGTACTGATTTCACTTTTCATCATATATTCAGAAGCTACTACAGAAATCTCAGTGTATCAATTTTATAGAAAAAAATTCATAATTCAAGGTAATTAACAATTAACGCTTAATAGCTCATAAAATCAATTTTAATTTTTAAAAAAAGTAATTGAAGCAAATTGAGATTAAAAAAATACAACAATTTCATTTAAAAATTTATTTTAATAAACATTTAAACATTATTTAAATGCACGAGTTCAAAATGTTATATTAATAAAAGCTTTCTAAATTTCAAGAAGTGTGTCGTGAATTTTGATATATTAGTGTCAAACTGCCCATAGGAATTAAAGTTTCAATAGGTTAAAATTACCTTGAAATAATCACAAATCCTTTTTAAGTTTATAAACATAGGGCTTCTTCCCTATCATTTTATTTGGGAGTCATAAAATGATATATCTAATCATATTTCTGGGTCCATATAATACCTGAAAGGGAAATAATTAATTATTAAAACCGTTATATTTGTAATTATATTCGTATGTATCCCCTTGATTATATTGAACCTATATTTGGTATTTACATGATATGCAGTTTTTTATTTGTTTTTTCACTTGAAAAGTAGCATTATTTTTGGAAAATTAACGTATCATTAAATTTCAGCAATAAGTAACGTATCATTAAGAATTAATGATAAATGCATTAAATATAAAACGAATATTTTTTTACTTTTCGAATATATCAGTAATATAAAATCTTCATATTTATTAAGAACTTTTTTTAGAAAGATAGATTTCATAATATCAAAATTTTGAGGCCATAGTATCGATGTAGAAGTGAAAGATATTATTGAAAATTTCTATCGCAATAATTATTCAAAGAAAAGTAAAACTAGAAGTAGCACAAATTAAGTAAAATTCAATTATACATATTTAATTACTTTTTTTCATTTTTTTCTATAGAAATATCACATTTTTATGCTTCATTTTTGAAATTGAATTAACTTTTTTAAAAAAAATTTATTTCGATTTTTTTTATTGTTATTTATTTAATTTGCAATTGTCGTTTCTACAGAATTAAAGTTACTTTGCTTTTCAAATGAAAACTTTAAAAGGGTTTCTTGGTATACTGTGAAATTATCCCATCGTCATCTCTGTATTGATAAAAACATAATCAGATCAATAATTCATATGAATATTTCTTTTCCCTCTATCAATAAAACTGTTTGTTCAATACTTTCTTTTAAAACTGTATTTACATTCAACTGAATTCATTTGGAATTTTTTTTCTTTGCAATATCCATTTCACCATATTTTACATTTACTTTTATTTGATATGTAGACAACTGGAAAAAATGAAAAATATTTTGGAGCTTCTGTTTTGTTATATTATCTTTTTCAAAAAAATATTATCTTTTCAAAAAAATCTATTTCAAAATAACTTTATTTCAACAATCTAATTTAAAATACAATGAAATGGAACAAAAAAAGTTTTTTTTTATTTAGACGAAGATTTTTTTTAAGAAATTAAAACTCAATTTTGAACTAAGTTGTGTGTTGGCCTGTGTTCCTGTGAATTAAGATTTCATTTAATGGGTTCCTTTTTTGTTTTGATATTTCGTTAACTAATTTCTTGAAGATCTTTGGATGTAGTTGCATTTATATCTTTCGGAAGCAACAAAAACATATTACTAATTACAGAATGGTGAATTTTCCTTCTTAGACATTGTGATTTGATTATCCCAGAGAAGCTTAATGTAGCTGGCTTTCTGGCACAGAGGTAGCGCGTCTTCCTCATGTTTTGGGAGTCCCGGGTTTGAGTCCCGGTTTGGGCATGGTTGCTCTTCTGTGTGCTATCTGTAAGATTTGTGACTGTGCCCCCTGTGAAAAGGGGGTTGAGCAGGAAAATGTGATGAGTGTGTAGCTAAAGTCGTACTGTTGGTGCTACTTGAAATAACAGACGCATATCTTCGGCTTAAAATCTGGTGATGTATCAGCGAGGCTTGTCCATGAAAAGTGCTAAAAGTAACAACAACAAGAGCAGCTTAATTTAACAAAGATTAATTCTCATTGTATTAAAAAGAGTTTATTAAATATCTATAGTGCCTTAAACTGCACGTAGTCATATATTCCCTATATCAATTTTTAAATTAAGAAATACTGATGGTTTCATAGATTTTTAGAATTGCTTAAATGACGTTTGATTGATCATTTTTGTTCCTTTCCTAAAAATATTTTTTTTCCTGCAACATGTGTCATATAATCATATCATTTTATTCACATTTCTGATCACAAATTTTACTATTATGAGTAAAATATCACTTATATACCTATCACCTATATAAGAGTACAATGAATATAAGTAAAGGAAAATATAGGCGTATTGTCTATGTACGGAAGAAAACCACTTTTGATAGCAATAATTTTTTAGGTTTCATTTTGTTATGATTTGATTTTACGTTTCGAATTATTAAAATGTATTAATATTTTTGTATAAATAATGCAAAAGTATAAAAGTTCAAATACTTATTAAGTAAATATAATAATTTTAATAATTGAGATATTAAAATAATTATAATAAACATGCAAGAGGATACTAAAAACTTAAAATTAATAATGGATTCAAGTTTCATTTTTCTAGCATAAGTATTTGGGGGGTATTAAACATAGAATCCTATCTTAATTTAGAATTCTAAAACATAGGATAGTAATCCATAAACGTAGTACCCTGTTTTTGAAAAAAAAAAAAAACTTTTTTAAGAAGCCTTCTATTTAAATGTCTATGATTTTACCATAAAAATAAAGGTATTAAAGGGATTTAAAACAATTAACTTAGAAAAGTCTTCATGAACAATCAAAAAGCATATGTTTTTTTTAGATTGTGACAAACAAATATTATAGTTGTATTTGATTCATTTTTTTTAATTTAAAAACCAAATTTGTGGCTATATATGTAATAAACAGATACAGTAATATAAATGAAATTTGAAATAAACCAGTTCATTTGAACAACATAAAAATGTATTTGATACCTACCCATTAACATATAAATGCTTTGGTGCATAATTAATAGCTTCATACAAGAGTTTGCATAGTTATTCGGAAAATAAATATATATATAATTGTTGTAAAAATAAATTTCTTTGAGAAAATTATATGTATATACTCACCACTTTTTAAAGATTTTAAATTCAGAATTAAAAAAAAATAAAACTCTAAAATGATGTACCGTCTGGACTGATATACAAATAAACAGTGAAATTTAGATTTACAACGACTTTTTTTTAAAAATGAGTTTTTGCTCATATTCATTCAACTACTCTCAGTAACAATTAATTATTCCCACTTATGCATGCCCATAGATTTTTTTAATTCTTTTTCGTAGGTGTAACTTTGGAACATTCGAAATTAAAATGAAAGCTTGTAAGAATTAGTTAAACTGATTTGATATTTTTAACTTTTTTTTTATAAAGAATACTACTAATCATCAAAGTTTATTTTATAAATAATAGATATTTTAAACTTTTGCAATTTTTGAAACATTAATGAATTATATCACTTTCATATCTTTCTTCAAATAATTTGTTTGAATCACTTTCGAATAAAACGTTTTTGTCACTAAATACGAGAACTATGTAATTAAGGAGTAAAAATATTCAAATCTCAATAAAACCTGTACTTTCCAAGCAACATAGTGTACAGACAGAAAATTGGCAATTTATGGCTTTTACGGAATAGATTTTTCTCTTTATTTTGTATTAGAAAATAATAATTCAGGTTTACATATGTGGCAAAATATCGCCAACAAAAAATTATAATTTGGCGGGAATATCAGCTATTTACCCGATTCTCAATAAATTCAATAAAGGGGAAATCATAAGAAGTTATCGCTCAAAGAAGCACAGTGAAGAAAACGGAAATCGATACGAAACATCGACGGAAGATATCTAAAAGTGTATATACACAAATATATTATAATTATAACAATAATATAATTTTTTTAAAAACTTGCATTCTCAATTTTCTAGCAAGCAAAACAAATTTTTGAAGCTTGGAAGATTTTGCGATAGTGAAAAAATCAAACAAGAAAAAACGGAGAAAAACATTACTTTTCTGAAAATTAAATATTACGCAATATAATAGCTACGTGATCATTTCAAATAAGTTTAAAACGCCTTTTATCAAAAAAAAAATGGTTTCAAGGCAAAAGTTTTGGAGCTCGATTAATTTTGAGATGGGAAAAAAACCTTATTTTTTTAAAAAAAACTCATATCGCATAATCTGATAGTCAAATGGTTTCAAACAGGTTAAAACTAGTTAATAATTTAAATTAATTCAGACACACAATAGCTTGAAAAAAATTAAGACGTTCAGATGATTTCCGATAGCAAATTTCAATTTTTATTTTTATTTCAAATTTCTTTTCTTACAGACACATGCTGAAAATTGCTCTTTTATACGCATAGTTTGCACTAATAGTCGGTTCATTTTTTTAAAAAAAATTTGAAATTTTGTCAATATGGTGGCGACATGTTGATAAATTTTAAGTTTTTCCATTCACGCGTAATGTGCACTTGAAGGTTTTATTTTAATTTTATTTTTGTTACACAAATCATTGTTGTTGCTGTTCACGTGTTTCGCTTTACAACGGTAGAAGGGGTGTGGTAGCTTCTGAAGGACCCTTGAGCACCCGAGGATTCCATATCCTCTGGCTTCTAGTTTACACATGTCATTAAAAAAATTAATGTGCGTACTCCACTTATTCATCAACAGATTGAATTTAGATCTGGAACAGAGAACGATCATCTCTGACCCCCACTAGTATTATTATGGACATGGAGGACTCTGTGACCACAACAGATTTAACTTGCGCTAGCCACCACCTACATAGAAAATAAATTGTTATTTAAAAAAATTACTTTCATCTCAAAATATATACAAAGTATATAATCTCAAAGTATTCATAAAGAATGTTTACACAAAATTCAATTTTAATAGTAACATGTTTCTTGCGGGGCTATTATTATTCAAACTTTTAAGAAAGGTGATTTAATTTCATCCATATTATGAAAAATTATTTTAAAAAATTATTCATTTGCCATTTTTTAACATTTGGTTATTTTTTTTCTAGAACATGCAGTTATTTTATGAAACAATAATTTAATAAATCTCATTCAGAGAAAGAAAAAAATGAGTGTTTTTTATCCTAAATTTAAGGAGATCTTATTCGTAATTTTTATAAATTTATAGTTAAGATTGAAATATTTTTTATCATTTGATAATTTATAATAACTATTTATAAACAGTTATTATAATACTCTTCAATTAATTTGCTTTTTAATTAATCATCTGCTGATTTAAATGATGTAGGTACAAAATGAAAATTAATCAAAAGAAATCACTTTAATAAGGAAAATGTTCTTAAAGAAATTGTGTTAAAGCCATTTTTATGAAAAAAAATGTCCTATCAGCATATATTATGTTTTATAGAACTTATTGAGAAACCCCTTTAAAGGATATGCACCTGATACAAATAATTTTTTTAGAGATGCTATCGTTAGATTGCTATTTAAATGAGTAGACTTAAGTACAAATAAGTAATCAGTAAAATACTATCCGTCTGAAAGTGCAAGAAATAGTAATTAAAGATCAAATGTGTTCATCATTTTTTTCTGCTTAAAAGACTGCAATTATATTTCACTCTGCGATTTCTGATTTCATTTACATTAAGTTCTTAATATTTATGCGCAATAAAAAATAAGAGAAATTTTTCGAAAACATTTCTCATTATAATGCAGAAATAATATTTTTAGAATTTCATTTCCACCTACATTAAGGAGAATAATGAATATAAATATGCTATTAGGACTTATATAGTCATTTATCATTTATACATTAATTATTCGCAAGGTACATTAGTATTATACATTAAATTACTAACATAAGCTACATTTGAAATGTTATCAAGAAACCATATCTTCTTTCATTGTTAATTATCACTTTACTTTTTTAATAATTAAAATAATTATATGTTGTTGCTGATCCCCTTGGCCTAGACCTAGACCAAATCCAAAAGATCGTATCGCCCCAAAAGGTCAAAAACACCCTCGCTCTTATCCGACTAAAATAATCATATAGCTGGTTATAAGACCATTAGTAATTTAATTGGATTTATGAAAATATTTTAGCGAAGTGTTTCGAATCATGATATTCATTATTCATGATATTTATTATATATATATATATATATATATATATATATATATATAAATATATGTATATATATAAATATATTTATATATATATCAACGTACCATTGAATAAATATAGCACAAAACACCATTATTTTTTTATAATCTTATCAAATATTTCGTAAATATATGGAAGTTATATTTTAATGAAGTTATTTCTAACTTAACATACTTCAGCATTTAATATTTGTCATAACTTTTTATGTTCTCTTATGAATCTATCTTATTCATTTATTCTATCGCTGAGAAAATTTTTACTTCTATTACTATTAATTTTTTATATAAAAATTATATTTTGAAAAGTGTTGTAAAAATATAAAGTATATCATTTGCATTTTTTTCCTTTTATAATCCTTTGAATAAAAACAATGTGTGTCTTTGAAATAATATACTTATTTGGACCAAATTAAATCTATACTTTTATTCTTGGTTCTCACATTTTTTTTTAAATCTGAAACATTCCTCCATTACTTAAACTAATCTTCTATTATATAAAATATATGAATTATACAAATATATCAATTTGTGAAAGTGTTATGAAAAATAAAGGCTTTTTATTATTTTTTTCTCTAAAATATATGCTATAATTTAAATTTTATTGCTATTTTCTTTCAATAAGTGATTCTAATTAAATTCCGTTTAGAAATAGTTATTGATTCAATTGTGATTGTAAATTTAATTGTTCAAGCTTCGCAGCACATGATGAAAAATGAAACTGTCAGTAAATAATTCATACATTTTGAACATTTCAGTATAATAACTAGCTTATAGGTTTTAATTTTCTTTTCAACATATACTGACGTCATCATTGAAAACACTTTGATATCATATATAAAAATATTGCATGGGCAGTTCTGTACATATAAAAATATAACATGCAGCTCTTAAAAGTTGTTTTAAGAGGAAACAGTTATATTTAATACTAATTATTATATTTCAAATCAAATTTAGATGCAGAATTCATTAGACTAAAAATATTAATGTAAAGAAGAGTGTTGGATAATAAATTATTCAGCAATAAAGTAACAAATTTGCAATAAGGCACGGATAACAAAAATTCTGATGTATTGGAAATTAGGAATTATCTTTTCATGAATAGATACAAAAAAACAAACAAATAAATAGAAGAGAATAGAAGAAAAGAAATGAAGTAATAGCAAATAAGAGTGCTAAAGCGTTTAAATCATTATCATTTTCTTTAGTTGAAAGCACCAGCCATCATTGCATATTAAAACATCTTTCACTGGAAGTATATTTTAAATGACAAGCAACTTTAGTATTTAATTTCAGCAACTTTATCAGTATTTAACTATCCTTCTGCGTTTAATAGCATTTTATTTCTGACTTTGATACCAAATAGCCTTAAAGTTGGTCTTGTGTAATCATTGCAGTGAAAAATGCAGGGGAAGAAATGTCATGATTTTTAAAGAAGGCGATTAAAATGTCTCCATACTTTTGCCAACATCAAATACAAATTAAACTCTGAAAAAGGAAGAAAAACATAAGCCATGTTTTGCCGTGGATATTTATTTGTTTATTTTTAATTTTGATATACATATACATAATTTTCGGGGCATAAGTTTTTGCAGGGTTTCATAATCATTTAATATTTTACCTTGGATATGAAATATCTTTTATTATAAGTATTTAAGTATTTTGATAAATAAAATCAAAGAGAATAAAAAAAAGTCGAAAAGGTTTTTGAACATTTGAGATTCTTAAATCTTTGCATCTCTAGATAAAACATCTTAATCTATGTTCAATATATTCTCAGTATTTCCGTCTATAAATACATGAAGTATCTAGAATGACATATTGGAAAAAGAAGAAAAGAAATGCATAAAGAAAGCTGAATATTCCTCAAAGGAACGAACATAAGCTTTTATGATATTTATCAGGAAACATTTGATCAAACGCTGTATTGATCAATATTCTCTTATTTTGTGCTCAAGTAGCAAAGGAAACTCGAAGAATAAAGAGGATTTTCAGATGAATTTCAGTAATGCATAAGGAAAATTAAAGATATGCTTCAATTTTTTTTGTTATACTGCTTGAAAAGGTATATAAAAATTCTATTTCTAAAATATTTGTTTTTCTTTGCTTTTACTTTTATTTTTTGAACTTTTTTCTATATCACTTTTTACATAAACATAAAATTGATCTTAAAAACCTTTTTTTAAAATATTATATGTTTATAATTTCGCAAAACTGAATTTAGTGAATGATTTAATTTTTGAGAGTTTCAAAATATTGAAGATATATGCAATTTTTTGCAAGAACAATATAATCTCTATTAATAAAAAAAAAACAAAAATGTCTTGTTCTATTGACTATCACGAATTAGACTGCCTTACCCACGGTAGCCAATATAAAATGAATTTTCACCAAAATGTGCAAAACATGTATATGAATTTCATTTCTTTAATAAGTTTAATTAAATGACAATTAAATAAAATGCTGCACTTTAGCCGGAGAAATTACAGATATTATTGTACCAGAATTCAATTTGAAAATATAAACAATATTTGACTATAAACTTTATTCACTTTTAAAGAAAAAACTTATCCATGTACATGCGTTTCTATGTTATGATCTGATAAATGAAGATAACTTTTATTGTTTCATATCTTCTTGTTATGAATTGCGAGGAATTTTGCATCCATCATTTCCTTTAGTACCAAGCAAAAGTATCGTAATTATTACAAAAAAAATATGTATAAAATATCTACATCTCATAGCTTTCTGATTCCGAAAAACACATTTTTTGGAATTTTATCTATCTATAAATACTTTAACTCAAAATAATTATTAGATAGACAATAAAACTAGATAGATAGTATTTGGTATATGGAATTTATATAATTCTAAATTTATGCCAGATTTTGAAGGAAATTGATGCAAAAGAAATTTATCTGTCCAACTGCAAGTAGCAGTAACCATGGGCATAATTAAATAAAATACGTTAGATATACAAAAATACGGTAACACGATTTGGCATCCATTACATAGAACAGTCAAACTTAAAACGAAGTCACCGAGAGAATGTTCAACTCTCAGTCTATATTTTTGCATGTAATTCAAATGCTTACAGTTTGAGTAAATTGAATCGCATTAACTGTTTTTAGAATTTAAAGTATAAATTATTATAAAATCGATAATCAAATTTCGGAAGACCTTTCAACCGATAAATTGTTCGGCCCCATGTATATAAATGAATGAGTAACTCATAACTCAATGTTTTAAATAAATTTAATTTGGTATGCGGGCAAGGGGATACAAATTTCGTAATTACATTAGTAGTCCCAGTAGGAAAATACAGTTTAAAACATCTATTCGAATTTCTGAAATTATTGTACAAATCGTTTGTCAACTATTAATCGCATATATTTCTTTTTTAATACACAAATGGTCAAAAGAAAATTTTATGAAGCAGCTATTGAGATTTTAAAACTTTTTCTTCATTATTACTTAACAAATAATTATTTTTTGCTTTTGTTTAAGTTTTTTTGCTCCTGCTATTTCGAGAGTAGAGTAGTGAATCTTAGAGGAAGGCAGAATATGAGAAGAGAGAAAATATTCTAAATTTAACTTGCTTTTGAAAAGAATTTAAAGACTTAGTGCTTCGTTTCCGAGGGAAATTGAATATCTCACACTAAGTAAAAGTTAAAATCACAGTAAAATCAATTTTCAAATAATAAAAAAACAATTTTAGAACAAAGCAAATTTGGAATTATAGCATATTCAACTCAAATGTTCTATTTCCGCGCATAACCTTGTTCATAATCTTTGATTTTTGAATTATTCTTTTACTCATGGTGTTTAAAAAGAGAACGTTTGAAGTTTTCTTATTTATTTTTTTCAAACATGGCTGGTTTTTCTCCGAAAAGGATTTGGTAAAAGCTTTTAAGTTTTTAAAATTGTTCAAATACTTTGAATATCAAAATAACTTTCAAATATTCAAACAGATTGTTCTTTTCTATTTAAATTACAGATAAAGAGAAGTAAGTTTAGTTTGCTTTGAAATTGAGATAAGAGAAAATAAATGCAATCTTTCTGTATGTTTCCTGAATAATTTCATTTATTTTTCAAAAATTCCCTTTATCTTTAAAAAGCGGTTTATGCTTTAGAAAAGTAGCATCATCTTTTAATGGGATCAGACATTCAAAATATTTAGACTCAAATTTAAACATTTTATATCTCAGACAGTTCTCTTTTTGGAACTCTGAATTTTTTATTTCTGACCTCAAATGTCTATAATATTTTTAAAATCTTGCCTCGTTTGGGAAAATTCTCGAAACTCCGTTAATAAGCTTTAGAATAATTAAAGAGTTTTTCTCCAAGATCAATCAATTTGCCACTCAAAAAGGGCTTTAAAAAGTCATAACTTTTTAGCGTGAAAAGATTTGGTGAACATGGTTGCAAAAATAATATAGAATTATATAAGAATAAAATTTAAGATATTAACTAACAGTACAGATTCAAAATAAATTTGATTTCGAATAGTACATTTCACTCAGTAGTATCTTCAGTACTTTTTATTTAGTAGTATTAATTGTATAGATTCAAAAAAAAAGATGATATTGAATAATTCTCTTTACTTATTAGTATCTACGTACTTTTTAATTAAAAACATTTATCTCTTTACGTACTTTTTAATTTAAACATTATCGTATTGATTAAAAAAAGAAAATTCGTATTACGTAAAAACAATTAATAACTATTTTACATGTATAGATAGAATTTGGCAAATGGTTTAAATTTATTTCTCAATGAAATAAAGGTTCTTATATACAATTTTAAAAAACAACAACATTATTTTATTTCCATTCTTTATCTAAGAACCGTGAATTTAAATTGTAAGTATTTGCCCATATTTCAAAATATGTAGCAGTTGATAATTCTGGAAAATAAATGGCATACCTTAGGAATAAATTGCATTTCCCGATTTTCATATGTTTATAGCCTTACAAAGGTATTCTGTACATCACTTTAAACTTAATATTTTACCTCAAAATTTATAACTATTTAAACACTACATCACAGAGGTTTGCAATGCCAAACTTGTGCCTCTTTAATATCTCATGGACATCTTCCAACGAATAAAGGGCTTTCGATGCGCAAAAAAAGGCAAAAAATATTTGTCCCTGGATTCTAGATTTTTGTTCAGTCATAATATCAAAAGGAGGAACATATCCAGTCCTCGACGTACGTTTAACTAAGATCAAGTATGAGTATGAAGTTTCAGATGTATGATTGCCTGGATATGAAACTTATAAAGAATTGTCAACTGCTTGAAAATTTAACTTCCATTCATTCGTCTCTCCTAAATTCGAGTTAGCTAGTACGTGACCGATTTTGAAATGGCATAACATTTGAGCAAAGCTTGATGGGATTCGAAATTTCATTTAAATCTTCGTCGTATGAATTTTAAGCGTGACATATTTCAGGACAAAATATTCAATATTCATGGTAAAATAATTTTACGAAGTCTTTCTTAATAGAGTCGCTATTATATATTAGTAAATTCGTCCGAAATTTTTATTACTCTTAAACGTCCACCGGTCGTTTTGACGAAGTGATATAAAGTATATTAAATAAATAACTGTAATAACTAAATAATTGAAGCACTAATTTTCACTAGAATGTAGGTTTTAAAATGTTTAAATATTATTTCATGTAATTATAAATATTAAAACCTTTTAAATATATAAAAAATTGTAACAAAAAATTACTTTTTCAGATTTTTCACAATAACTTTTTGGGGCTTGTTATAATTTATCAAGATTTGAATTATAAAAAGACAGCTCACCACCATCCAATTCATTCTCAGAAAGGTCTCACAACAAGTTATCAATTTCATCTGGGCTTAGACTTTTTTAAAAGTCATCTTTTATGGGCACCTGCACTGTAAAAGGTTCGGAAATCTAATGCGTTTTATTTATGAGCAGATAAACAAATGCTCTATAAAGAAACACTTAGACACAACAATTCTAAAATAATTGATTCATTTTGGATGTGAACCCAATAACACTACATTCAAGGTCAAACAAATGTGCGGCTAGTACTTTGGAAAGTTGGTTTTACTTAATGAACTATCGTTTGTTGAACGACAGCTGTTCCTAATTATAAAATATCCTGATATTGAAACGACATCAGCGATCGTTCTTGGTATATAGTCGTAAAATCTACCCTAATTAACCTTGAAGAACTAAATTTTCTAGGTTAAATCACCATGGAAAATAATTAAAAGTCACGAAAGGATTTTAAATTCCTTACGAAATTGTTGAAAGGAGAATAAATTTAACTGGCTCCGGTGTCCAATGGGCATCTACGTAAGTTCTAGTGGTAATTCTACGTAGGGAATTCTTTTTTGTGTTTTTCAGCAAGCTTTTTATTTCAGTTAACTGTGGATTTTTGTTATGACCAGTAATAAATCGGTGATAACTAGTTATGATCGGTACTGAAATGATGCATCTTATGATAACTAAATCAGCATTCTTGTGAAGCCTTCTTTGTCATCTTAGTAAATAAATTAAATTTAGTTAGTATAAAACATCATTCAGTTTCCTTTCCCAAATGCTTTGACAGTTTGAAGCAAATCACTGAATGTTTCCATTATTATTATCGTAAAGTATAACTACGGAGATAGCAAAAAATTTAAAACATCTTAGTTTTTTTTCCAACAATAATTCGGAAATAAAATATACAACAACAGGGAAGGATATATATTTTCTTGAAACTTCACTAATCCTTCAAAGGAAAAGGCGTTTTAACTTTTTTTTACTATTACTCTTGAGACTTTATACTGAAACTGCAATAAAAACCCTAGCTTTTCTGGAAACAATAATGCGTTTCTATTGCAGTGTCTTTCAACGTACGCCCCGTGTCCTTTGAGAATTCTTTGTCATTACATTTTTTATCAAGGGACATCTGTTGTTCTTTCACGAGAAAATAAAAAGCTGTCTAGAGTCTTATTTTCCTTTCGTCGTATGAGTGAAATAGTCAAAGTACATTGCAATTTAAATCAAAAATATCAAAATTATTCCCGCTGATGTGACAATAGAAAGAAAATTTGTCTTTAATATATTGAACTTTATACAAAATAAAGAAATTGTATTCATACAAATGCATCTTGTAATTATATTATGCATATAAAATAATTATATTGAAATCTGATACATATAATTAATTTTAAGAATTTTTACTTTATCTCTATTTCAGTAATTATAACTGAAATGGACAATTCATTCTGAAAAAGCGATATGATGTTGTATTGTAAAATATTATGATGGTTTAGTTATTGATGTTTAATCAAATATCATCTATTATGGGTTGAAATTACATAGAATTTGTAATAAATCCATATCTTAAAACGTTGTCAGACAATATTATTTGAAGATATATTACAATCATTATTTAGACTGAAGCCTTTGATAAATTATACAGCCGAAACTAGTTAATCAATAGATGGTCTCATGGCTAGCGAGAATGACACGATGTAGCTGATTTTGTTTACATTTAATATGTGATGGGTATTTTGCCTTGATGATTTATCTTACGGATTGGCATTCAGTGCTAGATATGAAAAAAAGAGAAAACTATGAAGGTAGTATCAGCAAACCTCTAAGTATGATGTAGGACGTGCTATAGGCATACGAAAAGATATATTTTCTTATGATTTTACGGAAAAACTTCGCAGGATATAATCGCAGTGCGTCCTTGTTTGAAACTGGTGACAGGATGCTTTGCCTGAAGCTGTTAACAAACAATGGATATTGCGGGAATTGCAGGAATTCCAAAAAGCAGAACTTTGGTAACCTTCCATTGATCCTTTTTTTCTTCTGTATAAATTCCAATATATAAATTAAAGCAAAATTTAAATCCTAAAAAATATTTAATACTTAAAGCCTATTATTACCTCCATTTAAAAAAATTTACAAAACGTACTGCCAAATCTATTCCTGCTTTTATTTGAAGGATAATTTTTGTGTCGTACATATTGGAATAAGCAGATGATGGCATGTTGTTTTCCGTACTACATGATTGGATTTATATTTTTCGATCAATGGAATGTAGTTCCTTATTATAAATTTGGGGATACATTTTTCAGAAGCTTTAATAAATTAGTGAATGAAAAATTAATAAAAAATGCATTATCTTCAATATTTTCACAGATATTGCCATACAAACCTGTATTTATTTATTGTGAATAAACAATGTTATATTTCTAATAACAAAACTAATGCAGTTTTTATTTTAATTTCATTAACAATACTGATCATTTTCTGCTGTATAAAATCCGAGCTATCAAAATCTGCTCTCTTTAAGATGAACTTCATAATTAAAAATAAGATTTTAAACTAATGAGGCATTTTTAATTCTAACTATGGGTTATAAAATGCCATGATATGACAAATAATTTAAATTATGTCTTTTTTTATGTCACTGAAGTCTAAAGATGACACTTAAGCTTGAGGTCATTATAAAACACTATAAAAATCATATCTTCCTTTACCAAACTGCAACATACTCAAAATGTAGCACAGCCATCAAATGCATGCCACTCTTCTTCACTCTTTTCCTTTTTCTGTAATTGTCTGGTTTCTCTTTTATTTTGTTTTTGATGTGCAACATCAGCTTCCTTACTTATTCTTCTTGAATGCAGAATTTGAAGACTCACTATCAATTTTTTCGCTAGAGGTGAAAATGAAATTCTAAAATTCGTTCTTTAGTTAATTTTTGACAACATATGGGATATAATTATGACTAAATCAGTGTAAAAGAGATAGATATGTCAGAAAATGATACTGATAGCAGAACACATTAAAGAGAGAAGAGTTCAGATAAATTAGACATTATTATTCTCACCTTGTATATTAATTTTGAAATAAATAATCTACATAATAAATGCTTGAAATTTAAAATCTGAAAATATTCAGATAAAGAACATTGAAATAAAGTTGTAAACAAAACTTCCTAAACAAATTTGATATTTGGAAGACCTTATGGGTAAGACGAGAAATTTTGACAGTATTATACCCATTTTCATCTAAATAAAGTTATAATATAGAATTATAAAGCAAACTTTATGAAGAATTATTATCATATTTATGAATTAGAGAAATCTATATCATAAAAATTTGCAAAAAAAGTCTTGAAATATATTTGAAATGGGAAAAAATTACAATTAGATCAAAGCAGAACAATATTTACAAGTTAAAAATGCATCATGATTTTTAGATATATATTAATCTAAATCTTCTTCTATCTTTCATTTTACCTTTTGTATATGAGGTCTACAAAGACAAAGTGGGGTTATCTTCAAAATATTCGGGTTCCCCTGAGTTTAAAATATAAATTAATTATGTCTGTCTGGGAATAACAGTACCCAAAACCACTTTGAATAAGAAGAATACAATTTGGTGCATGAATTAAACAATAAATTTGTAGATCTCTTTCAAATTTTGAGCAAAATCCATTTGAAAGACCCCTGTTTTTGATTGACTATTCGAATAAAATTAACGCAATATCTATGAAACGAAAGAGAGATCGATGGAAAAAAATCAGTATACCTATTTAACATCTGAACTATACATATGAATGAATTCAATTAATAAAACAAAGGAAATATGGAATGGGATTTTGCAGTTGCAATTGCTAGTCACTGTTAAATTTTGTTTATAATAAGCGTGGAAAAAAGGAGAAAATATAAATTCAGTTTTTTTTCTTATACTTGTATTAGCCACATCTTAGCGAGTCATGACCAAAAAGAGGATTCTGATAGGCGTTTTGGTAATTAATGTCCGAAAATAGTATTCTATTAATAATTCATAATAATATTTATCAGAGAGTATTCAAGAAATTTAGAGGAAATGATTACCACTAGTTTAAATCTAAACTTTCATTTTCTGTCAAGTTTGTTTTTCAAAGTAAAATTTCTATATATATTTTTAAATCTAAGAATTGAAGACAACACTTTCGGGCAGCAAAATTATTTCAAATTAGATAGGTCACTTAAAGATTAAAAATTGCTTATTCTTTTATTTTGAAATTTTTATTTGTGTTGTAAAAATAAAATACATTAAATCCAAGTCTTGTCTCAGAAAAATATTTTCAAAACACAGCACCATCAATCTTAATTTGTCATATTTGGATTCGCAAACAAAGACACTTGGGGAATATGCAAAAGTTAATTGTAATATTCCGAGTCTCTTAAAGGATTTTAAGTCAGATAACTAACTCTTCAAGGAAATGATGCAATGCTTAGTAATTTAGTTAGTTGGCGATATTCTCTGTCATGGAATTACCTCCAATATGAATGAAAATGATAATATAACTTAAAAAAAAAGAAATTTAAATATTTAAAGAAAATAAATAAATATCTATTTTACATTATTAAGATTTCCATGGAACACCAAACTACTGAAGAACTAGATGCAGAATAGAATTCGAATAGAATTTTTGTTTTTGAACATCTCGGTCAAAAACAAAATCATAAGTTGTATGCTTAATTATTCTAACCAGTCTATATTTGGGTTGATTGGAACATTATTAAAAATAATGCCAATCTTAAAGACCGTTACATAAAAAATAACGTTGTTTGAAAATATATTAAAGTATTGTCTGCTCTAAACTGAAAAAAAAAATCAATATATATTCTTCCTTAATTGAAAATGAACTATTAAAATACTTATGTAAATTATTCAGCTTCCAGATACTTTTTGCAAACAATTATGAAAAAAAAACAATTTGACTTATTTAATTCATTAAAAAAATGTCAAACATGAAGTAAAAATTAAATAAGAATAAAAATGAAAAAGTCTATTCAAAAAGTTATTCTTATTAGTTCTTAAAATATTAATCTATTCTAAAATTCAATAAAATGCGTTCAGTATAATTTTTTTTCTCACTAATTAATTTCTAGTTAAAAATCTAAACAAATTTTGAAACACTTTCTTTGAAGGAATAACAACTGTTTTTTTAAAAATATTAATTCACTAGATTTTTTTAAATTAATTAAAAGCTGAATTTCTTTCCAAAAATCTTCATTTCCCCTCCAACAAACAAGTAACGAATTCAGTTTGTGTTTTCCCCACGCTAATGAGGTTAAACAATATGTTTTTGGCCTATTATTTTAAATTTTTATTTTATTTTCATAATGTTTGGGGCATTTAAAATTTGCTCTTTAATCGATTTCTTCGATTCATTTTTAAGTAATTTCGAATTGAAATAATATAGAATTAATAAAATCAATATTTTCCAATCCTTATTGTATTAACCTGACCTTTGTAGAAAATTCGGGTATTTGCGTTGCCACCATTGGCTTTGAATCCTCAATTGGCATTGAAAACCTAATGCAAATATAATTTTTTGGTCAATTAATTATATATAATGTAATTCTCTGATTGGTAGGCCGTTGGTTTCGCATTTGTTGAATGCAAGTTCGAACCTACCAGCCAAAGATTCTCCGTGTATGGTGGACATTAAATCTGTCGTGGGCGAAAAGTTCTCAATGGGAAAATTAATACCACTGGGGGTATTGGATCAGAGGTGATCGTTCTCTCCATCATACTCCTTTCTCTCCAAAAATTACGATCTGTAGATGAATGAATGAAATTCTTGAACGATGTCCGCCCCGTAAAAAGAGTTTGTGACGTTTGTGAGCTGGAAGTCTGACTACTGCACACCTCCTTCCGTTGTAAATTGGAACAAGGGAATATTAACATCCTCAGATGTAATTAATTAATAAAATTTATCTAAAATAATTTTTCCTTAATTATCTAAGTATGAATTGATTTTTGAAATTTGTCTTTTATATTTCTTCTTTTACAAAAATTTACATTTATTATACATTTTATTACATTTAGCATAAAATTGAAAAAAAATAATTATACATTTTTTTAAAAATTTCACGGTGCACAGATTTATAAAAATCAAAACCTGTATTTGTGTTATTACCTTGAATTTCGCATTTATTTAAAATTTAATATTTGTTACATTTGTGTTTAATATTTGATTTCTTAAACAAAAAATAAGCACATCAAAAGAGCAGATGGAATAATCAGCTATCCCCCCCCCTAGACATTACTTTAATGCGTCCTTTTTTTCTTCAAAACATTTCCATAATTCTAAAGTAAATATTTTTAAAAGACTTTGTTTTAGATAGAAAAATAATTCTCGTTGAATATTTTTCTGTTAATAAAAATAATTATCCTTGAAAGAAAATATCATTAATATTTACCATTACATTATATTATTAAAATTTTGTAAATACCATTTGCATTTATTTCTAGAATTATTTCTTTCGATATATTTTAATAAAACATTTATATATATTGTAAATAAAATACAAATTAAATTATATATTCCTAAGGCAAATTGATTTTTCATTTAGCAAAAAACTACAGTTCATATAAAAATGTAGTTTGTTTAAAACTTTGATATTATTATTTATTAATAATTGAGTCCTCTCAGAATTATTAAATATTCTTTTTTTTACTTATTGAAGTAAAAACGATAAATTAGTAATTTTTCGAGGTGTTCAATTTGTGGGGGAACGAAAAAGCACTTTAAAGTTCTGTAAAATGTTGAAGGGCTTTTAGTGTTTTATTATTGATTTATGGGGAAAGCAGATGAATGCAAATTTCAGCTTACAAAGAAAGAAACTTGATATTGACATTGAAGCTCTGATTTTTTTTCTTTAAATGAAAGCAAAAAATGAACTAAAAGAAAGCATTAAATTGCACCAAAAGACAGTTAAATATATCCTTAAAAGAAAGCAAACAAAAATGTATTATAAGAAAACAAATAAATGCATTAAATAAAGCTGGATATTGCATTAAAAGAGAACAAATAAATTGCATTCCTGCAATATTATGTTTTTAAGCACAGGAAAGAATTGATTTATTGATTGATATGTGGTAATAAAAAATTGCTGTCCAATGACTTTCATTGTGGTGACTCCATCCTTACAAACAACTTTTTGTTCCTTTTCTACGAAAACATTCTTTAGACCTTTATGTTATCAGTAATTGTAAACATTTACTATAACTGAGTACATTTTTGAGGTTATTGTAACCATTACTTTCTTTTCTAATGCTTTTCAAGAGAGGGAAAGGCATTCCAGTACCATTCATGCCAAACATTTTTTTTACATACATTAAGATCAATTAATTGAACCCACTTTTCGGAGAAGTATAATCTATTTTGAAATTATGAAAGAAAATGTTGAGTTTTTGAAGCTTGTGTTTTTAATGAAATTAATATAGATTTCACGTACTGTCTTTTAAAAAAAATTGTGTCCATCTAACTTTGATGAACTGTGCATGTTTCATACTTATTTTCGAAATTTCCAAATAATATTTTCAAATTAATTTATATTCTTTATTACCTAACTGCAGTAAATACTGTAGTGAGGTGTTTATTTCTATATTGTGTAAGAGATACATTTATTGATTCATTTTACTGATAGATCATACAAAAAAATCAATGTGGTTATAACATTTTATATATGTGTTATTGCGTAGGCTTTCTGTCACATAGGTAGCACGTTTTCCTCGCGTTCTAGGAGTCCCGGTTCAGGCATGGTTGCTCGTCTGTTTTCTATCTGTGAGATGTGTGAAAGTACCCCTTGTAAAAAGGGGCCGTGAAAGCATGTGTGTGTGTGTTTCATCCTCATATGAGCTAGAAATCAGACTTCTACCCTCGGGTGCTCAGGAGTCCATACCTTCAGAAGCTACTGCACCCCTCTTTTCGTTGTAAAAGCGGACATGACATCATCACCATCATCATTATATGTATTATTGCATTTGATTTAATTTTAATTTATAGTAAAATTTCTTCATTTTCAACTAGTGAATACACTCTTTCCCATAAATTAAGGATATTTCAGAGTCCAGCAAATAGAACTCATATAATTTTACAACCCTGGATTAATCGAAATCGAAATTAGCAGAAAAGATTGAATTTTTCATGAACATTTTAAGAATAAATTTTATAATTTGAATTCAATATATTTGTTTTTATCTATCTATTTATTTATTTTTGAATCTCCTCCTTAAATTTTATTCTTGAAATATTTATAGAATTTCTTTCATGCTTCAAAGCGAGTACAATATATACTTAGTACTTGATTTTATTTCAATAAAATCTCGAGTGAGTTTCCACACAATGTACTGATACTACACATCCAACACACAGTAACCAGGTGAAAAAAATAATGATGGCGACTTTATTTAAAAATATCTTTTCTCTGAGCAATAAAGTGCTAAAGCTAAAACTAGTAAAAAATAAGTCAATAAACGTTAATTTGTACCCTTTGAACTAATCTTATCTTCAAAGCATTTAAAAATTTCCTGAAACTTCTACAAGAAGGATTTAAAAAATCAAGTTATAACTGATTGTCCTTCTAACAATATGCCCTTCTGTGTGAATTCATTATGAATCAAACGATGACTTCCATGAGTTATATCAGAAAATTAACTTAGTTAGATTTGTTTCATATACTCTAAATACTGATAGTGAATTTAATATCATAGAAAGCTTTTAGTAAACTTTATGAAATGAATCTTTGAAGTCAAGTGAAAATTCTACAATTCTTCCTCAGTTTTTTTTTTGTCTACTAAAGAATATATCTACATAATAAAAACATATACTTTACAGAACGATGCGCTGTTTAATAATAAATGAAGTAACATCAACCCATTGATACATACATTTTATATACGATAGTTGGTTATACTTTGTTTTCCATAAAAGGGTACAGCGCCAAGTATTACATTGTTTAAGCTTTCGTAACTCTATAATAGCGATTTATGCTACTTTCTGAGTAGCAAAGAACAACTTAAAAAATTCTAACAGAATATTTATCAGATTAAAAGGCTTACATTTAATTATTTCGAACTTAAGTAGGCAATTTCTATTTAATTAACACAATAATAAAATAATGAATTATAAAAAAATCATTATGCAAATTTTATAATAGAAATCTTTTTAAAGGTTGAAAAATTCCTCTTTTTTGAATTTAATACGAACCAATTCCAAAATAAGATATTTTTATAATTTTTGGTGTGTTGAAAAACGATAGAAGATTAAGTCTCACACTTTCTTGTCTTTGCTGAGTTATTTTAATAAAATGTATGTAAAGTAAACTCAAATATTGCAGTAAATTTGTGTAAATTTTAATTAAGTAATTACTCATTAATGAATGAAAAATTCTTTATTAATAGGACTGGCATCAACGTATTGCAAATATTTAATGCTGCTTTCCTGAAATAAGGTCGTTATAATTGATAGGAAACAATGAACAAATATATTGAGTGGAGATATGAATGGCTGTTATGATACCAACTTACGAAATTTGCAAAGCAACCGCTCGACATTTAGAAACAAATTTGAAGAATATTATAAGAGAGCGAAAGCTTCTTATAATATTATAGTTTAGAAAATAAGTTCCTTATATCGAAAATATAAGAATTAGGGATTTATCTCTGTCAGGAACTGAAATCTGAAGATTCTTCAAGAACATTCAACATAACATTATTCTCTATGAAAATTCATTTATAAATCCGATAAACTAAAGCCAAGTTAACTTTTTCTTTGAAGCATCATCGCAATGTAAGCATCTTTGTCAGATCTGAGTTGATGTGGTTACGGCTAAATTAGCAATATGAGTTTTGAATATTCTCGATTTCTGAATTTACAATCTCTCTCTCTCTCTCTCTCTCTCTCTCT
>JAOUZG010032859.1:1877218-1890976 GCA_026289955.1 Argiope argentata | reverse complement strand
TATATATATATATATATACAGAGAGAGAGAGAAAGTGCTAGCTAACAACAATTTCTGGGTTATCCCTTAAAGACCCTGATTAACGAATTTCCGTCATAAAATATTTGTTTCATGATTAAAATAAAAATTAAAATAATAGCATTTCCCCCAAAATTCTAAAAAAATGTGCAAATTCAAACTATGTCCATATAGTTTAGAGGCTCATTGACTTTTAACACACATACACTCGAACCCATATGTATGATAATTTGTAATTATTACGGTATAGCTAATATAATGTTTATTATGTTTAATTACCAATAAGAATATAAATCCCCCACAAATAAGAATTAATTAATACATAATCACGTGGTTAATTTACTTTAAGATATAAAAAAGATATTGGAACCCTTGTGCACGTAATATCTTAGCGAGCGGAAGCGGCAAGCAAAAATTTAATACCAAGTTAAATTGAAAAATCTCTGCGCGTGGGTGTGCCTAAATTGGCATCTAAAAATAGAATTTAAAATACATGGTACCTCCTTCCATGAAGAAAAATATCAGGAACACGCATCCCCTTGTTTTCCACTCAAAAAAGGACATAAAAAAAGTTGCAAAGAAAAAAAGATTATTTTTCTAACTTATTCTTTTCAAGGAACACCACTTCGCATCAACTTATTATAAAAATGGAACTAGAATTTACAAAAAGTGCAAAGGAGTGCTTTCATATTAAAATTCCTATTGTAGCATTTTGTATAACTTCTTCTTGAGAACGGAAGTGAAATTTTAGTTTGTAAGTAAATAAATTCAGTTATCTCTTAGCTGAGTGGGTGGAAAAGAAAGCGTTCTTCACAATTCAATGCAGAAAATGTTTCGGAAAGTCTTTATTTTTTTACAAAAATAACTGTAAAAGCTATTTAGAAAGGCTTAGAATTCAAATCGCAATTTAAAAATTTTATTCTAAAAGACCTGTAGCTATTTAATTGTCAGTGACTTATAAACATAAAACATCAAAATTTTGCAAAGTCTTTGTAATAGTATTTAGGGTAAAATGTTTTTTTTAATATTTAAGATACTTTATGCAGTTTGAAACTCAAATTTTAAGTACATTTATGTGTATAGTATTTTTTAACTTAATGAATATTTTTTACATTGTTAATTATGATTTTAAAACTTTTTCTAAATTTTGAATAAATAATAAAGAAGAACATCAGAAAAAGCTTAATTATTTAAATTAATTTCTTCTTAAGTTTTTGAAATCACAAAAGAACTTCGGAAAAAGCAGAGTTTTTTTTTTCATTTTTTTTCTCTCATAAAAGTGTCTTCTTTTTCTTTAATACTTTTTTTGAGGGAAGAGAAAAAATAAAATATATATAAGACTAACAAAAATGTTAAAAATAGACATTTCAAGTTACTCAAACATTAACTCTTTTTAATTGCTTATTTATCGAATGTTTCTTTGAAAAGCTTATTTTTTTAAAATAATTGCAAGGTTTATTCTAAATATTTTCCTTTTCATGAATTATGGAAGTTATCTTCTTCATGATTATCGAAAAATAAATTCACTCATGTTGAAATTAAAGCTATAACATGGGTTCAATATTTAAGATTATTTATACAAGATTATTAAGGTTATTTATTAAAATATTATTGGGCCATACAATGTCATGTATGGCTCCATGATTTGATATTTTACAATATCACAAATTTTTGAAAAGTCATGGATTCCTACACCAAATTAGTATTAGAAGTAAATGGCGAATTGAAATACAAAAGCGGCCCCTTAATCACTCAGAAAAGATAAAAGACCTTAAATTTTTTCTTTAAATATATTCAATTACCCTCGTGCATATGCAAAGAATTTAAAATATTTATTCTTTCTATTAGTACTCAATCAACTCTTAGGTGTAATGTAAGAGATTGAAAAGGCATCTAGAGCAAAGCGGTGTTTAGTAATTATAAATGCAGAAGAACTGCTTATTCATTTAAAACGGGTAGAAAACATAAGGTTTTTCTTTTGCCTTTTTCAGTTATGAGTAGCAAGTGAACACTTATGTCCTTAATATCTGTATTAGCGGACACTTATGCCCATAATTAATGTTATTAATATATTATTACCTAATTTTTCTAAATACATTTCTCAAATAAATCCTGCTTTATGCATTAAAGAATTCATGTTTTTTAACTTTCTATCCAGAAAGTTTCTGATTCTCTTATGAAAACATCTTATCAAGATACAATGATGTATCAATATAACTAGATTTCTTCAAATCTTTCACAAGATGTCTTTCATTTTAATTCCTACTATTAGCCCCCAATCCAATCAAGTTCAAGTAAAAAAAAAATTTTTTAACTTGTCGTGGAAGACATTTGATGTGAATACAGTTTTTTTTTTTTTTTTCAAATCTTAATTCATTGATGTTTTATTAAATAATTAAAAACTAATTTTATCTCCAAAAATTTTCATCCCCCCTCGCAAATAAGTAACGAATTCAGTTTGTTTCCCTCCCACTGCTGAGGTTAGGCTTATCATGTTTTTGGCCGATTATGTTAAAAGATTCTGTTTATTTTCATTATGTTTAATGCATTTAAAATCAAAAAAGTTAATTTTTCCGGCTCATTTTTATATACTATCGAATTAAAATAATACAGTATAAAGAAAATTAAATGTTTCTAATCCGTATTGTGTTACTCCAACTGGTGTATAAAATTGAAGCCTTTTGCGTTAACAAAATTGACTTTAAATCCTTAATTGGTGTTGAAAATTCAAAGCTAAAATAATTTCTGATCAATTATTTATAGTAACTGTAATTGTTAGGTTTGGATATCTAGGTTGGAAGGGAGTGGGATTCGCATCCCTTGGACTGCGAGTTTAAACCTGTCAGTCGAAGATTCTCCGTCTGTGGTGGACGCTAAATATGTTGTGGTCACTAAGTTCTCCATATGGAGAGTTATACCACTGGGGATACTGTATCAGATGTCATCGTTTTATGTTTCAGATCTAAATTACGATCTGTAGAGGGATGAAAGAAATGCATGTATGAAGTCCTCCCCATAAAATGGGTTTCTGATGTCTGCGAGCTTGAAGTCAGACTCCTGCCTTTGGGTGATCAAAAGTCATATCCTTTGAAACTAATACACCCTTCCTTCCGTTGCAAAGTGGAAAACGAGAACAACAACAATTGATATGATTAAATTTACTTATAAATTGTATGTCTTATTTCTATATTTTATGACCTCCTTAACTAATTATGGTGTAAAGCTTAGTTGTCTATCTTTTGTCTTAATTTAATTTTTTGATAGTTATAACATTTAACTTTATATACGTATAATTTTGTCTAGGTGTTTTTTGTGAGCTGCTGAGTTAAATAACTTTCGAAATATATACTTTTATCTTTTAAATTTTCACTGGCAGTGATATTACATTGAGGTTAATGTTGTTATCTCATCAATACCTTGTGGCTCCTATCTACCAAAAAAATGCACTTTTTGTCCTCCATTGAAACTGGAAAGTTGCAAGGTTTTCACATAATGGCTTATTTTTATTCCTCTAATTTTTATAAATGTTACTTTATTTATCATGTATTTACTTTTACAGATAAAGTTATCAAATTTGGTTTCACAAACTAAAAATGACTTGCATATTTCGCAATATTATAATAAATAAAATCTTTTACAATGCTTGGATATTATATTTTAACATCTTCCTTTTTCTATCTATTATATAAAATAAACAATGTAAACATTTCGTTTAATTTGTCTCCTGGTTAGTAGCTGGTCACTTGAACTATACGTAAAATATTTGATGTTTGTTTTACCAATATTATATAAAATATTTAATGAAATTTATTATTACGTCATAGTTAATATTAATATGTTTAGTAATTAATTTGCCGGCTTGCTGGCACAGGGGTAGCGCGTCTGCCTCGTGTTCAGGAGGTCCCGGGTTCGAGTCCTGGTTCGAGCATGGTTGTTATTCTGTGTACTATCTGTGAGATGTGTGAATGTGCCCCCTGTAAAAAGGGGTTGTGCAAGCGAATGAGATGAGTGTGTAGCAAAAGTCGTACTCTTGGCCCTAGTTGGCGCTACTTGAAACAAGAGACGCTTCACTCGGCTTAAATCTGCTGCTGGGTCCAGCAGCGAGCTTGTCCATAGGCAAGTGCCATTAGAACCAACCAACCAACCAAGTAATTAATTTAAAAGAAAGTTTTGTATATTTATATATTAGTAAGTATTTATATCACGATTTATAGTGAAATGGTAACAAAAAAGAAGAAGAAATCAAATTCATTTAACACCAAAGGAGTTTAAAACAATATTATATTTAAATTCTACTTTTAGACACAATATTTGTAGATACACTTTTGAACAACTTCTTGAATTGTTTACCTTTTTCAAGAAAATGAAATTTTCGAATTTCAAATAGCAATTATCTTATTATCTAAGCGTTATGCGAAACGTTAAAAGTTCGTTCAATATTTATATATTGGGTATGAAAACAAAGATTATTCACTTAATGGAGCTTCCAGTTATGAATCGGAAATCGGTCGATTTAAAAAATCGATTAGTAATGTTCTCATCATGAAAATATTCAGTTTCCAGTACTGAAGTTATCGCCAGTGGAGTTAAAAAGCTTGCTAACTGGTAAAAACGAACATTGAGTTCATTACAATATTGAGACTGGAGAAAGATAAAAGAAAATAAAAAAGTTTAATTTTCAAAACTTCGAACCAAAATATTTAATATCCAGCATTGAGGTGGCAATAATGTTATAAATTATGTGCAGAAATAAATTTTGATGTCATTTGTAAAGATTCGCCAACTTTCTTTTAAAATAAAAATCTAAATTACGAAAAATAAATAAAATAAAATAAAAATGAAGCCGTCATTTTTTAACATAAATTTCTTAGTTCCCTTTAAATAGATACTAGGGGAAAAGGAAACCAATTTATCTTTTAAACATCAGATCCAAAAAGACGATTTATTACTGTCACAAAATAATAGTTGGGGTCAAAGAATGCTTTGAACTTGTAATAACGGCCGGATAATAAATGGTTTAAAGTAGATAAGGAATGTCTTTGAAATAAAAAAAATGCATGACGTGAAGGAATCTGACTCATTGAACGGTAAAAAAGGCTATTTTTCAAACATAGCCAGCATAAATCATCATATAATATAAGAAAATGCTCAGACAATTTACGGGTGAGAACAGTTTAAATGTAGCAGACTAAGGACACATAATAGAATGGCTCAGCATTTACGAAAACATTCAGGAATTTTTCAAAGATACTTTGTATAGGACGACTCATCAGTCACCATATTATTTTTTAATGCTATTAATGTTTCATTTAGAGCTTTAATAGCGTTACGAAAATATCCGTCTAAACAAATATGTAGCGTATGGTTTTCGGGTATATTACCAGAATGTATATTTGTTCAATAACGTACGTACATGATAATATGCAAGATAACGTACAGCAACATTTTACTTCATTGGAAATAACAAAACGCAGGGAGACAGCGTACACAAAGGCAACACTTGTATGAATTAAAACAATCAGTCAACAAATATTATTTACAAAAAAGTAGCAATATAATAGCACTGAAGGCTTTCACAATTTGATGATACTATAAAGAAAGAATTAAACTTAGTGTAAGCATTTCGACAATATTCAAAATGCTCTGAATAGAGTATGGAAATATCTAGAATATTCTACAGATCTTGGGCCCTAATAGAGGTATCACCCTAGCTCAACAAATTTGTAGATTCTTTTTTTTTTTGTGACTAATTTCATTAAATCTCCAAGTTTCGAAATGGTCGCCAACTCTGAGGAACATTGCTAATTGCATTTCAATACCAATTATGAATATTTACACATTTTTATCTTTAATATACGGCAAACTGCTTAAGAAAATAATATCAAATTTTCCTAACGATAAATATCTATAGCATCTTAGAATAAGACATCCTATGAGCCAATCAAAAAAATAATTTAGGGAATTAAACCTTCCAAATGATTTAAAACAACATTGGAAATATTAATAACATTGTATAAAACGCAATCGAATTAAAATACACAGTGGATATAGAATATTTTAGCCCCACATGCAAAAAAAAAATGTTTTAGATTCAGCATTGCTAAGAGCATTAAGCTTGAAAAAAACATATCACCTTAAAGTAAAAGTTTTTTTGTACCACAAAAGTTCAAATTTAGGAACTGAATCTTACAAATAATTTAGAAATAAAGCTTCTAAACTTTTGAAATTGATTATAAACAATTTTTAATCACATAAAGCGGGTACATTTATTCTAATATCTATCTACTTCTTTAGTAATGATATATAAAATCATTACTAAAATATATATATATAAAATCATTTTTTTTATTTGACAAATTCAAAATTTCTAAGCTATTTTTTTTCTTTTGACTTCCTACTGCTTTGTCTTTCTCTAGTTATTTTATCTTTGCTTGGATCGTAGCTTCCATTAAATCAATCGAGTATAGTACAAGTGAATAGTATTTCAAAATTCTTTTTATCAGTGTCTAAGTTTACTTTGTATCGAACAATTCTTTAGTGTATCTTTTTTCAACTATTGTAATGTAAAGCAAATAACATTTTTTGTGTATCAAAAAAGAGATCACATTTTAATTGATTTCTTCTTGGTCTTAAATAAAACTATTTTTTATCGTAGAATACTAGTAGTTCTCAAATTAAATTGATTTCATTTAGAGTGCTTTTTTAAAATAGTGAGCGTATTGGATTTATTTAAATATTTTTTGTGGGGTTTGATTGTGATAAGAACAAAAATTATAAACTTTTTTGTATTTTGGGGATTTTTAAATTCATTAATAAGGTTTTATCACAACAAATATTTTTTTTCTTATTTAAGGAACAATATTTATATTCCTTAATGTACTTTTTTATTGTTACGATTCATTACAATCATTACATATTATGAATTAAATCAGCCTTGTCCAGAGTATTAAAATAAATAACGTATATTTTAGTTTCATTTAACTTAAAAATTTCAGTGGAAAAAATGTTTAGATAAATATTTAATAACTTTTGTGAAATTGAATATTTGCTAACACAAAATAAATATATTTAAACAAATAAAAAAGTAATTGTTTAAAACTTTACTGAAAAATGCCACCTTTATCTGAATTAGGCTGAAATTTGAAAGCAAAAAAATGCAGTGAATATTATATTAATTTAATTTTTTTTGTTCTATAGGTAATAAATATCGTAGAACTTGTTAATATAACAGAATTTTTTCCCAATTTTTAATATATACCATATGAAAAATAATCTGAGAATAAATTTATCTTTAGTTATATTTTGAATTAGCTTCTGCAAAGCATTCAAAAGATGAAAAAAAGAATGAATATATATTGAGATTTTGAAAAATAAAACAGAGAATCAAAAATATAACAAATTTACTCTCTTGGGTTTAATAACTTTCAAAACGCAATAAAAAGTTTGAGGAATTTGTACCATCAAAATTGTTATTGCACTTGAAAAAAATGTAAGCGAATTAAATTTTAAAAAATAGGGACTTTTAAAAATGTTTTATCACCTACCACTGAGTTACTGCAATCAAATATTTATCAACTACCACAACAAGAAATAAACTATAATCTAATTACTGTAAGTAAATGAAAATTTACAGAATCTTTTCATTTCAAAGACATAATTCAACTTACGAATTTCATTTAATTATCAACGTAATTTTAAAGTAAGGCAATCATAATTTCAAAACTGATACATTAAAACAATACATTAAAATCCAATGTTTATTTCTTTTTATAAGTACCTATTTTAATAATAGTAAACGTTTTAAAATTATGAAATACGTTAATTCTTTGGGTAATCATTTTTATTAGCATTTGAGAGTAATAGAATGAATTACTGTAATGAGAAATTTTAAACATCTTAAAGAGAAAAATCATAATGCTTAGAAATTAGAATGAAGTCATAAAGAAAATGTGAAAGAAAAGTCTTAATAGTTTTTTTAATAAAAACAAGAGCACATTGATTGCATGAAACAAATTCGTTGAAAAGAAAAAGTATTCGTATAAAAAAATGTTTACAGTACATTCATCGAAAATATAATGTGAATAAATCATTTTCAGTCAACTAACACAGGGAATTAGCAAATTATATATTTTTTTTTCTCTATAAAATAAAGCCAACGATATAAATTTTAAAACCCTTTAACTTTTTTCAAACATTCCCACAAAAAACGTGAATAAAAAATATGTATGTTGACATGAATTTTTGGTTTCAAATTATTAATAATACAATATCTTTATTATCAGTAAATGGAAATCATTTAGAATTTATTTATTATCAGTAAATAGAAATCATTATTTGTTGTAATTCAACTCAAAGAAATCCGGAGTGAAAGGAACGTATTGATCTTAGTCAGGCAAAATAATGATTTGCTCTCAAAATCGAGACGAATCCAACGGAAGAAAACGAAAACACTGCTCCTTTGATAGGAAAATTCATAGTTTGTGTTGAGATAAGAAACCGATAACGGAATCAACAAATGAACATTCGGCAAGATTACTCCAAAGAAAGTGACTAATCTATGAGAGAGAATAAGATTTACTGGTGTTTTTGAAGAACAAAATCAGCTTCTCATTCAGAAATGGATTATTTTTCTTGTCTCACTTTCTTTGCTTGTCTTTCATCTGTGAAAGAAGTATTATTTTGCCCTTGCATATAAATTTATTCTGAAAGTAATTTGCCAAATTCGAAAGATACTGCACAATGAATTTCATGAATTATTCAATAATTTATTTGTTTTTCATATTTAAATCCTGAATTTCCGATGACGTCAGAGAAATCGACTTTGACAGGTTATTCAGATCATAGATCTGAATTGAAATAAACTCTTTTTCTTTGAGCATAATAATATCGTATTTCTGTTTCTAATAGAAAAAGAAGAAAATATACTTCTAACTTCTGATACTATACCGGCGATATCATTTTATATTCTTTTACCAATAATAAGAACATATAAAAAAATTGATCGAGAATGGCAATCAATACTATTGCACAAGTCTTTTTTCTCTTTTTAAGAATTTATTTATAATTTTGAAAAAAAATATGAAAGCAAAATTCTAACACTTAAATCTTTTTGGAGTGGTGATCGCAAATAAGTTCAATAATTTTAAATATTTCTGTAAAAAAAACTATTGATTTTTAAAACTAAAAAAAATATGTCGGCCAAGTGCTATTGATTTCTTTACTAATGAATAAATGGGAGCCCGAGCCATTTTATATTGTTTTTATTTTGGTGATAATATTTTTATTAAAAGTGTCTTGATTTTTTCTGGGTGTCTGGGTTTTGGGGGAGGGGTGAGGGTGTTAGGAATTGAAATTTTTTCGAACGCGGTAACTCTTTTCTTACAATATTTTTCTGGTTTTAAATCATAATTCTTTTGAAGCTTCTATTTAATTTAAAAATAACCAAAGCGATTGATTTCTGGGTGGGACATCATCCCACCAGGACCCCGCCTCATTTGAAAACCCCTCCCCTTTAGGGTATACGTTTATTTTTTCACTTATCTTTTATCTTGTCACCTCTGGTATCCATGAAAAAATTGATATTTTCAGAAAAGGATGCTATGTAGATTTTGTTTTCCGGGGGCGGGGAAGGAGTATTGAATTCGAATAACATTCACCTATTTATGAAGCCAGAAAACTACAAATTTCAGGTTTGCCTTTCGTTTCAGACGACTTCTTATTTTAGCGCTCATGCTCAGCTTACTTTTTTGAGACTTAGCTCTTAGGCTCTGTGAACAGCTTTATGGTAATAGTCATTGAATATGCATGTACTAATTCTTTCCGTTCTATAATCTTTGCTGGTGGAACCGATAATGTCTCGAAAACATATGACCAAAAATTTGAGTGTTGATAAAGGACTACAAAGAGACGAATACGATTGAATAATCAGGAATGATAGCAATGCATATGTACAATGGGAAAATCAGAGGTACTTGTACATCCTATTCGCGATGGACGATTCACTAAATGAATGTAAAATACAAGAAAAAAAATTGATGGCAGTCTGAAAAAAAACTATACCTAGACTGAAACTATGCCAACCTCGTCATTGGATTGGAAAAACGTTGTTTGGTTTGACCTGTCACGTTTCCAATTGTATTGGGAGGATGACATTGTAAGTGTGTGAAGAAATCCCCATGACTCTCTTGCCAATAAGGGATCTCTCCAGAGATCTCTCTTGCCAATAAGGAACTGTTCAAGTTCTTGTAAACTCTGAGATAGTGTGGGGCGTACGCTATTGGTATGAAGCGGAACAGTTGAACGTATGAAATGGGACTCAAACATTACAGGCCAGAGGAATGTTAACACCCTTTCTTAACCCTTGCATCCATCCATATCCTGATAGACGTAGACAATTCCAACAGGGTAATGCATTACCCTACAGGTCTACAGTAGTTACCTAGTGGCTTGAGGAGCACTCTTCTGAATTTCGTTCCAACTCTTGGGTACCTGATATCGAGCATATCTGGGGTATTTTGCTTCCTTAGAAGATTTTCACCACCTTGCACTCTCATGACTTTAGGGACTATCCTGCAGGAATGATAATGGGCATTGTCTTTGGAATATCAGCACAAAATAGTTGAATCCATATCACGCCATGTCGTAACACACCTGCGTGCATGTGGAGGCTCTAAACGATATTAGATTCGTGTACCTTTTTTTGTGGCACTTAAGTGTTTAATGGATTGCATTCTTTTAGCCCATACTTTTCTAAAATAATTCAATTTAAGATGTATCTAAATACTGGAACATTACAATTTCTCTTTCAAAGATTACGAAAACTCTCTACCACCCTCAATAAACCACAATTATAGGGAGTAGTTTTAACATAATGATATAAGAACCAAACTTTCAATTGACTGATGGTTACTTAGAAAATGTATAATGGAATACATTAATGGTGTTCTCTGAAGGCCTTCTTTACATCCCAAATCTAGCTGAGCAAGCGTTTTGGCGAATCAAACACGTATAACAGCCATTCACAATTAATGAAACTTGGAGAAGAAACATTTTTTGTAATATCTGATCATCCCAGGCGTCATTCGTCTTTTCATTTAATAGACATTAAAGGCTTTTCAATAGGGTTAAGGATCCGATAATTATTCGTCCAAAAGTAGCCTTCCAAAATACGTACATAACCAGACTGCTTCTCAGTTTAATCAATAAAAAATGGCTAAACTGGCCTCCTTTTCAAGATTTCCATGCCGCAACAGTGGGAGAACATAAAAATGTTCTCCCACTGTTGCGGCATGTTGCTGAAAAATAGGATAGATTTAACTTCAATCTAATATAGAACTTGAAATTCATTCTCAAATTAACGAGATTCATCGCATGGCCACCACTGCTAAACTATCAGTTTTTCTATTTGTGTAAATATGACGAAAAACTATACTTTTGGCTTTCGCCATTGTCTCAGCCAGACATTGGAGAAATAACTTCTCTATCAGCGCCCTATCATTACCACTTCTAAAAATCAGAAGAATAATTGTTTGTTCTCTTCCTCATCTGCGTAAACCTATAATATTTTTTCCCACTTATGTTTGTTTTTAGGAGGCATTCAAATAGGTATTTCCAATTGATAACGATTACTTAGGAAGTGATTAACTATGATTTAAACAGGTATATGTCATATCCAATTATTTTATTCCAGGCATTTTTTTTTCCATTTTGCTGTATTTAAGACCAAAGAAGTAGAAGAAGTCGTTTTTGAAAGCCACTAATTTTGATTTATAGTTATACGATGATAACTTTTGAACAGATCCATTCTTGCCAAATCTAATAATTTTCTGTTTAAGGCAAAATTTAATAATAACATATATTTACATACATTTATGTTTGTATAAGACATGCTTAAGTAGATATTATGCTATAATTTAAACATCATTCATTATTTAAGATTTATTTACATGTTGTTGTTTATTATCTTTAGAAGAATACATATCGAAACATTTATATTCACAATATCCTCAAACACATGAAATTGAGTTGTAAAATTCATTATAAAATTTACAAATTTGATAAAATGTATATTGATATTATTTTTATTCCTTAACGCAAGAACCAGTTTATTTACAATCTTTTCAAATTTGCTTTCAACATCACAAAAACTTGGATTTTATTTATAATTAACAAAAAGTGGTTCAAAAGCTTTTAGATTTAAGTAGAGATAAAATGGTATTAGCAAAATAAAGAAAATCAAATTTAAATGATGAACCAATTTAAATGTTTATTGGAAAATATTTTTAATAATCTCAAGACCATTTTATACGTAATTTGATAATCTAGTCGTTTTAAATAAGTAGAAAAAGATACCATAAAAAGTTGTAACTAATAATAAATTACTCTGGCGATGAAAGGAAGAAATGGAAATTTTATTCGAGAAACTCATAAAATAGAAGAGAAGCTCGAATATCTATGTTTCCAAGATAAAATGATACTCCTCAAATCTTTTTCTTTCAATATAGTGAAACAAATCCATTTTATTCAGCGTTTTTGTTTGCCTTTCTTTTCTTTTTCAATCATTCACTTTCTGCTTTTGTTTACATCTGCTATAAGAAAATAGAACTCTTTTTTCAGAAATCATATTGCTGTTTCTTATATGTCTTACCTACCTTTTCTCCCTATTAATTCAATAAAGTTTCATTTATCTTATCATGTTTAAACGGAAAACATTATTAATACATTCCTTTCAGAAAAAATCTATTGAGAAGAATATATTTTTTATTCATTCATTGAAATGTAAGAAGGAACAAACTCTTCTTTTAAAAATCTTTAAAAATTTTCATTGCCTCTGTGACAAAAGTATTTTAACATATTTTTTAAACATATTTTAATAATGAAATAAGCACTTAATTTCAGATTTTCCCTCTTAGCTGTTCATTTGGGAATATGTTATATTTTAACCCTTAATGTGTTTTATTCTGCTTCGAATGCTTTTATCAATACTTTTAGTTTTTTTCGAGGCATTTCTAATTCTTAGAAATACCGTTCTTCAATGCCCAAGATTGGAAGAAAAACGTTGACATTTAAAATACCTGCGGCATCAGTATTAAAATCAAATAATTTTTACAGTTCATTTAGCAAAAAAAATAATAATCTTGAATGTTATTAAATAGAAATATCTGGAAATCAATTTATAAAAAAAAGGCTTAATATCCATTGAATTTTTTTCCTTAATATGCTTAGTGATATTATCATTTTGTAGCAGAACATATAGTGCTTGCTAATATCTGTAATTATAAAGAATTCGTTTTTGTTAGAATTCTTTTATGTATAAATAACGTAAAAGAAATTACTCTCCACAATTTGCATACTAAAAATCAGAAGAATGATTGTTTGTTCTCTTCCTCATCTGCGTAAACCTATAATATTTTTCCCACTTTTGTTTGTTCTTAGGAGACATTCATATAGGTATTTCCAATTGATAACGATCACTTAGGGGGTGATTAACTATGATTTAAACAGGTATATGCCATTCTTTTGTAACTAAAATTTGTCTATATTTATAAATAGTATGGAATTAATTCATAAAGAATTTAAGGATTCAATATGTTTTCGTTATTATTCCTAAATATTGATAAATGTTTTTTATGTACTCCAAAGATCGATTTCTAATTTATGGGAATCTTGGTGATATTGGTATATTTTCAGTACTTTCAGTATTGTAAATATTAAAACTTAAAGATGAGGTTTTTTTCCTTT
>JAOUZG010032859.1:1848742-1876818 GCA_026289955.1 Argiope argentata | reverse complement strand
TCCTGTCTACACATAGGGTGACATTATTTAGATATAAAATTGTTAAATAACTTTTTAAAATTAATCCAATTACAATTTTTATAGCCATATATATATATATATATATATATATATATATATATAACGTAGATAAGTATTAAAGTTATTGAATAATATATTTTATCTTTAAAATAAATCTATAACAATTCATAAAATTAATTTAGGAATGATTAATTGAATATTTTTTTATATTTTTTTGTATTTGTTTATAAGCAATCCGAAAAAAACATACGCATTTAGAAAACCTTTTTTTGCCATGGTTTCAGTGTATTCCAAATAATTGTTTTGCTGTGTATCTTAATGATGATATTTTCAATCATTCAATAAAACTGGAAATTAAATTAGGCACTGATTCATTACATTTTTTAACAATATACTTAAAGTCTTTTAAAGAAAAGAAAATGTAGTAACAAATTCCACTATAATTGAATGTAAAGCAACAAGAAATTAGTAATCGACTTTTAATCAAAATTCGTTTTAGTTTTTCTTTAATAGAAAAATATCCCATTTATGGAAAAAATAGGCATATAATCCTACATCTACAACTTTTATACAGGATCAAGAATGTTATTTTTACCTTTCAGATTAAACTGTCTATACATTGTTTGAATTGTGGGAGTATTAATAGCCAAATATTCCAATACATATTATTGCGTCGGTCGCCAACAATTAGAATTTTCTTTCATTCTTGTAAATACCGTTAATTATATCATGCTCAAAATTCTTTCTTTTCACCTTCTGATTCCAGTATGCTAAGTGGAGATAGCATTGTCTATATAATGCAATTTTAGCAGAAGAATGAAATATAAATGTGTTTTATTCTGCTGGAATCCGATGTAGAACTGTTGTCCCAGTATTATTTTATGATATTTTTGAATTCTTGTTTAAATTACTCCGTGTCTAGAAATGTAATATAACTTTCAATACTTTCAGTGATAACCTTTATTAAAATATATTTCTTGATTAAGTTTATTATATTTTCTCCATCTCTCCAAAATACATCAACAATATATATGAGAACAGCAGGTTTCTTGTGAAAAGTAAAATGTTGGGTATGATATCTTTTCACTAAATTTCTGGAAGAAAAATCTGCTTTCAATATATGCTTTGTGTTGTGCACTATTTTTCAGTAGATATTTTAGTAACATTGCTATTTTTCAGTTTCATAAATTCTTTTCTCGTTTATATAAGCTTCTTTATACGTTTCAAATGCAGTTTGGGTGTGTTTCGCAAGTCTTATATATTTTGAAGTCAAATCCATCATGTTATCCAGTTTCAAAATCTTCCGAATAGTAAGCAGGAAAATAAGAATATGGATTTTTTCTAAGAATTTTTTTTCTTTCTTGGTTTAAAGAAAAGACTTGATTTAAAGAAAAGTGTATATTTTTTTCTTTCTTGATTTAAAGAAAAGTGTATATTTTTTATACAAAATAAAGTGAAAGATGGGTTTTATGATTTAACTTTTGAAAACATTTTGAAAAGAATGATTTGTATTTTTATACATGTAGAATTATTCAGATTTGATTATTTATATCTTTTAAATTTATTTTGAAAATATACCATTAAAAATTTAAAAAAAAATTATTCAAATAGTTGTTTAATTTAAATAAGATTTGTGTAAAAGAAAATTTTATTTGATTAAAAGATTAAAGGATTTGTTCAAATAGTAGTTATTTGATTGAAGGAACTAAATATTAATAACCAAATTCTAAATGTAAATAAATTGCCGTCGGCTTTCTGGCACTGAGGTAGCGTGTCTTCCTCCTATTCTGGGAATCCCGGGTTCGATTCCCGGTGTGCTATCTGTGAGGTGCGTGACTGTGCCCCACTGTAAAAAAGGGCTGCGCAAGGAGATGTATTGTGTGGAGTTAAGTCGTACTCTTGGTCCTAGTTGGTGCTATTTCAAAAACAAGAGGCGCTCATTTCGGCTTAAACCTGCTGCTGTATCAGCAGAGGGCTTGTCCATAGGCAATTGCTATAAGTAACAAATACAACACTAAATAAATAGGCACAGTTAAATTCTGGATATCAAAACTTCGAGGCAGTTATAATTAATGTGAAAAATTCATGGTGAAATATATAAATCTTTATATGTGATATAAAATAAAGTCTCCTGAAAGCGTATGTATGTTGGAATTCCAAAAACTTAAGAAGTAGTAAAAACATATTGGCGATATTTGTAACCTTTTGTAGGGAATTTATTGTGGAAGATTTTTAGTGCATTAAAATGATATAAAAATATAAAGGGAAGTTTTATAATTTAATTTTAACTTTTCCGCACATGCGTCAAAACCTCAAACTGCGCATGTGAAAATAGTAAGAGCTTGGGTATGCATATGCGATATTTATATTTGTTTACGTTCGATTTTAAACAGCGATTCAAATCTCATTATACCGAAAAGAAGGAAATCGAACTTTGAAATGATTGTCTGTATTTTCTCAACCGTCATATCATATTTTTACCTTTGCAACAGTCTAAATATTTCTGAATGTGTGCTATAAAGAATAGTTTTGTAGCTATTTTTTGATAATTTCTAAATATAATTTTATGTTTGTTTGATGTTCAGTAACACTCCCATGTTATATCGAATGGAGGATAGATTTAAGATTAAAGCTAATTTTTCCTTGGATGCTATGTGGGTACTGCTAATATATATATATATTCTGTTGTTGTTAAACATACCCTTAACTAAAATAAAAACAAGCTGTAAAAATTGTAAGAACTTATTTCGAAAATGTTTATAATAGTTAAAAGAGGATCTTAATGTTTTAATGAAAAAACAAGTAATCAGCGGTATCAATATGTTTTATTAATTCAATAAGATAAGCAAAACATTTAAGACACCTTTTTAAAATAAAAAAAGAAAAAATATTCATTTAACAAATATACTAGTTAAATTTGTTATATAGTTAGCCAAATCACTGCTCATTTAGTTTAAACAGGACTTTTTGTTCGGGTAGGGGATGTTCAGCTATGCCTTCAAATGAATAGAAGCCGCAAAAACGTGGAATGAGCATGAAATGCCAGACGGAATCATTTAATTATTCAATTCTCTTTGCAATTTAATCATTTTTTTGTCTTCAGAAAGTATCTTTTGCATTTGAATGCATTCTTTTGAGTTTGAAAAAAAAATATTTAAACGGAATTTTTGTTTGTTGAAAGGTGAGAAATAAAACTAGAAAATTTTAAGTGAGTCACGTAGGTTTTTCTAAAAAAAATGTTTTGCTAGTTAGATTTTGTTGATATACCACATCCATATTCAAACAAAATAGTATAAATGAAACGAAGTATTATTATTTTATTCAGTATTTTCTTGTCCTCAAACCGAAATACGAGAGATAGTAAAATGAATCGCTAGATTATAAGTTTTAAACTTATATTAATGAATGATGAATGTGATAAGGAGATAGATGTTAATGATAAAAAATTGTGACATAAAAATGCAATGATGTAAAAAAAAATCTTAAGTAGACGAGACTGCAACTGTTCTTGCAATTAACTATTTGTTTAATTTCTAATTTACTATTTATTTCAGCGCCTATGCAGCAAATGAGTTATCTAGTGTTTCAGATTTTATAAGTAGAAGAAAAATAAATGTCTAAATATCACATCTTTAAATTCAA
The DNA here is from genome assembly GCA_026289955.1 of Argiope argentata. Classification (NCBI taxonomy): domain Eukaryota; kingdom Metazoa; phylum Arthropoda; class Arachnida; order Araneae; family Araneidae; genus Argiope; species Argiope argentata. The sequence continues at coordinate 1,873,155 of JAOUZG010032859.1, read as the reverse complement.
ATCTGGAAGCACTGATACATGCAGTACCTTAAATTTCCCTTTTTTATGAAAAATCTAAGGATTTGAAGTGTTTTGAAATTTGTACTATGTATATATTTTCGGATGGTATCAAAATCAAAATTAATTTTTATGAAATAAGTCATTACTTTTTTCATATTACTTAAGTACCAATTTTTGTTTAAGTAAAAGTACCAATTTTAGTATCAAATTAGTAAGTTTGATGAAAAATCTAAAGATTTGAATCATTTTGAAATTTGTTCCATTTATAGATTTTCGGATGGTACCAAAATCTACATTTCTTTTTAAAAAATAAGTCATTACTTTTTTTCATTTTTTTAAGTGCCAATATTCTGCATCTTTTGAAAAAACTTTCTTTTTGCTTTCAAGGGCCATGCAAAAAATATTAGAAAGTGTCGCCGACAATGGATATGACTTTTGAATGATATGACTGATGATAAAATAGTGTCCATAATTAATTATGGCATTCAAGATGAGCTTACACAAACATATTTTTTTTCAAAGAATGTAACAGTTGTGCGGGATAAAATGTGGAAACAAATCTTGGTCATAAAAGAAAACACTGAACTGCCTGTATTTGTATTCAACGGAACGATTCTCTGTTGTTAAATAAACAGGCCTATTATACTGCATCAACATTTTCATATATATTTTCAAAAAAAGAAAAAGAAATGATTTACAAACATAATATAGCGAAAGAAAAGTTTTAAATGTGTATTATATTACCTTAAAACAATACTGCATTGCTAGATTCTATTAAGAGTGTCTATTCAGTAGAAATGTAAAGCTGCTATATTAGGCTTTATGCAAATACAGTTTGAGACTGTATACTAGCGTAACCGTCTGAAATAGCTCAGTTACAGTTTTGTTCAATTAGGATTAAACTGAGGGATGTGGATTTAATTGCATTACATTCAACTAACAATTCTGATAGTCATTTGTTAGACCTTATCACATATGTTCTTTTTTTCCTAGAAAATATACTTACTTTTTTTTAAAAAAATAATTCTTATTTTATATATTTATATTTAGTCTAAATTCTGTGTGATACTTTTTAAAAATGATTGAAGTTTTTTATAATATAAATTATGCCACCCGCTTCAGAACTGATTCAAATATTAATTACTCTATTAAATAACAAAACATATAATATTAAGTAGCTCGCTTCTTTAATTTAATCAAAAAATATATTAAGTAACAAAAACAAGAATTTCTAAACTTAGTTCATTTGCAGATTTTGCTAAACTTCACGCTCTAGAACTCAAATAGAAAACTGAGAATCCTTGCAAAAGAAACCCTTAAAACTCGCAGACATAGGAGTCTAGTCCAAACTCTTTCAATAGAGAAATCCATGAAAAGAATTTAGGATCCAGAGAAAGTAAGTTAGGACATCTTTTCAACAGAGACCCAATCATCAAAGAACATGAAGTGAAGAAACTATTTTATTTCGTCGTAAACTGCAGTAAATGTCGTAAAGAAGTAAGTTTGTTTCATTTTATTCAAGTGCTTATAAGTTTCATGAGTTTCAAACTTAGTAAAAATCGTAAAGATCACGTGAAGTCTGATCTTAAGCGAAAGTGAAAAAATTATTTTCCTTTTAATAATATAATGATGGTCTGAAAATAACTTTTGCTGATTGTTTACAGTTTTGTAAAACAATTATTATACTGATTTTAGTAATCAACAGTTCGTTCCTAAAAGCAATTGTATGTTCTTTTATTCGCCGGAATCAAATGAATTTCTTTCACTGAGATAAATAACTGGTAGCAATAGTAGAATATTATCATTTTTTACAAGCTATACTACATAAATATATTTTTCCAAAAAAATATCCCCAATCAAGCATTTTATTTGGTTTTCACATATTTTGTTGCAATTATAAATTAGTCAATGTTAATCTGATACTAAAATAAACGCCTATTTATTCATTCAGTTCCATTTTTTTATTAAATTAATTCGACCCGCTCTGTATAAAACTTATATCTTCAACAATTCTCGCGCTCCATATGAAAGGGTAACCCCACCCCTTTGCTTATAACATTCTTTCAAAGTTATATTAGATTCCCTTGACTAAATTGACAGGTGATCAAGGAATTCCTGTCAAAGCAAAGTAATAATTTCATAATAAAATCACTGAAGGAAAAAATTTGATTCCTTTTTAATTTCATTTTATAGATAATGTGTAGACTTAGTATCTATTATCATTCCTTCCATGTATATGTAGTCCCTCCAGTGAGAGAATGAAGATAAATTAAAATTTAAGAAGTATCTTCTTTTCGGCTTATTAACTGCTAAAATACATTCGCATATATATATTTTTAAAAATTTAATATTTCTTTTTTCCGTAAAGACATAGCATTAAGTATCTAATGTACATTTTATTGTGACGGAAACACCTTTTCTTGTTTTAGTTTGAAATGAAAGTGATTTAATTTTTTTCTTGCACCCTTTAATAGATAAAATGTAATAGTTTTGTAGTCATTATTCCTTATTTATTTTTAAAATGATGAAATTACTGAGCTTAATTACTGATAATTAATGATGAAATTTGAAAATGATAAGAATCAAATACTCAATCACAAATGTTTTATTCTGTTACCCATTTATAATTAGTTGACAAATGATGTTGCTTTAAATAATCTTCCTCATAAGACTTATCTCAAACTCGTTGAGTTTTAAAAACATTTTTTAATAATTATTGCAGCATTTAGAAAGAAAAAACGGAATTGCATCAACTGAGTATCAAGATTTTCACTCTAGGTTAAACATAAGTTTTGACTTTGATGCATTACTTAGAAAGATGTCAAAACATTCTAAACACATGTCTAAAATTTAAAAAAAAAAAAAAATGTATGAGCTATCATAGAAAAAAAACGAATTTTTTGAAAATGTTTTAAATTAAAGATGCAGGGATATGTTTCATAATTAAAGTGATGCGATTGTCTGAAATTTTTTATCGTGATTAAAATCTGTATACTAAGTGACTATATCTAGACAAATTATAAATGGGTAATCATTATTTTGGTTTTAATGAAGTTAAAATTGAAGCAATGCTTGTTATATATTTTTAGCGTTTAGGCGATCTCTAGATTGGAAATTAATTACTTTATTTTTCTAAATAATTTATTACAAAACCCCAAAAATTATTTTAAAAAAAGACATGTTTAAATTTTGATTTTAAGAACCATTGATAACTATAACAGATGTTTGGGACCAGATATCGAATCTTCTTATTTAAAATTATTTTCTTATATCAAATAATATTCAAACAATTTTGCCCTTATAGATATAAATAATTTTTGTTTTAGGTAGAAGAATAAGGCCAAATGTACCAAATGTTTCCTTACTTATAAATGCATTCCTAATATAAGTTAATATTAATTTTTAAATTTAATAATTATATAAGGAATAATAATCATAAGCCATTTATCATAAGTAGCGTTATATATCATTTTTATAGATATGCATATTACTGCAATTTCATAACAATATCATGAATTTAATAGAAATTCAGTGATTTTCTACACAAAAACATTTAAAGGAAATCAGAATACAACTATAAATTTCGGTTAGTTAAAAGAAAATTCTAATAACGGATTTCTCTCTTTCAGAAAGTCATTGCTCCTTATTTTGCATAGTTTAAAGTTAGTAAATTATTATTGTTATTTTATTTTTTTCATTTACATTTTAGTTAATTATAGAAATTTAAATAAATTTTTTAATTAAAATAAAGCAAAGTTTTGACTTTTTAAAATGGTATTTTTTATTTACTTGAGATCAAGCGTAGTAAGAAGGAATGAATTAAATTAACTATATATATATATATATATATATATATATATATATATCATAACACTTTATTGATTGACCATATTGTTTAAACTTATATTTTAGAAAATTTGATGCGAAAATCGTTTTTGTATTAAAATTTACGATATATTGCTTTAATAACCATACGTTTTTTTTCTGAATTACTACGACTATTTCACTTTTACTATAAAAGAATAAGAGGGAACTATTCCCTCAGATAGGTTATTATTTATTTTAGATTACCTAATGGAGAAATATAAGTGGGTGTTTTTGTCATTTTAAATAAAAAATATTTAAACAATATTTTCAATTTTTCGTAATAATTGGTAGTATTTTTATAGATAATCAATATATAATTAAAAAATCGAAAATAAATTATTTTTACTCATTTAAGAATGCTAGATATAAACTACAGTTAAAATAACTACAGAGACTCGATAAATAAATTTAAAGTAGAATTTAAAAAAAAATAATATTAAACGAATTTTTCTTCAATTTAATTCTGAACTTTTTACAGTCTGTTATTAATCTTCCGCATATGTCAGAATTTTTAATAGAATGTTTACAAGTAACAGGATTCTTTACTATACTCTTACAGGGGTTTATTTAATCTTTTAAAGATATTAGATAATACTTACTTGTCAATTTAAATCTCAATTTCCTTCTTCATAACCAAAAATGGAATTAAATATCTTGTAGTAAGATATAATGTTAATTAAATATAAAGTTCAACTGCATGCGAAATGCATGAAAAGTCTAAAAAGTCTTTAAATAGTCTTTCCTTAAGTCTCCTCTCAAAAACGTATGTGTAACTTAAGAAAACCTAATTTTTCATAAACCCATAATTCCAAAAAATCATTTTTTTTAAATTTTTCATTTGACTGGTATACTTTTATTTCAAGGATGTTTTTGTATTTACATTTTTTATTCAAATTTTTCAAAAATATAATTGTTTTCTAAAATTCTTCAAAAAACTCTTTTTAGAAATAATCAAAGGCATTAATTTATATTCCTGATTAAAAACATAAGAAAGGGTAAAATAAAGAAAGAATAAATCTTCAGGGAAAAAATTCCAGAATGCTTCGAGTTTAATGGCAGGTATATAGCAAACTTTTTATGTTCTGCCAAGTTTTTTCTCCAATTCTTATGGGGACGATCAATATCGCAGCCAATATCTGGGATGGCATATTGAAAATGCTCGTAGGAGCAGAAGGCCAGGAGAGAGCCTTGAATGTTTTTGTTCCTTTGAACTTTAAGCCCCAGACATATTCAGATTTTTGAGATGTACCTCTCAGAATTGTTCATCAATATTCTCATGCGCTGGCCACGAAAATCATATAAAGAAGGAAAATGCGAAGAAATTTTAAGTCAAAATTCAAAAAGTTATTAAATTTTTCACAATCTTTTTATAACTATTAAGGAAACTTCAGATTTGAATTTATTCAAAAAAATTAAATGAACAATTTTAATCTGAGATTATAAATCATTTAAGAAATCTTTATTGCATATCTTTATTTTTTCATTTAGTATGTATTGCTCGTAATTGGTAGTAATTTAGATACCATGAGAAAGCAGTTGCGTCTTAATATCGCTCAAAAATTGTTTAGAAGGGAAGAAAGCATTGAAACCAAGTCCATCTAATTACTAATTCCTATATAATCATTTAATTAAGCTAAAAACTTTCTTAATTAATATATATTACAGTGTTTGGAATGAATAAGTTGAAAAATACGTTATCACATGTTTATTTTTGTGAATAAAATGAAATAAAAAAATTCTTTTTAAATAAAAATATCTACATATTTAAAATATCAAGAAAAACCAGCATTACAAATGATCCTATCCAATATTACGAACTATAAATGTGTCATCAAAGACACATTTATAGTTCGTAATATTGGATAGACTCTCTCTTGCTATTGATTTTATAAAGTAATCGAAAAAAATTATGTTGTGAATTCTTTAAGTGGAGCTCTAGCTAAAAAATTATGTTGTGAATTCTATAAGCAGATTTCTAGCTAAAAATTATGCTGTGAATTCTATAAGTGGCGCTCTAGTTAAAATATTATATTGTGAATTCTCTAAACGGAGCTCTAGCTAAAACATCATGTGAATTATCTAAGTGGAGCTCTAGCTAAAAAAAATATGTTGTGAATTCTCTAAGTGGAGCTCTAGCTAAAAAAATTATGTTGGGAATTCTCTAAGTGGCGCTCTAGATAAAAAAATTCCGAATGTTCAAACCTCAGACCAACTTAAAAAATCGTTATTAAAATGAGTCCTAAATAAATCATTATCGACCTACAATTATCCATCATTCTCCAGTTTCCAGTAAAATAAAAAAAAGAAATTTCATTATACATTTGCCTTGGTAAAAAAACCATGACACAATTCACCATATCCTAACAATGGACCGATTCAGTTATTATTTTTAATATTTGGTGAATTAATATTTTATATAATTTGTCGAATACATTTTTATAAAATTTTTTTATTATTTTAATAATTAAGTTTAAATAATTATGAATTAATTTGTAATTTTAAATATGTAGATATCAGTTGTCAAACGAAGATGGCTATTGTGTAAAAAGCCAAAAGCAATTCAAAAATTTAAGAAAAAGTTAATAAATACAAATAAAAGAGATATAAAGCAAGAAATCACCTTGTTTATAATTTCGTGAAGTAATAAGTTGAAAAATTTTAAAATATTTTATATAATTCATAGCACTACCCCTGGTAGATGGGTAGGGTGTTTTCCCTGTCATCTGTGTGTCCCAGGTTCGAATTCATGTTCGGGTATGATTGCTCTTCATCTGTGTTCTATCTGTGAGGTGTGTAAATGCCCCCTCCCTCCCCTTGTAAAAAGTGTCTGTGCAAATGAATTTGTTGAGTCGTACTCTCGACCCTAGTTGGCACTCCCGAAGAAACAAGAGAGGCTTAGTCAGCTTAAATCATTGAGTGATAACTGTCAGTTCATAAGTCACAACATAACTGCAGCATATTACATAATTTGTTTTAAAGTTGCATTAAATTTTGTACTTTTTATTAAGCTTTCAGATGACATAGTCTAATTCATAAATATCACGAATGCTCTTTTTTTTTCTCATTTTGAAATATAAAATTAACTAAAAATCATTTTTAAAAATCATATACTTCAGTTTTTATTAAACTGTTGATTATATTAAGAAATAATTAACTAAAAGAACTAGTTAAAAATATGCAATAAATTTTATTTTATGAATTCTTAAAAGAAAGGTTTTACTAAATTTAATGCTGTAGAAAATATTATTTAAATGTTACATTCACATCTAAATGCAGGTTATACAACTATAAAAAAGAAATATAATTTCTTAGAAGAAAAATTCCAGAAGTTTTTAAGAAATATGTATACAATTTTGCTGAAAAATTGATTAAATTCTATTCGATATATTCACCAAATTCGTTTTTGCAATGTACATGACATTTAATTATTTGATCAAATACGCCAGAGCAAGTCATTACAAATGCATGTAAATTAAAGAAGAAAGTTTGAAGCTGATTACATATTGTATTTATTTTATAAGATCAATAATTAGTGAATGTGTCTAATAAGTTTCTAGTTAGTGAATTAATGAATTATACACAAGAAATGTGTATGGATTTTTGTTTCGTACCATACTAACAGCTTATATTTTACTATGTGATATTAAATGGCTTTTAAATGATTTCAATAAATTCGAAACAATTATTAGTATCAATAAGTTTTTCGATTACTTCACCAATATTTTGTTTAGATTCTAAATATACTAATATTACTAGACGTATTTTAATTGTAACTAACAGGAAAAAAATTGATAGTATTCCAATTCATAGAGTTTTCTTTTACATTTGAATAAAGTATCACTAATTTTAAAGAAATTTTTTCTTTGTTTCGTATAAAAGGGAATCTTAATTTAGGAGTACATAGTTTCGTATCTTTAATATATGTATTTCAATAAAAAAATAGTTTCTTATATGGTGCTAACCGTGACTAAACAGCGTGTTTTTATTGCCCTGTAAAATTGATTTAAAAAAGCAAATTAACTAAAAATATTTATCTTATTAATGTAATGTGATATACCTTTTTTCTGTTGGATTGTAATATTACAAATTATAGAAACTAATGTTTATGATACATCTAATAATTAAAAAAGCCTTATAATGTCTAGTTAAAATTTATTTCAATTAAAATATTTAAATATATTCTGTAACATTCAAGCTCATAAGCTTATATTTTATTTTGAATATAATTATACATAGATCTAATAACATAAAACACTGATTTATTTATATCGCAGTATAAATGAAATAAATATTTATAATAATAAGATATTTCATTTTCTTTAAATAGCTATCTCAGGCTGAGGCATTTAGAATGCATCGTTCTTATTATAAACCAAAATATTTATTTTAAAAAGATAATTAACTATCAATTAAATTAAAGAAGGGTCCTTATGAATAAGATTATATGAAATTACAAGAAATATCTTTCTTACTTGAGCCTCCTTATACAAAAAATTATATTTAGTGCTATGCTTTTTAATATCTGAATTATCATTATTTATATGACACTTTTTCTTTTTTTATATTTTGCGACACTTTCATTAGCATAGTAAAAATTCTATCAAGAAGGAAAATTATTTTCTAATTAGAATGTAGAAACTGGTATTTCTCAAGAAACACTATCCAGATGAAGAATTAACTTTCACTTCGGAAACGAGCACATAGATATTCATTAAAAAGTATAATAAGTTCGTGACTTGTCCCTATTTTCTTCTTCACTTTATTGTTTTAATCATCAAAGACATTGCGTCCCTAGCTCTGTTTATAATTCCTTTCTTAAAAGAGGAATGGAATAATAAGGGCTACTCAAATTAGAATTTTTAAAAAATAGTCTTCCAGATAAGGGAATTTTAAGAATATTTCAATAAAATATTTATTTCCTGCATCATTTCTATAATTATGGCCATAATTTCTTATATTTCATTTTCTTATTTGTTTTTTAATATTTTATATTAGACCAAACTCTTTAACTTAATTAATGATAGCAATTAAATATATTACTGGAGTTCAGAATACCTGATAAAAATGGAAACAAAACACTTCATGAGTAATATTTGCAATAAATTAGCAATATAAATCTTTGAGACATTTATTCAAATACATGTTCTTCTTTTTAAATCAGGAACATCATGAAACTTCAGTAGCCTTCACGTAGTCAATGCAAATATACAGCTGCTTATGAAATATTAAGTTTGATATCATGTTTTGATTTTATCGATGATGAAGGCTATTTAGACGAAACAAAGATTCAATATCAAACCTTCGGTAAATTTCCCCAAGGAATTTATGAAATTATTACAAAATATATACAATATTATATTCCAAATTATTATATATAATATTATATCTCAAGGTATATTATTACAAAGGGATATTATTCCAAAATAAATTATTCATATTATTTCCCATAAAATAATATGGAACACAAAATTGTTTTTATCTGGTATAAGTAACCAATTCGTATAAGATATTGCATGATATATTCATGATATCATCCGATATTTTAAATGCCGACCAATATTACAAGAATATCTTCTTAATATAGTAAAAAAATATTTGCTAATTAGAATTGTAAAAGACAACCGTATAGAATACAAAGAATTAATCTAAGCTGACGAACATTGGCCTCATATGCTAATAAAAAAACCATACTAGTTCTATCTTTTTTTTTTGCTTTTCTTTTCTATTATCTAGACGATTACTAATCAGCTAAACTTTCTTGCCAGACGATTCTTAAAACTCTAGGAAGCTTAAGAAAAAAAATCATCATAATTTTATACACATTTTGCAGTGATGATGAATAAAGATTTGTCGGTCTCACATTCGTTACGCTAAACTGTCTATACAATTTTATTAGAATTATCACCATTCTTTTTTATTAAGTACTTAATTTTTAATGCAAGATCTGAACCTCAATGAACTTAATGAAGAAACCTCAAAGTACATTTATTTATTTTTTTAATTCATGGAGTTGTGATCCTCAAGAGTTCTTTTGCATATAATAACTTGCTTTGAAAGGTAAATATTTTCTACATTTATTTGAATTTTGTACACATTTCGTAGTGGTGATGATTAAAGTTTTGTCGGTGTTACAATCGTTACGCTAAACTGTCTACACAATTTTATTAGAATTACCATAATTTTTTTTGCTTAACTCTACAATTTTTAATGCAAGATCTGAACCTCAATGAACCTAATGAAGAAACCTCAAAGTACATTTTTTTTAAATCATGGTGTTGTTATCCTCAAAAGTTCTTTTGCATATAATAACTTGCTTTGAAAGGTAAATATTTTCTACATTAAGATTGAATTTTTCTGGATAAAATTCAGTTTTCCCAAAATTACACTTCGAGCTATATTTATTATAGCATTTCTAAATATTCTGAATTTATCAGTTTAACTTATTATACTATTTTCTCTTATTTCATCTCGTTTATAGACATTAATTAAACCGTAAGAAATACACTCAAGTTCCAAAAAAACTGGCAAACCTATCAAATACCTTGTGGAGCTCCCACGAGCACGCAGAAGTGCCACACTAGAGTGTGGCATGCACTCAACTAATTTGTAAAGATTTTCAGTAGACAGTTCAAACCTTGCTTCTTGCAGGACAGTTCTCAAAGCCTTGGAGGTGGTAAAGATCTCCTAAGGACAGTACATTGATAAACATTCCAGATATGATCGATAATGTTCATGTCAGGAGAATTAGGTGGCCAAAAGAAGGAAAGCCATTCACAAGAATGCCACTTAGTAGCTACTGTAGACCTGGGGGATGGTGCATTATCCTTTTAGAATTGTCCACGCCCGTCAGAATGCACACAGGACATTAATGCATGTAGAGGGCCAGGAAAGATATTAAAGTATCGTTAACCTATCATGGTCGAGTCTACATACATCAACGGTCCCATTTCATGCTAACTGGACACGCCCTTTACCCTCACAGAGCTTCTGCAAGCTTGAATAGTTTCTTACAGGCATGAGGGATCGATGGTTTCATTAGGTGGTTTTCTCCACACTCGTACACAATTGTTCACCCGATACACTTGGAAACGTGACTACTCAGAGCTTACAGCGTTTTACAATCATTAAGATAGCATTGACGAACCCAGGTAAGGTGCGGAGCTTAGTGTCACTGAGTCCCCAATGGTGTACGAGATGGTTTGTGGCTGCTACATTATTTACATGCGACCTTCTATACCAGTTTTTCTGGCTCTCAGTGCATTTAAACTATTTTATAAATTTCAATTTCATAAAAAAATCTAGAATATTTTTTTACTTGTAATTTTGAAGATAGATATAAAAACTGATGTTTCAGAATAGTATAATTGAATTGAATACTATTTTTAGATTCTTCCATGCATCTTATATCAAAAGTAGTAAAATAAATTCATTAATATATTGAATAAATAACCACATTTTTTTAAACCTTTTTTTTTAAGTATTTCTATTTATATTCTATTCAAGTGAGCTCAATCTATTAAAATCATTTATTATCTTTCCTTAATAAACTGCAGATATCTTTTGTCTTGATGTTTATTTTTATCTAATTTTTCTACAAATGTTTATGAATGGAAACCATTAATTGAGAGTTTTCAGACATAATTTTAAGTCAGTGCCAAAAATTTAATTAAAAAACATAAAGAAGCGAATATTTTTAATGAATAATAAGGCCATGAATAACAAAATATACTTTCTTCATAAAAACTGCCTAATTGAAGGTATTTATTCAGGGTATTTAATTAGACAAACAGCCATAAAAATGTTTACATTGCTGTCGAAAATTAGATAGTCGAGATCTTTAAGCTTATTTTAAATGCCTTTTTAGTAAAGACTCTTTAGAAAAGTGTAGCTTTTAAAAACTATTCATTATGTTTCTTCCATACTTTATTGAAAATATTTTTTGCACAAAGTAAAACAGCGTTCTTTCAAAAAGTTATTGCTCAAAATTCAATTATAAAATGTAAAGAAGATTATTTCCATTTTTTTTTCTGAGATTTATGAACGAGACCACCAAAAAAGTAAAATCAGGTGCATTCAATTAATTAAAAATAATCCAGCCCTTTCTTTGCGTTCGATGAAATATGGAAAAAGAATAAATGTTAACATGGTATTAAATTAAGGAAGGCGTTTAATTTAAATAGGGCATGAAAAAAATTAAGAGGCCAGAAAGTTTTGAATAAATTAAAAAAGCAAACAAAACTATATTAATTGAAAAAGTTTTTCTTTCTTTCTCGCCCCCGCAAATATTAACTACATAAGAAAAAAAATTACCCTCCCTAACTATTCAGATAATACATAATTTAAAGTACAGAAAATATATATTTTAACTTTATTTAATCATTTTTAATAACATTACATTCAAAAAAACTTTATGTAGCTTACTTTTATAAAATATTATTATACTAAAAAACATTTATTTTTCATACAGTAAAATGTAAAGCATTCTAGAATAGTAAGAGTAGAAGTCTTTCTAGTATATTCCTGAATATAAATATCACTGCCTCCTTACAAATCGTAATCTAATTGGCATTAGAATGGCGGCTCAAATTTTTATTCCTCCCTTAATAGACGAATGAAATAAGACTAAAGAGTAAAAAAAATTCAACTTAAATGTATATTAATACAATATTACGAAAACAAAATCAGAAAGAGAACGTTAATAACGAACGTTAGAACGTTAATTCGTTAACGCATTTTCAATTTTTTTAAAAAAATAAAATTTTATATAAACCTACGATTTTGGAAACAATATAATATACCCATTATAAATTTTCTGTATTATCTCTTTTTATGTTTAGCATATTTATTTGCTAATAAATATAATTTCAAAAATACATTTTTCTAGAAATCAGGATGGTCTAACTAGAGGAGATGATCTCCATCTGGCATACTGGAGGCAGGGCCTGACTAAGGCAGGGGCTTACGGGGCAGTTGCTCCGGGCCCCCACATAAGTGAGGGCCCCCAAATCGATTAATAATTTTATTTTACGCTTCCTTCTTTAATGAATGTTCTTTTTATTACCAAAGTAGTAAAGAAGAGGGGGCCACAAAGAAGTTTTTGCCCGGTCCCCAACTAGGCTAAGTCGGGTCCTGACTGGAGGCACTTAACAAAAAGGGTACAGAGGTTACACAGTAGAGGACAGACCTGGCTGGAAACCACCGTAACTGCTCGGTATTAATCAAGGAACGTTACAAGGGTTAACAGGTGCCTTAGGGCTAAGGAGTTAAATTTTTACAGTGGTTAGAGAGGTCAGTATCTACTGACTGCCGCAGAGCAAAAAAGGTTCGTTTTCGTGAAAAGTGGTTCTATAACTTTCAAACTAGTCATGAAGCAATACAAATTTTACACTTATATTGGACGATAGGTTCAAACCCTCCTTCCAGCTGATATTGCAGAAGTATGTTCAAAGTTAAAATATTGTTTTTCTATGGCATTCTGTTTCTAAATCATCAAAAACATTTCAGCTATTTTTTCATTATTTTGTATCGTGTATCATATATTGCATTTTTTAAACAAAATCTACATATAATAATAAAAATTCAATTCACCTTTGAAAAAATATCCAGTACAATTTGATAAATCAAATGTCTTTAGTTATAGAAATTTGTATTATGCTTCAAATATATATTGACACATTTCTTTTCTATATTTGAAAAATGCATTCCCGGATGTAAAAATCCGAATACCCCACATACTTTTATAGATATAATACCTATATCCTTACCCTTTTAATGAATATATTCTATATAGATTCTATCATATTATATATGTATTAGGAATTCACTTATGCCAAGCTTATTCTTCACATGAAAGAGCAGAATCATTTATTAAAATTCTTATCCATGCATCTTTTTCCCTTTTGAAGATCTGTTACGAATTTTACATTCCATATGGAAAAGTCATCCTGCGAAAGGCTGAATAATTTGCTGTTCACTACCCTTTTCCATGAATTTTTCATTCCATGAATAAATCTTTGAGCTTGAAAAGTAGTTTTCGCCTCCATGCTTTAGAAAATTGTGCTCTGGCGTTTCTATCATATATATGTCCTCGAATATTTCATGTTATGAATTAAAATTTTAAACGACATAAAATTCCACAGAAGCATAACATATATAAGCTTAAAAGAGAAATTTTTGAAATATAACTTTTAATAAATACAAACTTTTATGAATGTCGTTGGCTAAAGACGCTGCATTCATCATTTTATCAAATATATGAAAATATAAAGTCAAAAATAAAATTGTAAGCTATTTAAATATTATCAACTATTTCGAACAAGGAGAATTGCGATTTTTGTTTTTAGGGTTTTAGAATCTCTTCATAACACTGCATTCTAATTCTGAAAAATATGTTGCACAAATGAATAAATGACACGAATAAGAATTTGAAAATAAAATAATATAATTTTGTATATTTTATGTAATTTTACGAAATATTTCAATAAAGATGAATTTATGTTCCTATTTTTTATGTTGGCGTTCTACAGGCTAACCTAGAAATTCTAACTTTGGAACTTTGTACTTTGCAAGATAAAAATGTGTATCTCAGAGCAATTATTTTTAAAAAAAAATAATACAAATTTTAATACATTAAAAATTATGCAACATTTTAAATTTTCCCCTGATATTATAAAAATGAATTTTACATCATTAATTTGATTTTTGAATAAATGAATGAATTTTACATCATTTGAGCAAATGAATTTTACATCATCAGATTTTAAGGCTATCAAGGACCTTTAAAATGATTTTTTTTTAATTTCCTCCTTAGCAATTTAAAATTTTACAGGCGTTAAGAGTAACATTATAGGAGATGATAAACAAAATTTTAAAGCATTATATGAATTTATTTATGAGTTAGGGGGCTTAATATAATATAATATTAGAGATAAATAACGTTAATGAAAAATGTTCCATTCGCTCCAAATTTGTTCGAAAGCGCTCCAGTTTTTAGTATTACTTACACTAACCCTTTTGAAACAAAAGTTGGTATTAATCTTGAAGTTTGAGTGCGAAATATCATAATTAACCCATTTAATAACATAAGACTACTTAAACCTTTTAAACAAATCAGTAGTTTTGAGTTATCACATTGATTAATTTTTATATTTCTTACTCGAATTTCAAGATTAATTCCAACTTTTGTTTCAAAAAGTTTTGAATAAGTAATCATAAAAAATTGAACGTTTTGAGAACAAATTTGGAGCTAATGGAACATTTTTCATTAATGTTATTTATCTCTAATATAATATTATATTAACCCAATAAATCATAAATAAATTAACAACATGCTTTAAAATTTTGAGTATGTTCTCCTATAGTGTTACTCTTATACCGGAAAAATTTCAAATCGCTAAGGGGAAAATTGCAAAAAGTCATTTTAATGGTCCCTGGTTGCCTTAATATATGAATAAAAATTAATTTTTTCTTAGTTTAAAAAAATAAACATTTAAGTATATTTTCCACCAATTTATTTTGCAGAAAAATCAAAATATGATTTAACCTCCATGAATCTGCTACGCGACCATGGGAAAAAAATTTATTTTTTGAAACATGTCACCATCGCGTTGACGAAAGCTGAAATTAAAAGACTACATTATATCGTACTGAAACAAAAATTCAGAAAAGTGAAAGTTTTGCATGTGTATGTAAAAAATAAAATAAACAAAAATATTTGATGATTTCCGAAAAGATCAAGGAATAAGAAATGTTCTGTGAATGTACAAAATATAGATTTTATTAATTCAATAAATTTGTATTATTATTTTATCAATATTCAACTAGATATATAGTTAATATGGCATTTATAACATAGCTTTCTCAACTATTTTAAATATCTAAGTCAAAAATTAACAGAAAACGCTTATAATTCCCCTGAGCTAGCAAACTAGAAAAAGCTTCTCATTTAATTCACATAGTTTCTCGTATCACAATATAAAAGAAGTGATTAAATTCAATGCATTATAGAATTGAATTATATTATACTACTAGCTCGGTAGGAAGGTACTTACGTATTATACCGTCCAACTTTATCGCTAAATTTGAAGTCGTCGCCAATGAGTTGGTTAACCGCCAATTATGTTGATCCGGCAATGGTGTAATCCGTTGATCTTTATCGCCAATTTTAAATCCGTCGCCAATGAGTTGCTAGACCATTGGCGATCGTTGGCGAAACAGTATAATACGTAAATACCCAACTTTTCTCTATCAAATGATTCATACGGAATAGCGTATAATTGCTTAGTTTCAGATGAACTTCTTACACATTATCTGATAATCAAGAGTCTATTAAAATATAAAATAATAATTTCAAATTATTATAAAACTTGGAGCCGTATCATTTTAATTCCTTTACGGTTGTATCCATTAATAAAACTGAAATTGCCGAATTACATTATTAGTAACATTTAACATTGTAATAACTCCAATTTATAGAAAAATAACTGTAATACACACCAATGATATAACATATTGACCCTCATCATGGCTTTTTTTATCGTAAACATAAGAAGAATATTGTGACGGATAATAATTTGATACACAAAAGACGTGAGTCGACGCCCGTAAAATCAACATCAAGCCATAAAGAATATAAGACAGCTAAAGAAAGAGATTTTTCAGGTAATATTATATTAATTCATTTATCTCATTGATCTGCACAATAAGAATTTTTTACAATACATTGATCTGCACAATAAGTCCCTTAATAAATTTGCTTTTCAATTGTTGCTTTTATTGGATTTTTAGAAATATTTCTAAGTAATTCAAACAATATTTAACAACACAGGTAAATAATTTCAATAATGTTTATTCAGAAGATTTTTTTGGAATACAATGAAAAACGAGTTGAGAAAGAATAAAGGAAATTCCAAATTATTATTTTTGAACTTCCTTGCACATTTTTGATGCAATTTTAAAAGCCTTTTTTAAACCATCATTTACAGCATAAATGTAATTTAGAGTCAAATTTTCTTGCCATAGATATTGTAGAAAAATTTGAAAGAATGCTTCATATAATAGAGAATAGTTTGTAAATATTGACATTCTAATAATATGATTATGTGTTCTCGACGCAAGAAAAAAATAGAAAAAAAATGCTTGCATTTTCTTCCCGAAATCATTAAAACAATGCACATATATATGTTTTTTTTTAAGTTTATGAAACACTGAGCATAGAATTAGTATTATAGTAAATTGTCCTCCTCAGTCGTATAAAGACATTGTTGACATTATATTGGTTTGTTTGTCTCTATATATCAAAAATGATTAGAGCTAATAGGCTAATATTCGGTATATGGAATGACAATTTTTTTTATAGATTTCTATTAAATTTTGAACAAAATTCATTTTTAGAAAGTCTTGTTGATTAGCTGACAAGGAAAATCAATAATTATAAAATGCCCAGAGCTAAGGTGATAAAATTTTGTATATATATTTGTAAAAAACAAAAGCCATCAAATGACCACCATAGGTCATTCTGTACTTTCACAAGCAAGTAAACGTATAACTGAAGTCAATGAAATTATATGTGCTTTTTGGAGTCTATGAATTTACTTTGTTGACAAATTTTGTATCAATCGGTCCGCAAGAAGGCATACAAAATATGTCTTCTCTCGAGGGATCCAGTAAAAAGGTTAAATCCATGCAAACAATAAAATTATACGTTATTTATTATGACAATTATTTCGTTTTACAATTCAATCTTTTACCTTGTAAAATAGTTGAGACAGCACCGATGGTGGCTCATGACATCTTTATTTAAATTGCTATGAAGGCCTTTTATTGTAAAGATAAAATTTTGCTTTCCATTTCAAACTTCAGTATAATGTGTATCGCATGCATGCCTGTCCATTGCGATATAAAATATTGATATGTCTGCTTCATATAAAAATACATTTTATTTTTCAAACTTTAGTTAAAATATTTTACATTAGAACTGTAATTAACTTCTCTAATGAGTCTCATTCTCCAGTAGAATAAAGATTCAAATTTTCGCTTTTTTTGTTTATTTACGTAAAATATGTAATATAGATATTATCGAGTGTATAATAGGAGCCTTCAACTTGAATTATCAGATTCTTTTTTTTTAATGATTTCAAATTTCTAGGATGAATTTTTACTTTTGAGAAGATTAAAAAAAACTTTAATAATTACAATTTTTTCTGAATATGATTGACTCTGTTAAATAACAGTAAGGCGATTAATGGTGAGATATTATTATTGATGATGAAAAATTCTAAATATTTACCCACACATAACAGAATAATAAGAATCTTAGTTTAAAAAACCAATATGATAATTTGAAACGAACTAAACCCTTTAAGTGTTTTATATTTGACTGCTGCCATTCCATAATAAGTAATTGGAACTATTTCTGTGCTATGTCCATTAACATTTTGTATATAGAGAACATTTTAATAATATAAATTCATCGAGTGATTTCCGTTCTTTTGATGTTTCATTAGAATTTCATGTGCAAAAGAGTAATATATATATATATATATATATATATATATATATATATATATATGCGCGCGTGCGTGTGTGTTTAATAATATCATATTAATTATATCTCTAATTTTCTTAATTATGGGCGATTTCTTATAATTATATTTTAAGTAATTTCCAATAATAAATGACATTATTGACCTGGAATTTAAATTTTTTGTTTCAATGGGTATTTAATGTCGGAATTTGCTTCTCTACTTAAAAATTAAGAAAAAAGAATTATATTTAACATAAGTGTTGTTTATAATCAATAAAGAGATAACTGCAGCATCATGAAAGTCAGAAGAAAGATATAGAGGATAAATATATTTTATGAATACTATGATGTCATGTGGCTGATCTTTGTTCTCAAAGAACAGAGCATTTATATATGACTATTAAAATAACTTAGTTTTAACGGTTGGCACTTTAACAGAAAAATAAACAAGAAGTAATATCCAAACGACTTAACTGTAGTTAAGTATAACCAATATTTATATAAAATTAAAATATTACTAAAATTGGAATTAATAAAAGCAATATTTTGCACCAACTGTTTAGCAGTGAACAAAATAACTAGTATAAAAATAATATCATGGAATTTAACCTTTACTTCTTATAAAGTTTTGAAAAATATTGCTTTTTTTCATTTTATAATCAAAAAAATACAAAAATTAATATGCTTATATCTTTAGGCTCAAAAGGAGTGCTTCAAAGCAGTAACTTGGTTTAGTTAATGCATTGAAGCACGCCTTGTGAGGTCCTGCAGAAGTGTATCAATACACATTTGATAAATGACAGTTTTAACATGATGGTGAAGACTTTATTTTGCAATCGAAATATTGAAATATCCAGTTCCACCAGCAATCTGTCTTATGCAGTGTATTGGTTTATATTATATCCTCTGCTAACTTATCTCTTCTAAGGGAATCCTTATTAAAATAAGTTCTCACAAATTCCAAGATAGCCATTCTCAGAGCAGTTTGTTGAAGTCAAACAAAATCATATGCTTTTATTTCTAAATTCAAATAAAAATAGTAAAAGTGATGCTTTTAACTCTTTAAAAGGCCATTTTTTTCAAGTCGTGAATTAAGATAACTATAGGATTGATTGGATAAGTAAAATGATTCATTTAACCTATAAATTAATTTAATTTTATTAATTAATACTATGATTATTTAGTAATTAATTAACAAATGAAGATACACCGTTGTATAGGAGGAACTGAAACATCTAAGTTTTTGTCTAATTGTAAATTTGTCAGAACTGGGAATAGTCAACCCAATTTAATACAAAAAATAAAAATTTAGTGGGAAGCTTACTTCCCAGGGCAATTGAAAGCATTAAAGCACTAACTGCCAGTACATATTTTTACAGTACAAATTGCTAATGTAAAAGTTTTGCAGTTGTGATAATTAAACTATCAAGAATGATTAATGATGTAGAAGACTTTTCAAATGCAACCATAAATATAGAGCAGTTTGTTGAAATAATCTACATTTTCTTGCAGTAAAAGTTATCAAGGTGAAGTTCTATTTGTCATAAAACTTTTCTACGTTAAATAAACAGCTATAAATATTACAACTTGATTTGTTATTAATATTTATAACTTTATGTGATCATCTAATTCATAATTTTTACTAAAGCTAGCCAGTGCTTTACTCTAATTAAGGTTAGAATCAAGTCCCTTCAAAGCAGAACGATAAATATTTGGTTTATATTTAATTCAATTATATGGAGGAAAGCAGGATCCTTGAAATTTCCTTCCAACAACATCGCCCATAATATTCTCGCATCGATCTCAGTATTTGAATACGTAATTAAAATATCCAGTTATGAGTAAACTTTAGTCCAAACTTTCCACGCTTGATATGCTATATGAGTTTTGGTAAGGGCAGTTTTAACCGCTGTAATTTGTTTGAAAATTAATGTTTTTTAAATCTTATAACTTTTGTCATTAGCATAAATGGGAATTTTTAATGCCACTCCTCTTTCTTGACATACACAAATTGCTCATTTTTACAAATGGTATCTATCTAATTATTAATTTAAATATATTTGAACAAATAAAATTATTATAAATATTTATAGAAAAGATTAAAGGGAACTCGAGTTTCTAGAGAAATCTTTAGGTGATTTAAGGATTTGTTCATCTTTATGTTGTTTTGAAATTTAATTTGAATTATACAAATCTAATTGAAAAGTATTTAATTTCGCTTCAACTGTTGTGTGAGCTTAAACTTAAAAATTAATCAAACAATGATAATTAATGTAATAAAGTAGACTTCAAATACTTGTGAAATTTTCTAATATATAAAGAAATAAAATTCTTCAAAAATAAAATAAATATCAGTGATAAAAATAATTCTTCTTTTAAATTTTATTAACTTTCTTTCTTCTTTTAAATTTTATTAAACTTTTATTAATTTTTTTGCTCAGGCAGCATTATAATTTAAATTATTTTTAAAAAACACTAAAACATCTATTTTTTTTAAAATTCACATTTAATTTTAAAATCAATAATTTTTTTATTGTAGGCACATACTAATAAGAAGAACGAGTTTAACTTATAATTCATTTTATAACGATAATTTTAATATTATAGGGCATATGACGTAATTGATAGTATTCCAGTTTGTAAAGATTATTAAAACTATTCTATATCTTATAAATCATCGTCTTTGGAAATTAATCACAATTTCAATAAAAGCATAGGAAATTAGAATTACAATTAAGCTTATTACAGTTAGAATTTAAATGAGTTTTAAAAACTGATTTTCTTTTTACAATAGTTTTTAAAAACTCTTATAGTTCTTTTCTTTTATATTATTTATACTTTCTACCTTTTCTAATTCTTTTTTCTTTTTTGTACTAATTTCTTTTTTATTATAATCTCTTATTTTATTTGTTTACCTTTATATTTTTAAAGAAGATTTTGTAATCGAAGTTTGACTCTTATAGCAGTGAAGTAAAATTCTAAAATGTTTACAATTGAATGTTTTTAAAATATAAAGAAATATAATATTTTTCATCAAATAATGAATTTTAGTCGATTGCTTCAAATTTACACTTTGAGAAATAAACCTAATCAATTGCTGTAACGAAATTAATTGCATGTAAATTAATCGTCTGCCTCAAACTCCCTTACATTTTAAGAATTGGCTATTGGTTTCAATCTCTAATATTTAAACCAAGTAATTCTTTAGTATAAGATGAATTAATAATTCATACAGAACGTGCTATAATTCGTGACGAGTTCTGGTAGCTCAGAGTTGTACGTTTTATGTAAGTTAGATTTAAAATATACTTAGTTTATAACTTTTAGTCAGATAAAAAGCAGTGTACATTTACTTTTCTTTATTATCTTATTTCTACTGATAGTGTAGGAAAATAAATAATTCACAGCAAATACTTAATTACAAATTAATGCTTAACCATGGCTTTTAATGCATGATTGATTTGAATAAATTTTGAATTGCATAGAAAGTATATTCCATGTCGTACGATAATTTTCTATATTCATTTTATCACAAAATAGCTCACCTATATATTTTTTATTTCTTCAAGAAACAGGGATCAAAGCAGGCAATAAACTTAACTATATTCCATACTACCTTTTAAGAAACAGTCCCCATGTAATCTTAATATTTTTATTTGAATGACCCTTGCATTCTAGAAAGCAGTGAAGATGAGAATTTCTTGCGTGAATTCGAATTATATTTGCTTGGTTAAATCAAACAAATAAATTTAAAATCATCCCCAAAACAACCAAACAACGAATCTAATTAGGTAGAGTTTTTCTAACCTAGATAGGACACCCTGTATAATTTTTAAACACATATTTCGACTTAAATAATCTATATTTAGTCAAATCCAAATGTCATTCATTTCAATTCATTTTGACATATCATCTTTCCTTTGTATTTTACTATCCTCTTTCCTTTGTAAGCAGAAGTCCTCAATGAATTGCATTCATTCACCATTCTTAAATTGAAGTCAAAATTTTCTTTTTAACATTATTACAAACGTAATATTCATATTTCAATTAATCCTTATCAATAAAAAATGGGAATTTTAGTACTTCCAAGAGAAGTAAATATGACAGTATTAAAAAACCAATGATAGCGAATTATTTGAGAAAAATTATTTAGAGTAATTTGCAAGGACAATTTTTTAAACATTTTTTTTGTTTTTGTTTTTAGGAATAATAAACAAAATTTAAAATTAACAAGTAATAACTAAAGCCTTGTGAATTCTCTTTTCAAATATTTGTCAGCTTCTATTTTTTCATTTACAGTAGAATTTTATAAAGGAATGCAAAAAGAATACCGCTATTATAATTTAATATTTTATTCAAAATTACTGCATACAATGAATAGATTCAGTTCTTTAAATATTAACACCTTTGACATTTATTGTTCTTTATAGATGTAGATCTCGTCAATTCATAGAGAAAACAAGGGCGATTTATTAGCATTTCTTTGAGAGCATTTTGGAAGTATAAAGTATACTTACAGTGTAGATTCTTTACAGAATTAATTCAAACTCCACTTTTAAGTAAAAGGTTCAACGCTAGAGCCATTTTATTTTACACATAGTTGCATGCCGGCTCATCACTCATCTAAACTTAAAAGGATTTTAAAGGATCTATCCACTGTCATTAAAAAATTTATCTATACAGTGTTCCATTTATAAAAGCTAAAATGTTTTATAAATTCTTTATTTTGCCTTTACGTCTTTTTAGTAATTTGAATAATGGTTGCTACAATCAATATTGCAATCCATATACATGTTACAAGCACCAGCAAGACATGTTATTTTTTTATAACTAAAAAGACTGACTTTTGTTTACACATGGGATAAACAGAGGTGTGTTTTCATAAAACTTGATAAATGGTCCTATGTTATGATTAAGATATTTTAACATTATTTTTATCTTATAAATCCTGATTTTATCTGTTTTTTATGCGATTGGAATAGACAGACAGGTTAAAAAATAAAATCTCGCAAGCAACGAATTCTGTTAAAAACTAGAGGTATATTTGAATTTACTGAAATTTGTCCTGTAATGAATGAAAAATTCATTATTTAAATTTCATCAGAGCACAACATTACTTTTATACGAAAATTGTACAAAACTCAGTAATAGATATACAATGGCATAATAAACTTTGGGGTTAAATTTGATACATAAAATGATCCATAAAAGATAAATCTATATTAAAACGCAAAGTTATATTACATCCAATCCACATTTCTATTTTTTTACCAGATAGAATATGAAAGAAAAAGCGGCAAAACATATTGAGGAGTGAAAACTCAAATATTCCTAAATCAAGCATAACCTGCTTGTTATATTTCAATTAAGAACCTCTTTATATAAAATTCTTTATTCTTTTCTTTATGTATATTATACTCTATATATCTATATGTATATTATATTTATGTATATTATATTCTATTAATTTAAAGTTTTATGTTGATACTCATTCAGTGATATTAATCAACTACGATTCTACTCCTAAGAGGTTTATAAAAAAAGCAAGAATTGTCAATTATTAATGCAAAATAAATTTTCAATTTTATATTTCAATCCTATTAATAGTAACCCTCCAACAGGGTATCCTGTAATTTCCAACATAATACTCCACTGGTTTAGCAATCATACCACTTTCCATTGTACCCAGCGCAGATATTTGATGACTACAGATTTTTATTTTATCATATTATTATTATGTAACTTATAGCATCAGTTTACTTTTAAAATTATTTGAACTTATTTACAAAACAAACTCATCTAAATAGTGATTTTAAAAAATTACTTAGACAGAAGTTAAGTAATCGAATAAAATGTTCTTTAAGAAAATTCTATAAAGTTTACAAAAGGAAAAAAAATAGTAAAGAGTAACCAAAAATATTCATTATTTGTTGCAAAATATCAATGCATACTTTACTCATAATATCATTTTTTTTTCAATTCCTACTATTAGTTGACTCTCACTCTCTCTCTCTCTGTATAT
>JAOUZG010032859.1:1836851-1848342 GCA_026289955.1 Argiope argentata | reverse complement strand
GATGACAATTGATGTTAATACGTTTTTAATAATAATTAATTAATTCAATTTAATTAATTTTATTGAGTTTAGTAATTTTTAGGGATAATTGAAATCATCAGACAGTAGCTCGATCGGTAAAATGCAAGGACAGGTAAAGAATGCAAGCTGAATTTTGAGGAAAAGAATAATCTTCGGATAAATTATTTTTGTTAATCGTAATTATTTAATAAAAACTAATTAAAATAAAACTTTTCTTTGTTGTTCGAAGTATGAACTGACTTTAATTTTTTATTATTATTAGTTAAAATTATATAAAAGAAAATTTTGTAAATCTAGAAATATTGTTCTGAATAAATATTTATAGATATCGTTTACGCCTTTTCAATCTTCATTTGTTCGCAAATAACATAAGGCAAGAAACATATTTTTAAGAAATTTTGAACATTAAGGAAAGAGAACTTACACTCAATTGTTAAAAATTATAACAAAAGAACTAAGAAATATTTAAGTTAAACATAAAGCCTGTGTTACATCTTATAATAATTCTAAATTATATTATTTAACAAATAAGATTGTTTGAATAAAAAATCATCTGATAATAATATATTCTTGCTTAGAATAAATATTGAGCTATTTGACTATCTCAAAAAATAATGACAATTATGTATTTTTCCTTAATCGTTCCAAAAGCCCACAGAATGATTTTTGCAGAAATAATCATTGATATGACTAGTAAATCTACGTCCAGTCAAAGCGGAAAAGAAAAATTATTTAAAAGAAAATTAATGTATTGCCAATTTTCTATCTGCAGCTGAAAGAGTAAAATTCGGATATATAGATATCGACCATCATTTTTAAAAGAATATACTCTCATTGTTAAAAGATAAATTTTTCTTTAAGTCTTACTTTCCGAATGCAATGTAAATAAAAAAGGAATTAGAACAATTATTCTTCATTTCATAAAAAATTAGTAATATTAAATCATTAATTATTTTTATTTTAAGTTATGTTTTATTTCAAAAATTTATTTAACCATTCATTAAGTCATTAAGTGCAGATTTCCCTATCAAATTGACCGAAGAGGTAGATTAGATATTAACTTCTCTTATTCAGTTTTTTTTAATTTTAAAATTAAACTACTATATATATATATATATATATAAATATATATATATAAGGGCATTAGGTAAGATTTCTACGAAAGATGCACAAAAAGCCACTATTGGGTATTAAAAAAATGTCGGTAACAATTATTCGGCAGGACTCACATTTGATATTGAGAACATCTATATAATTATCTCATTCCTTCTTATCTTAATAATAAAAAATAAAAAAGTCATCTTATTATATTGAGTGTTTTATACAGTTATATAATGGCTGTAGTTTTAAGAGCTTTAATGTGGTAATCAACCGGTTAAACATTTGTTCACATATTGCACTTATGAGAAATCTACTTTCTATTAAAAAGTATACGGTTTCAAATAAGCTAAAAAAACATTTTTAAAAAATCGGGGCAAAAGGAATTTGGGACTCCATGCATTACAATTTATATCACATAGCCAATGGGAATTTGACAGCAATGAATGAATTATTGACAACAAAACTTGAGCTACTTCTACTTTTTAAATATTTAAAGAGATGGGCGAAGCCCCTCAAAATAATTGCCATTGATTTGCTGATAACAAGAAACAAAATATGCACACAAAAAAGCAATTTAAAATGTCTCCTGTTCTAGACGGCAATATAATGTAATATTAATTGAATGGATATTTGATAATTGTTCAGGCAGCACGCTTTAAATATTATCGGGAATGCTATTTTTCAATAACTTTCTACTAAAACAGACAGCGAATTAATATGACAGGAATAAACTTGACTTAAGCAACCATTGATTTTAATTTATATAAAAAACAACTCAATTTTGGTACTTGCTCTCTTCAGACAGAAAGCGTCTAGACTAAATGGTATTTCCTATTTCTGTTGGATTTCTTATGTCGGAAGCAAAATGAATTTACTATTTTTTTACGTAAAATAATTAATTTTCAAGTGTCTTATTAATGCCGAATGTGTAATAGTTAATGTCAAACGTATCTTCCAAAAGACACTGACTAATGGTATATGGGAATGCAAACAAAAATTATTTTCTCCTTCATTGAAACTCTAATTCCTTTGTAATAATAATTTACTGGAACACGTTTCTCGTGCTGTAACTATTGAATGATTAAAATATTTTGATTAGGAAGTGGATCCAAACTGATAATCTTATTTAATACCCTCCTATAGTCCTAAAAAAGTATCAAACACTAATAAAAATACTTATTTATAATCTTTTTCAATGTTTTAAATAATTCTGCATGTTTCTAATTTCAGTAAATATATGCTTTGTAAACAAATGTATATTTTACTGCTATAATTTTAAAGATCAAAAAATAAATTAATCTTTCTTTGAAAAAGTATTTCGAAATAATAAAAAAAACCAAAAGATAATGGGGTTTTGTGACGGATAACGTAGTTTAAAATTACAATAACTATTTTTTTATGATTTGTATATTTATTACTCATTATCAGGCTGTCACTTGTAGCAATTACTTTTACTACTAAAGAAAAATCATTGAAGCAAAATTACTTTATTAATACTAACATTATTATTCATCTTACTAACAAGTATTGTATATTCTTGCAATAAATTATGAAAGCTATTTAATATTCTATGAAATCAACAAAAAAAATGGTGCTTAGCGTTAAATTAACTTTTTAAATAATTGTATTGCATAATTTTATTACATTAAAATAATTATGCTATAAATCTTAATTCCTATATTAAAAAAACATTTTTAATCTCAGAATACAAATAACTATTCAGATTCGTAGGTTATATGTTTCAAAAACGTAAAGTCCTTTTTACGCATACATTATTTAAAATAAATTTCTGTTCAAACGGCAAAAAACACTTCTATTATTCTATAATAGTATAAATATAAGAAATTTATTTTTTAAATTCAATTTCAGAAATATAGCTTTCCACATATGTCTTGTTCAATACAAACACATAAAATAAATTTTTATATTTACATATGGTGATTGTTTATGTTTGTGTTGTTGGTATTACAATTTAAAAAGCTATTCTAAAGAAAGTTTTTGCTTCTATGATCATGTCA
The DNA here is from genome assembly GCA_026289955.1 of Argiope argentata. Classification (NCBI taxonomy): domain Eukaryota; kingdom Metazoa; phylum Arthropoda; class Arachnida; order Araneae; family Araneidae; genus Argiope; species Argiope argentata. Next base: position 1,845,202 of record JAOUZG010032859.1, on the reverse strand, counting down.
AAAATAAGGCGGTAAGGAAAAAACACAGAAAAAACAAGGTTTTATAAATATCAATTTATTATGCCTCAAAACTATTATATGTGTGTATTTATATAAATTTTTCCCGCATATCTGCGAAATAAATACATAATCGAATGGAAATTTATTCTAATAAACATGTAATAAAAATACAAGGGAAAAAAACTGGAAATAAACAATATTAAAATATAAAAGTGCAAAAAAAAAAGAAAAGAATACTAATAAAAATGTTTCTGGAATTTCTCTTGGCAGTTTTATTTCTATATTTATGCCTTTCACTTCGTAATATCATTCCAAGAAATTTCCCGAACACCGAAGTTTTATCATTTAATTCACCATAAAGATTTTAACGTTACATTTCTATCGAATACATAGAGAGGTATATTTTTGCATTGCTTTTTTTATTTCAATTTTTCTTAGCTCACACTCACCCTATATATATATATATATATATATATATATATATATATATATATATATCTTGTTCAAATTTTCAATCGTTAATAAAATACTTTCTATTCATCCAATTAAATTCAAGCAAGTTTTTTTTTAACTTGTAATGGAAGATATTTGATATTAATATAGTTTTTTCAAATATTCATTCATTAAATTTTTATTAATTAATTAAAAACTAATTTTCTCGCCCAAATTCTTCATTTCCTCATCACCAAATAAGGAATGATTTGTTTTTCCCCATCCCGATGAGATTAGGCTTATCATGTTTTCGATCGATTATTCCAAACGATTCTGTTTTTTTATTGATGTTTCATTCATTTAAAACTAAACATTGTAAATTATTCGATTTTTCAGACTCGATGCAATACTATAGAATTAAAAAAAAAGAAACTTAAAAATAATCTGATATGTATCGCGTTAACCAAACTGCTTTAGAAAATTCCACGCTTATATAATTTTTGATCAATTATTTATAGTAAATATAGTTATTAGGCCTTGGCAGCCTGGTTGGTAAGGCGTTGGATTCGCATCAGTTAGGTTACGAGTTCGAACCCGCTAGCCGCAGACTGTGTATGTGTGGTGGACGCTAAATCTGTTGTGGTCACACTGTCCTTTATGTCGAGAGTAATACCAGTGGTAGTACTGGTTCAGAGGTGATTGTTCTTTGTTTCAGTTCTACATTGCAACCTGTTGATGAATGAATGAAATGCGTGAAGGAAGTCCGCCATGTAAAAAGGGTTTGTGTTGTTCGTGAGCTAGAAGTCAACCTTCTGCCCTCGGGTGCTCAGGGGTCATACCCTAAGAAACTACTGCACCCCTCCTTCAGTTGTAAAACGGAAACCGAGAACAACAATTGTAATTATTTAACAAAAAGTAACTAAAATAAAATTAAAGCTGTTGTCCTTTGTGAACTTTTTTTGGATTATTGACTTATTATTGACTTATTTTTTTATATTACTTGTTTTAGTCTTGGTGATATATACCTGTATTTTAATTTTTTTGCATGGTATCTATGCTTAGTATCTCCATTTAACCTAACTTTAGATAATGTCTATTATAGTTATTAAAGTGAATGTTGTAATTTTATTTTCTGATAATTGTTAGCATTAAAAGTCTTGCGGATTTATTCAAACTCTTTGTATTCTGAGAACAAATTAAAATCAAAAGTATTTCAACTCGCCCTCCCGTCACTTCAATATATTTATAAGAAAATTATTCACGTTCTTACAATGAATATTTTTATTAAGTAGCATAAGAGTTATTAAAAAAATCAATATTAAATCTGGCATATCGAGTCAATAGAATTTTAGCAGTATCTCTTTTAATGCGAGTTTAAATATATACCAAGAAATTATTTCATGGAAATTAGCTATCTTTCAAATTAAAATTACTTTCCCTTAAAAATAAGTTTTGCTATATTTTAACAATTTCTTATGAACTAAATTGCATAGTAATTGACAGATTTGCTAATGAATCATTAAAATATTTACTCTTCTTAGTTGTCTTTATTTGCATATATTATTAATTTCCATTGCAAATATTTGAACAGAAAATTATAATTTTCTGAAGCTATTTTACAATCAGGCTGCAAATTAATTCAATAAATTATCAGAAATTGTATGCATAACTTATTAGATTTTAATTAGGACATAAGTTGCTTTAGCTGAGTTTTTTCTAGATTCGAAAATAATGACATTGTGTGCATATAAATTGTTTAATAAATAACATGACATCGATTACAGTAAATAATATCAAAGGCGTTTATATTTTTAGATGGTTTATCATCAGTTTTGAAAAAAAAGTTAGTCATTAGTTTCCTTAATAATTAATTTAATTTATTCGAAAAATAATAAAGCTTTAACATTTTCATCTAATTATTCAAATAAAATAAGTTTTATTTCAGAGATATAAGATTTTTTCCTAGAAAAGCATAAATATAGACATATTATGTGAAATATAAAACCTAACTCTAAATCAAAATATAAAAAGATTAAGGAATTTACTATATGTAGTAAAATATAATGATAATTAAATTATTATAAATATGTCTACAATTTCGGATGGCTTGTTATTAATTAAAAAATTCTATTATTAATGTAGATTATTTGCAGAAAAACAAAGTTATATCACTTTATGAAGTCAGTAAATTAAAAATTAATTTTGTTTCATAAATACATTATCTGTATTTTATTCGTGAAGCATAATTTGCAAATATGCTTTATTAAGTAGTGTTTTTTGCTTGCATTTCATTGCACTTTGCTAATTAAACAGCCTCATTAATTAACTAACTAACGTTCATAAAAATTTCAATATATTTGTAAAATATATTTTTTTTTTCTGAAACAAAATTAACACTGATAACACCTTTTCTTTCAAATGATTGTCATGCTCCTTGTTTAATATAACATAATTAAATTTGTATCTTGATACTTTTAAAAATGATAGAAGAGAAAAGCTTATTTTTATTTTTAATTTGACATTTAGCAGACATTTCTCCAAGTTGCGGTTTTTTAGCCACATCCACTCTAATTCCCGCTGTCAGTTAGAAAAACATTTCAGAATTCCGTTCTCTGAAAGCCGATGAACGCGTTCCCTGAACAGTCAGCTGCGTCTGACAAGCTTGTTATTCGGATATTCTGGTGGGCGTTGCACAACCAATTAAGACTTTTATTGCTATATCCTTCTTTTTTCTTTTGACGCTTTCTGCTCTTTCAGACCTTCTTTTCAAAATATTCTTCGTCTGGTTTCTTCCTATTTCTTTTTATAGCAAACATGGCAGACATGAGCCAATTTTTTAGAAACGTTTATCACCATAGACTAAGACATAAAAGTTCTAGAGGATATATATAAATGGTATTAAAATCAGAAAATAATTAATATCTGTCTTATGAAAATTCAGGAAAATAATAAAGTAATTACTGATTTATTTTTCAAAAATACAGAGAAACGTTACAACTTCAAAACAATGCCAAACATTAACTATTTAAAATTCTGATTTTTATTTCCTTAAAATGTCCACCGATATATTAAATAAATCTATTAGAAAAATACAATGATTTCCTTAAAATGCTATAGGGTATATTAAATAAATCTATTAGAAAAATGCAATCATTTTTTTCCAAAAGTGATTTTTTTTTGCTTAGTATACCTTCAAAAATTAAATTTATAATACTTTCTAAAAAAATATGGAATGCGTTAATAATATAACCTTCAATAAATGTAATGTTTGTCCATGTATATAAAATAGTTCTAGTTTCTCCATGCCAATATTCAAAAGATATTGTTTCTGCAAGAAATGAATAAATCTGTAATCCGCATTATGCAAACCACATTATAGATAGATAGATAGATAGATAGATAGATAGATAGATAGATAGAGAGATAGAGAGAGAGAGAGAGAGAGAGAGAGAGAGAGAGAGAGAATTATATTGCATTAATTCCATATGATTATTAATTATCCTGGAAGACAGTTCAGATATATTTAGGGGATATTAAATGTTTCTTTGGTGAGTATAAAAATGATACTGAGTCATTTACCTCCTAACGATGGCAGAACACCTTATCATGCAACCCCAACCGATGACGATTAATAAGGGATGGAGTTTTACCATCGCCATAACTCTCTTAGGAGTGAACAGATCTCACAATATACTGTATGTATACAGAATAGGTGAGATCTATGATATCATAACCATAGATATCATCCATATTATTGTCGCACTCTGATCTTTCAATATCCCTGTCTGCATTCATTAATTTTCGAAATAACTGTTTATGTCATTATGATTATTACCACTATAAATTTTGTGAGAATGTAGTGTGATATTTCGTAATTTCAGCACAATAAAGTGTATAAATTTATCATACGTCATGAAACATAAATAAACAACCAAGTCGAATGCTTCTGGAAAAATACTATTCTTGTATCAGCAATAGAAAGCTTTAAGAAATTCCAGCAGTAAATTTCAAAGAATATCAATTCTTGGTCACATTTCGCATTAAGATTTCACGTAATTGCTGTAAAAGATATAATAATCTATTAATGTGTAATAGCTCTAATGTGTAAGTAAAGGCTATCTATAAGTAAATTTGTTTGTAAATTAGTAAGTAAGTAATTAGAAAATAAAAGATCTATTAGTAATTTAGTAAGTAAATGATATCTATTAGGCTATCTAAATCTATTAATGTGTAAGTAAAGGCTCTAAATAATTATATTTATACGTCGGTCGATATAAACAATTTTTATGGTGTTGTGAAAACAGTATAAAAACTGATTAAATCTGTACAAGAATCTAATGGCCATTCTTTCTTAATCCTTGAAACAAAAGAGACGATTTTAAAAGAACCGAAAAAATTATCGTTTAACGGACGATCGACGGAAATGTTTTAAAAACATTAATAAATATAATATTCAATATTGCATTCCAATAGCTCCTCTTCAAAACAATGTTTCTATTCCTCATGTGTTGATTTTATTAGAATATCTCTATCCAAATATAAATTATTATTGCTTTCTGGAATATGGCGATTGTAGAAATAAAGAAAATTGGAATATGAAAAAAATATTTTTAGGAAACAAAATGAATGTTACCTATCCAACTGAGAACAATATTCCAAGCCATGCATTGTAATTTGAAACACTAAATCAATAAACTTATCTATAAACTTTATAACTAGTTGCTAATGTTTAGAAAACATAATTGTATATGATTTTTATGAACTTGTATAAACTTATGTTTTCTTATAGTCAAATAATTGTTCAACATTTAAATATATTATCTTTTCTACTTTACAACTTCTGGATAAGTTATATTACTGTAGAACAGGAATTTAATTAAATTATTTTATAGTATAGCATGCAGTTAATATAGATCCATTTCATTCTCGATAGTAAATAATTCTTAAATAAAGATTCACCATAACTGATAGATAAAGAAAGATTTATCGAAAATGTCAAACTTAATACCATATAATTATATAAATTATAATTAATGCAATTCTGCTGTTATATATGAAGTTATTATAACATTTTCATTCGTTTAAATGGAGTAATAAAGTTAGTCCATGATACTTATCTCTTATTTAATTCCAACAAGCAGTTAGTTTATATAGAATAATTTAATTCCAAAGTTTAAATTTTTCTAACGTTCCAACGATTTAATGTAAATTTATAAGTAGTATGAATGATTCTGTAGCTGTTTGAATAAAAAAGATAATAACTCTAGAGATTGCACAAAATATGATTTGTACTATTATTTTGAATTTTTAAAGATATGCATTTGCATTTATAATAAATTCAAATTGTATTCATTGTATTTATTATTTGTAGACAAACATTTATTAATTCCAAACATTTTCAATAAAAAAAGCGAATTTTTACGGCTTATTATCAAAATACATTTGAAAAGTTAAAAAAACCAGAGGCTTTATTATCATTTTTAGCTTAAAATTTTCTTTTGTCTTCGTCCTACAGCCTCTCATCATTTCGCATTTTTATTGTATTTACGTCTTTTTCATTTCAGTCAAGTTTTATTGCTTCAAAAAGAATTAATTTTACTTCATTGTCTTTATTACATTTTATCACATAATATATTTTATAGAATATTAATTCAATCTTACATATAAATAAATATTTAATATTTTTTCTTAATCCATCATTTTTGACAAAATGATTGCAAATTAAAAGTTTAATCTCTAGTTTTTTTTGTTTGTTTTTGCTTTATTAAATTGGGAATTAAAACGCCTTCCTTTTAAAAAGCGACTTCGAATATAAATGCTAGCGGGTAAAAAAATATTATTTTCATCTTAAGTTTAATTTGTTTTGCAACACATGTTCCACTATTTTTCTAAATTACATAAGAGTCAGAAGATTGAAAAAAAAGTAAGACCCTTACTCCCAAAGGAATTTTTTTACCAATAACCTATTTGTGAAATAATATGTTTTCAAACCTGTGGCAGCATTTTTTAAAGCAATAATACATATAATGGTGTGTAATGATGGGGATTCTTTCTAAATTAGAAGAAGGTATTTAATTGATAACATTTTTTTCTGTTTCGATTACAATCAAAGTATTAGTCAGGCTATATTTAAAAAGAAAAAAAAAAAACAGATACAAAAATGGATTCGTTTTCTTTTGTAAAAAAGGCCGAAATTGCCTCCAAAAGATTAATAAATCGATTACATTAAATTGAACTCGATAAAAATAATAATAAATTCCGTAATTGCTTGGTCATTACATTTTTTTTTCTTTCACTAATGAGCGCAAATGGTTTCCTTTAAATAAATTCAAATGTCTTTAAAATATATCTAGTAAATCTGGCAATCAAGATAATAACAGTCACATAAAAAATAAAATATGCTTTCGCTTATAATCCTAATTCATATAAAGTAACTTAAAATTCGTTTTTCATATCTTGTAATAAAAGCTCCATTTATTATCATGTAGAAATCATGAATATCCATCTATTTTAAACAATAGTTATAATAGAGTATTTTTGGATATTATAATAGATTATTATTTTTAGTGACTGAATCATATTTGGCCATTCAACATTTAGATTTTTTATCTCTTAATAGCAATCATAATGATTTGTACATAGATTAGATAAAAATATCTTTGCACTGCTTAATGCGAGGGTAAATCAATTTCTTCATCAAAATGAACGTAGTAATAAGATGCTTGAGATTTCTTCAAGACCATGTTTTTAAAAGTTAAAATAAACAATCTTCATCTTTGAGATCATCTTATCATGGCTTATTCCTTTATTTATGAAGAAAACTATTTTGAGATTCATTTATGGTGAAAATTCTTAAGTTAGTCATCGATTTCAAGAAATTGCATAAAATTTTTAATAGTTGCGAGGACATTTGGGTAGCTCTGCGGAGACAAATTCAAGAGCTTTGAAATGCATTAATTTTGATAAAATATACTCAAAATTTTGGTTACACTATTTATTTTCTGTATTCCATTTTGTGAACTTCTGAAAAACATCTCAGTTTGCATATCCAGAATGAGGATTTATATAATATATTTTAAGGGAAGATGAGAAAAATGTATATAAAAGGCAAATTTTATTTTCGGATATTATTAAACGCATACAAGTGATCAAATGCCAAATAAACAAGTATTATTTAAAAAATTAAAAATCAATTCCTACTTAAGTTATCAGGAAAAATTTAAGCAGTTAAGAAAAATTTTATTGTAGTTTCTTTCTATTAAATAGTTACAATTATTTTCTCGTGCTTCTCTTTGGAACACGAGACGGAAGGAAGGGTGCAGTAGCTTCTGAGAGAGCCCTGAAAACTCGAGGACAGAGTTCTGAGATCTAACTCACATTCATCACATACCGTCTTTACGGGATGGACTTCATTCATATATTCTATTCATTATCCGAAAATCGCAATTTAAATCTGAAACACAGAACGATCCATTCTGACCAAGTACCCCCTCCATACCCCCAGTGGTATTACTCCTCACATGGAGAACTTAGTGATCACGTCCCTTTAACGTGATATTAAAAGTCCACCATACAAGGAGAGTCTTCGGCTGGCAGGTTCAAACTCGCAGACCAAGTAATGCGAATCCAACGTCCAACAAACCAGAATAACACGGCTTAACAGTTCAAATACTATAAATAATAGATCAAAAGTTGATACTAGCATTAAATTTTCATCACCAATTGTGAATTAAAAGAAAATTGTGGTTACTCAAAATGCTTGAATTTTCTACGCCATTTGGGGTAACACCATACAGATTAGAAATTTTTATTTTCTCTATTCTGTATTATTTTAATTCCAAATTACTTCAAAGTGAATCTTAAAAAGTCGATTAATTAACAATGTATAATTTTAAAGGCATCAAACGTTAATAAAAAAA